>CM044010.1:26810250-27005131 GCA_024085815.1 Flaveria linearis
AAACAGGATAACCGTTCACCCGTTTGACCAGCTAGCGCGACTAGCCCGGGCGGGGTATGTCAATCCCAGTAGATCTACTAACAATCACCTCGCTATTTGCATATTAACGGTCTGAAGGGCAAAGTATAACACCATAGTATCATGTATATGCAGTATTACAAAAACCCAATGTAATGAAACGTTTATGAAAAAACAACATGTTTCTCTCCCCCAAAAATAGTATAAAGTAAAAGTGGGGCTGGAAACTCACATAGCGTATAAGTATGTATATAAGATGATTAAATAGGATGACAATAGATGTTCCAACGAACTCCTTCACGAGGTACCTAAACACGTATATATATATATATATTCCAGACCCTGCTCTTGAGTGGGATATACTGGGTTTGTTTGTTTTGTTTGTTAATAATAAGGTTTAACGATTAAACGCGAACTAGGGTTTCAATATGAATTTGGGGTTTTTAATATATAAGTAAAATTTTAATAATAGAATCTCTTATTTTTTAATTCCATGAAAAATATTATTTCGTTTTGATATTTTCACGTAATTGATGTATTTATAAGAACGGGTAAACTTAAATATAAAGTGTAAATAATTTCTATAATTATTTTAAATAACAGGATTAAACTATAATTAAAAATAATATTTGGACCAATAATAATTTATTAATTTAAACCATAATTTAAAGTCCATTTTAGATAAAAATATTCAAAAATAACCTTTTTTTTATAATGTTTTATAAATATTAAAATTTAAAGAAAAATTGCAGAAAATTATTTGACGATTTTAAAAATAAACAAAGTTTACAAAAATGATTTTTATAATTTTTAGAAATTTTTCTGTATTTTTAAAAGGCTGAAAAAGGCCTAAAAATATATGAGGTTGCCCGGGGTCGAACCCGGGACCTCTGGGATGGCAAGGGAACATGGAACCGGTGGACCAAAGGCATACAACCGCAATAGACCCCCGCTCCAAAATCTTTTAAACACTTCTAACCCTTTTCCCCCAAATCACTATGAACCCTAGAATCTTTTCATCCCAAATCGACCCTCAATTCGATTCTGTTAACGAGTGGATTCATGGGGCTTTTATTCCCCAAGTGAAATCGAGTGTTTAGGTATTTCTAATTACCCGTATGATGTGGAACTGGAGCTGAACCCAACGAAGAACAGGTCGCGATGAAATGGTGTTTGATTCGAGGAGTTTAGATGTGTTTCAGATGGATTTGGATGGTGCAATCGATTAGAGACAGATAGAAGTCCATTTATATTCAATTAGTTAGGTGATTGTTGGTGTTAGTGGCGATCGTGGCCAGGTTGTTCGGCCGAAAGTGTAGATCGCACTAACTCAATTGTATTTTTAAATTGAAGTGGGTCTCAGGTTCGAATCATTCATGTGATAATGTGGGTAATGTTTAATCGAGCTGGAATCGCGTAAATTGGGGCATTTGGTCTCGCCGGAGGGTCACCGGAGATGGTGACCGGCGGTGAAGAAGGGGCGACGGGCGGGGGTGGGTTTTAAAACAAATTTTCACCTCTGGCCCCTGTAGTTTAAAGTTTATCATTTTAAGTCAAAACTTTTAAATTAAGTTTTAAATTTTGCACTTTAACCCCCTAAACTTTTAAACCCAACTTTGTACATTCTTACAAAAATAGCAATATATATTATTATTATTATTATTATTATTATTATTATTATTATTTTATTATTATTATTATTATTATTATTATTATTATTATTATTAAATATTAGTAAAAGGGATTCATTTGCGATAAGCGGGAAAGTTAGTTTAAATAGTTTTACCGAAAAACTCGGTTGTCACATTGATACCAATCTGTCACACCCTCAATTTCCACGTACGGGGTTTTACCGTTAGGCGTGTGACATAACCAGGATCTCAGATAGGCATCAGTTACACCAAACGACTCGATAATTACAAATCATATAAGTTGCTTAGTAATAATGAAATAAACCAACCTGTATTTAAGTATTTAAGTATTGCGGAAGCGAAAACAGAAAAACATTTAACAATAGTTTTGGAACACGCAAGCATGCGTCCAATCCAATTTTATGTAAAGTAAAGAAAATTAAATCTTGATAATAGTTTGGGGTGAGTGCGGGATGACATGCAGTGGATGCTGTGATCCTAAACGTGCCATTTCAATGTCCTGAGAGAAAACATGCAAAAGTCAGTACAAGACCGGTGAGTTCACAGGTTTATCAGAAAACAGTAAGTATCAGTAATGAAATTCCCGGATTTTGTAATCAAATCATATAATGGGTAGCTAGTCCATAGTGATCACTATGTGTATGAAGTCGCGACCGAGCTGACATGTAATCAAATAATAAAGTAGGCCCGGCTGTGGATTCCCCACCACAACACTGTAAAACAGGATAACCGTTCACACCGTTTGACCAGCTAGCGCGACTAGCCCGGGCGGGTATGTCAACCCAGTAGATCTACTAACAATCACCTCGCTATTTGCATATTAATGGTCCGAAGGGCAAAGTATACAAACATAGTATCATGTATATGCAGTATCACAAAAACCAATGTAATGTAACGTTTATAAAAACCGCATGTTTCTCTCCCCCAAAATAGTATAAAGTAAAAGTGGGGCTGTAAACTCACATGGCGTATAAGTATGTATGTAAGATAATTAAATAGGATAATAATCGATGTTCTAATGAACTCCTTCACGAGGTACCTAAACATGTATATATATTTTAAGATTTAGATAAGGTTTAACGATTAAACGCGAACTAGGGTTTCGATAAGAATTTGGGGTCTTTATAAGTAAATACATCTTTATTATTTAAAAATAATTAGAATAATGTTTTGATTAATAACAAATTATTAATCTAAACCTTTAGTTTATAAGAAAATAATATTTGTAAATAATTTGTGAATATAAAATACATATAGTTGTAATTATCTTGAATAATTAAAGGTAATATAGTGCCTAATAATAATTTAATAATTTAAATTACTATTAAAAGTTCCCTTTTATAGAAGTAATTTTGTAACATTTGTAATATTATTTATTTAAAACATTTAATAAATAATTAAAATATTAAAATAAATTTCAAAAAATAATTAGGTGGTTTTTAAAAATTTTAATGATTGTAGAAACATTTTTTATAATTTTTATAAATTTTTTTATAATTTTTTTAAAGCTGGAAAGGCTTAAAAAATATTTTAGGTGGCCCGGGGTCGAACCCGGGACCTCATGAATGGCAAAGGGACACGGGACCGGTGAACCAAGGCATACAACCGCGGTTAAACCGGTTCCAATGATTATAAGCTTGTTTAAATCAATTCCCCCAAATACCGAATGAGCCCTAGTTCGAATCCCCTCCAATTGAGGTTCAATTTGATTTTGAATGCATCTGCAATCATGGGGCTATCATTCCCATGTACAGACGAGTGTGTGGGTGTGTGTATTTACCCGTATGGTGACGAATTGGTGATGAACCCAACAAGAATAGGTCCGCGATTAGGAGGGTGATCGATGATGTGTTTTCGTGTGTGTTTCAGATGGATTGAAAGTGGTAACAGCTTAGGAACATATATATGCTTGTTTAGGTTCATTTAATTTGATTAATTTAGTGTTTTAGTGCGATCTTGGCCTGTAAAGTGGCCGAAAGTGGAAGTGGGTGGGTCGGTTCCAATCGCACTCAAAATTTTAAATTATCGCGGGTCATGTGTTCAAATCATCCCCCTGAGTGTGTCGGTAGTGTTCTTTTGAGCTGGATTCGAGTGGTTTGGTGTGTTGTGGTGTCGCCGGGGGGTCGCCGGAGGGGAGACCGGAGAAACGGGGGGGGGTCGACGGGCGGGGGTGGGTTTTTAAAAGAAAATTACACATTTGGTCCCTGTGGTTTTAAAGTTTATATTTTATGCTATAAACTTAGGTTTTAAGTTTTATGAATTACATAAATACCCCCTCAACTTAATTGAACTCCTAATTTTTTTAACTTGTTAATTGTTCAACTTTTATAAATTGTTAACCTTTATATTATTATTATTATTATTATTATTACTATTATTATCATTATTATATAATAGTAAAATGGATTAATTTGCGATAAGCGGAGAAAATTAGTTTAAATAGTATTAACCGAAAACTCGGTTTGTCACATTATCCCCTTGTTGAAGGAATTTTCATCCTGAAAATTAGAACTCTAGGGTTAACAAACGAGTGATGAGCAACTGGTCAGTTATCCAGAACATAGACGCGCTAGGGTTTCTGACGGTTTCTTAAGAAATAGATGTCTGATCATTGAACAGTTGTGGGTACTTCTTCTTCATCTGATCTTCGCGTTCCCTGGTGAACTCTGGCCCACGCTTTCAGTTCCATCGGATTTTGACAATAGGGATGCGACTATATTTGAGTGTCTTGACCTCTCGGTCCATGACTTCCACTGGTTCCTCGATGAAACGTAGTTGTTCATCGATTTCCAGTTCTTCTAATGGAACAACAAGTGATTCATCAGCAAGACACTTCCTTAGATTTGACACGTGAAACACATTATGTACTCCACTGAGTTCGTCAGGTAAGTTCAGTTGATAAGCCATCGGGCCAACCCGTTTGACAATCTCAAACGGCCCCACGTACCTAGGGTTTAGTTTCCCCCGTTTTCCAAAGCGTATTACACCCTTCCAGGATGAGACTTTCAACAGTACTTTGTCACCAATCTGAAACTCCAATGGCTTACGACGCTTGTCGGCGTATCTCTTTTGTCGATCACGTGCTGCTGCCATACGGTTACGAATTTGTACGATCTTCTCAGTCGTTTCGTGCACAAGTTCAGGTCCTGTAAGTTGACTTTCTCCTACTTCTGCCCAACAGATAGGAGATCGGCACTTACGTCCATACAATGCCTCAAATGGAGATGCCTTGATCGAGGTGTGATAACTGTTATTGTTAGGATCTCAGCCTCTAGTTTGATCAATTAGATTGTGTTCGCAGCGGATTTAGCATGAATATTAGCAATTAAAGCAAGAACATAAAGAATATTGCATGCAAACCAAAAGTAGATGTAGAGAGAATAATTGTTCCTTGAAGGAATAATATTCGTTTATTTCATGTTTCGGCATGGAATACATTCAGGTCACTGCCCTTTTATAGGCAAATGACCCATACTGTTGTCAGATTCCACTGACATTAAACAATTATTTAACTAACTACTGATAGAACACAACTACTAAAGATGTCACAACAGCTGACATCTTCTTACAAAATTTCCTAAGTGTTCTACCTATTACAAGTACTGAAAAGGAAACTACTGAAAAGCTACAACGACTGAAGAACAAACTCTTCAGTCGTTTACAACTACTGAACTATAACAGCTGAAGAACAAACTCTTCAGCTGTTGTACAAACTACTGAAATGAAAAACATAAAACTACTGAAAAGAAAATAAACCATCACAACAACTGAAGAAGACTTCTTCAGCTGTTGTGACAAACTCTGAACCTTCAGCACTTTGGTCTTCAGACTTTGGTCTTCAGATGATTCATCAGCTGATGACTTCAGTAGTTGTCATCAGCTGATGTCTTCAGTCGTTGTCTTCAGACTTTGTGCATCAGCAGTTGTTCATCAGTTCTTCAGTTCTTCAGACTTTGATCTTCAGCACTTGTCTTTAGTACTTGAAGTCTTCAGTACTTGTGTTTATCAGTACTTTAGACTTCAGTACTTATCTTCAGTACTTTGGGATCTTCAGCTGTTGTACTTCAGTTCTTTGAACTTCAGCTGTTGATTCTTCAGACTTTGTCAGAACAGCTGATGGGAGTCTTCAGCAGTTGTTGTGATGTCATGTGGGACTTAGAGGTTTTCCTGATCTTGGCTCATTGGTTCTTTTGGTCCAACAAACTCCCCCTGAACCAATGCAGCCAAAACCTCTAATTATTTGTTGTCCCACTTATTGTTGGCATAAAGATTGGTCTATTTCCTTCTGGATCAGATCAGAGGTTGACCCTGATAAGCACTGGCCTGGGAGAAGGTTTCTGGTATTTGTTTGGCTAAGTATGTATGGGAGCTCTGTTTTAGGGAATTGGACACAGAGCTGTTATCCCATCCATGAAACCTACCTCCCATGTACTAGCCTGTAGGATTCTTTGGTGTAGGCTCGGACAAAGATCATTTGTTCTTCTTTGGTCATGCCTTCAGCCCCACCATCGAACAATCCTTCACGGCCGTACATCTCTGAGACAAACTTGACCTGTTTGCCATTCTTGAGCTCAACTGTTGTGATTTGCTTATATGCAAATTCATCTGGATGTCTGCCTTCTAGCAACAAGTTGAGCTCATCTTTGTGGAAGTTCTCAAGCTTCTTATAAACTAAGCCTTTTCTAACCATCCTGTTCTCCAACATCCTTTCAGGTGGTTGCTTAGACTTATAAGCTTTCTCGAACTCATCACAATTTCCCAGGGTGTTACTACAAGAGCCACTGTGATTACTTCATCTACAATCCTCTTCATCTGGCTCTTGTACCTCACAGGAATATCTTTCTTTGTGATCCTGTGAGCCACCCTAGGATCAGGCCAAGTCCTCACTCTCTCTTTGTTATATTGGAAGGTTTGTTTGAGAGTGAAGAGTCTCAGAGCTTCTTTCTTCATATTCATGATAGAGGTAGAGGCAGCATATGCTTGGTCAATTGACTTAAGCATTTCAGCATCATGAAGCTGCTGCTGTGCCTCTTCCTCTATCTTTACCCTCACAGTGTCCATCTGTGAGGTGGGAGTGATGGTTTGGGATTTGGCTTTTGGTAGAGGGATGACTGCTGAAAGAGGCAGTCTATCCTCCTCATCCTCCTCTTCTTCTTCTTCTTGCAGCCTCAACACCCTTCTCTTCTTCTTCAAGGGTGGATCATTGGCTGCGGGTTTTGATGGTGAAGGGTTGGTTTAGTGGGTTGTGGTTGGGTTGTTGGTGTGGGAATGTTGGCAGGCACTGCTAGTAACCTAGAGATAAGGGCTGGTTTGGTCTGTTTTACTAGCAGTGTCCTGTTCCCAGCACCGGCTTCTGAGAGGGCCTCAGCGACCAGTCCTTTAGTGAAATCACCAGCCGAACAGATCTTTGTGGTTATTGCCAAGAGTCTGTCCCTGGTCCATGCCTTGACATCAAGGACTGGCCTGCCCAGGTACTTCGAAGTGAACCTACTCATAGCCTCAAGTTTCTTTCTTTCCTCTTGGCTATAAGTAGTCCATCGGTACTCAATCTCTTTTCTCTCCATGTTCCTGATCTCCTGATCTAGCAAGGCAGTGTCCTTGTCAAAGCCTTGCCTGAACAGCTGACCAATGATAGAGTCCATTGATCGGCTATGCTCAGCATCAGCCTCCTTGACAAGGGCTGCTAGATCAGGATCAGCACTCTCCCTCACCTCTCCTCTCTTCTCTCCTTTCTTTTGATAAGTGACACTGAAATCCTTTTGGATTCCAGTCACTTCTTTTTCAGCTCTCTCCTCCTTCTCCCTCCCCTTCCCCTTAGTCTCCTGAACCTTCTCCCTCTCAATCACCTCCTTTCTACCTACTTCTAACTCCTCCTCTCCCCTCTTCCTCTTAACTTGCACTGAGGTCTCCCCCTTTTTGGGTGCATTGGTTGGGGTTTGACTCTCAGCAAGTGCTTTAGCAACAGTAACCTCCACCAGAGGTTGGATATGTGTGGGAAGCCTCTCATCAATGGTTTTCATCACAATTTCTATGATTATGGGTGTGATAAGAGGCAGGGATTTCTGAAGGATAGCATCTAGCTGCTCAGGGGGGTTCTGGCCCTGAGAGCTAGTGCCAGAAGCAGGGGCTGGTGGCTGAGTTTGTGGGAGTGGCTCAGTGTATGTGAGACCTTCGGGTGAAGGTCCATCTGTGGGTTGGTGGTGGCAGATGGACTTCTATCTTGAGTCATTTGAGCAAGCAGCTCTTTGAGTCTGCTTATCTCATCCTCTAAGATAGTGTTTTGAGCAACTACGTCAAAGAAGAAGCTCAGGTCATCATCAGTGTGAGCTGAATCACCTGACCTCCTGACAATGTCAGGATGTACATGCTCTGAGTGTGGCTCAGTAATAGCATGTGCCCCTTGTTCTTTGTACTGGGGACTTCCAGCCTCCGGATTGGATCCATCATCGGCAGTTGCCTCTGGTGAGGTCTTATTGCTTGTACCAGCTTCATCCTGCTCATGTGCTGATGCAGGGGAAGTGGCAGCCTCACCAGATTGTCCTATCTCCCTAGCCACACTGGGAGATTGGATGTGATTCTCTGTGTTGGGGGCTCCCACCAGCACTTGTATCCACCCTCTCTTCGGTTGGAGTCTCCCCAGTTGTAATAGGTTTCTGGGGAGAGGGTGGAGTGCTCAGGTGGGTCAACACTTTGGCAATTATTAGGGTTGGACTTTGTGGGGCGGCTTCTGTGGGAGATGGGCTAGAAGCAGAGTGCACATGGGGAGGAGTGTGCATTTCAATGGCAGTCTCCTCAAGTGAGAAAGACCCCAGATGTGTAGGTGCCCCAGTTGTGGTTGCATCAGGCTCCTGTTGAGAGGAAACCTGTGCGGTTGTGGTGGGTGGAGTCATGGTAGCTGCTGGGAGAATCGAACCAGCAGCCACATCCTACCTTTGTGTTGCAGGGGCATCCTCAGGGGACTCATTTCCCTGAGTAGCCTTTTTGGGCTTCTTTTTGGCTCTTGGCTTGGTGGGGACTTTGGATTTGGAGGTGGAGGCTGTGGGTTCCTGCTGCGTGGGTTTTCGCAGTCGGCCAGCCTGTTTGAGTGTGTGGTCGGTGTTGTGCCTGGAGTATACCTCGGCTAGAACAGCCATGGCAGGGACTCCAGTGCCAACAAGTCCCTCAGCTTGAAGCTGGCTTTGGATGATGGCCATTATAAATCGAGGATACAAGATCCAACGGTTAGAAATGGGTTTTGTGGCCATATCCCTGAGTTCCCAAAATATAATATCAGTAAAGTTTAGGGGTTGTTTCTCAAGGATAGAATACAATACCTGTTGCCACCTTATTGACATCTGGTCCCATGAAGAAGTTTTGGGAGCCAGACACACATTCACCATGTGGAAGATCAGTCGTTGGGGATCTGGGAAGTGTTTCTTCAGCAAGGTGGTGGCAGAGAGGTCGCCTTGATAGTCGTTGGTAGTGAAGCATAGATCGAGGGCGCCTTTGGGGTAAGAGGTTGGGTAGGTGGCATCCTCCAGCTTTAGGGTTTCTCGAAGAGTAGCTGGAGTGATAACCACTTGGTGGTTGTTTACGGAGGACCGGAGAGAGACCTCGCCATCATTCTCTCCGGTTTGGACGATGATGTTCGTCCAGAACTCCGATAGGGAGTCGGTGTATATGGTGGGGTTGAGGAGGAATGCCGTCTGGTATTGTGAGTCGGTCATCAGATCGACGGCATTATGAAACTTGGCCCAGAATGGCGGTTTGGTGAGATGAGCGACACAGTTGTGTTGAGGTTTGAGTTGCATGGCCGCCATTAATGGTGTATGGGAATTTCAGAGGTTTTTGAAAAGTTAGGTCAAGTGAGAATGAAAAGCTCTGAAGGTTGGGTATTTATAGGGTATGGCAAAGGCTGAAAGAAAACTACTGAAGGTTTGGTGTTAGTTATCAGTTGTTGAAACTACTGATGACTTTAACCTTCAGTGGTTGTAACATCTGAGGACTTGGTGTTAGTCTTCAGTAGTTGAAACTACTGAAGCCTTGGTTTTGTCCTTCAGATGTTGTAAACGGCTGAAGACTTATTGTCAGTCTTCAGTAGTTATAAACTACTGAAGACCTAGTTTTTCATCTTCAGACGTTGTAACAACTGAAGACTTGGTGTTAGCCTGTAAACAACTGAGGAGTGGTGTTAGTCATCAGTAGTTGTGAAACTACTGAAGACATGGTTTTGTCCTTCAGTTGTTTGGGTATGAAACATCAGCTGTTGGCATCAGCTGAAGAGTAAAAGTACTCATCAGCTGTTTCCGTCAAATCAGTTGTTTCATGCTGACCTCCACATTTACTCATCAGCTCTTTGGCTGACTTTCAGATGTTTCATTGACCCTTCAGCTCTTGTGAGTATTTATGCCTTCAGCTCTTGTGATCAGATGTTCACAGGTGCTGATGAAATACTCAGAGCTGGTGAACAAATTTTGTCTTCAGTACTTGTGTAAATTACACATCAGTACTTGTGAACAAAATTTGTTCTTCAGTACTTATTTGTTTGAAAATGATACATCAGTAGTTGTAATCCACCTCACTACATCAGTTGTTTTCAACAAATAATGTACATCAGTACTTTGAAGCCTTTTAGTCTTCAGTAGTTGTGAAAATGCTGAAGACTAAATTACTCATCAGTACTTATATTTGACCTTTGCATACTAATGCTCATCAGTATTTGTGAACTGAAAGCATCAGTATTGGTCAAATTATTCTAGCTGCAGCATACCAAGCCTTAGTACCAAGTTTTGAAATGTGGCACTATCTAAAGGCTTAGTAAATATATCTGCAAGCTCTTCAGCACTAGGCACAAACTTTGGATCAATCAGACCTTTTTCATAGCAATCCCTAATAAAATGATGTCTGATCTCTATATGTTTGGTCCTAGAGTGTTGGACTGGATTTTTGACAATGCAAAGAGCTGAAGCACTATCCATTAATAATGGAGTCTTAGTCTCTGTAATTCCATAATCCAAGAGTTGGTTCTGAAGCTAGAGTATCTGAGATGTACAACTTGCAGCAGCAATGTACTCAGCTTCAGCAGTGGATGTAGCAATTGATGTTTGTTTCTTACTCTGCCAAGAAACTAAACAATTGCCTAGGAATTGGCAACCACCAGAAGTGGATTTTCTGGTGACTTTGCATCCTGCATAGTCACTATCAGAGAAAGCAACTAATTTGCAAGAATGCCCAGTTGAATACCAAAGACCTAGTGATTGGGTACCTTGCAGATATCTAAAGATCCTTTTGACTGCAATCAAATGGGATTCTTTAGGTGCAGCCTGAAATCTGGCACAAACACATGTTGCAAACATGATGTCTGGTCTAGAAGCTGTAAGGTACATCAAGGACCCAATCATACATCTGTAAAGGGTTTCATCAACCGCTTTACCTTTCTGATCTATATCTAGTTGTGTGATGCTGCTCATGGGAGTAGAACAGGGCTTACAGGTTTGTAAATCAAACTTATTCAACAACTCTTTGGTGTATTTGGACTGATGGATGAAAATTCCATCATCCCTTTGTTTGATTTGCAAACCTAGAAAGAACTGTAATTCCCCCATAGCACTCATTTCAAACTTTTCTTCATGAGCATTGTAAATTCATCACACAACTTTAGATCAGAGGATGCAAAGATGATGTCATCTACATAAATTTGAACAAGGAGCTTATGTTGTCCCACAGTCTTGATGAATAAGGTTTTATCAATGGTGCCTCTAGTGAACTTATTCTCTAAAAGAAAAGTTGAGAGTGTCTCATACCAAGCTCTAGGAGCTTGCTTCAGCCCATAAAGAGCCTTATCAAGCTTGTACACCCAATCAGGATTTGTTGTCCTCAAAGCCTGGTGGTTGACACACATAAACTTCTTCTTTTATTTTTCCATATAAGAAGGCACTTTGACATCCATTTGATAAACCTTAAGACTGTGAAAGGCAGCATAAGCTAAGAACAGTCTGATTGCTTCCAGTCTTGCCACAGGAGCAAAGGTCTCATCATAATCGATGCCTTCCTCTTGTGCAAATCCTTGGACAACCAGCCTGGCCTTGTTCTTGACAATTTGGCCCTTATCATCTGTTTTGTTCCTGAATACCCATTTGGTGCCTATTGCACACTTCCCTTGGGGTAAAGGAACAAGCTCCCACACTTGCTGTTTCTTGAACTGAAGAAGCTCAAGCTGCATTGCTTCAACCCATCCATTGTCTCTTAAAGCAACATGATAGTTCTTTGGCTCTTGCTGACTGATGAAGAGAGCATAGAAGCAAAAATTGGACAATTGACTCCTGGTTGAAACTCCAGCATTGATATCACCAATGATTTGAGATGTGGGGTGATTCTTCAGCTCTTGATAGACTATAATGTCAGTGTAAGTGTTTGTAGGACTTTCAGCAGCAACAAATGGTGATGGAGATTCCTGAAACCATGTAGGAGATGGCAGCTCAAATGAAGTAGAGCTTGCAGAAATCTCATCAGCATTTGTTGTGGATGGGGCTGCTGAAGCTACAGGAGCATCAGGTTTAGTGAACTCAGGCAGGTTGTCACTAAACCTGAAGAGGTGAGTACTGACTACATCATCATCAGTACCACAGGTGGAGAACTGTTGACAGGCTCAACAGCTGGAGGCTGATAAGGAACATATTGCAGTATGTCCAGATCAAACAACTCCACAGGGTTTTGTGGAATCTTGTCCTTTGGAGATTCATTGAACTTAACATGCAGAGTTTCTTCAACCACTTTTGTCCTACAGTTGAAGAATCTGTATGCCTTGCAAGTTGATGAATAACCAACAAAATACCCTGCATCCACCTTACTAGCAAATTTCTGGAGTGGGTTGCTAGTGTGAGAATAAAACATGGACACCCAAAGGCTCTAAAGAATGAAATTAGAGGAGCCAAATGATGAAGAATTTCATAGGAGTCTTCATCAACCTCTTATTCACTAAAGTTCTATTTTGTACATAGCAAGCTGTATTGACAGCTTCAGCCCAAAAGGTCAGTGGCAAACATGAGTCAGCCAACATTGACCTTGCTGCTTCAATGAGAGTCCTGTTCTTTCTCTCCACCACTCCATTCTGCTCAGGAGTTCTAGGAATACTAAACTGCCTCTTAATTCCCTTGGACAGGTAGAAGTCATCAAGTGTGTGGTTTCTAAATTCTGTTCCATTGTCACTCCTCACACACTTGACCTGCAGGGAATACTGCTTTTCTACAAATAACACAAAGTTCATGATAGTCTTGGCTGCTTCATCCTTGGAGTGCAAGAAGAAAGTCCATACAAACCTGGAATAATCATCCACAATTGACAGGCAGTATTTCTTCTTTGCCATGCTCATCACTCTGACAGGACCAAAGAGATCCATTGCAGGAGCTGCAAGCAGGCAGTGGACTTTGGTTCTTCTATTGAATGGAATGAAACTTTGTGTTGTTTTCCTTTTAAACAAGCAGTGCAGTCATCTTCACACTTGAACTCCTTCAAAGGCAATCCTCTTACTAAACCATGACTTATCAGCTGATTCATGTTTTTGAAATTAACATGCCCCAGCCTTCTATGCCATAGAGTAGATTCTTGAGGAGAGGCCTTGGAGAATAGGAAAGGATGGCCTTTTAGATCTATCGTTTTGGAAAGATCTAAGGCATACACTCTTCCTGTCCTGTTGGCCTTCAGGAGAGTGTATTCATCCAACACCTTGTCAATCAAACTTAGAACTTTGGATGACAGAATCCGACAGTTCTTGCTTGTGAAAAGGGCTACATGGTCTTTATCACACATTTGACTGACACTCAAGAGGTTGTACTTGAGATTCTCCACATGGTTAACATCATCAAACCTTATTTCCCCATTGGAAACAAAGCCTTTTCCGATGATGTAACCCTTTGCATCATTGCCAAAGGAGACAAATCCCTTTCCTTGAGAGTAATCATTAAGAAGGGAGCTGCTTCCTGTCATGTGCATAGATCCTCCTGTCTACATACCAGATGCTTCTTTGGCATGTTGAAGAACCCTGCAATCATAACCACGTGTTGATTGGTTGCTGACTTCTATCTCTGATGATGCTGAATCAGAAGATAGTAGGTCACATGATGAGAAGGATTGTTATTGCTCTCTCTATCAGATTCAACTTCTGCTCTTAAAGTGAAATCTGTAGGAGGAGCAGTGTGATTATAACCAATCCCAAACTTCACATTGGAAGCTGATTGCTTCTTAAGAAGCATTTCAAAACCCTTGCATGATTGCACCCATCGATCACACTCTACTTGGGTGTTTGCAAGAGTTTCCTTGAGGTCTCTGTACTTCTCTAGAAGTACATCTTCCCTAGCTTTACCATCTTTGATTTGGCATTTAAGCTTGTAAATCTCATCATTTTTCTCTTTTAGTACAACCTCAAAATCAGCTTTTCTTTTGGAAATAGTGCGCTCTAGCTCAAGATTTTTATCTATTAAAGCTACATTTGCTTCTCTAATAGAAGCAAATGCTGCTATGCATGATTCAGAACAAAGCTTGGCTTTGGCCTCAGATGATACCTGTGAAGAGGCATTGGATGATGACCCTCAGCAGACTCAAGGGCCATCAGAGCAAGATTTCCAAAAGGACTATCACCACCATGTTGACCAGCACCTTGGAGTAGTTGTTCCTGACCAGATAGATCATCTGGTAGACTACTCCAGTCAACAACTCCTGGGGTGAAGAAGCTGTGTTGTTGAGGTTGTGTTTGATGATGAGATGGGGAAGATTGAGGCTCAGGAAGAGCCTGTGTGGTTGAGCCGAAGGTGCTTGAGTTTGACTGGACTGAGGCACGTAGTAGAGGGGTATGAGTATGGCATATACCCCTGAGGCACAAAATAAGCAGGTGATGCCTGTGCTTGTGATGGATGACCAGAACTGGAGGAAGGTTGCCCTCTGTACTGTGAGCTATTGCTTGGAAAAGTCACAAAGGGTGCAGAGGAGTTAGATCCAGATGATCTACACTCTCTAGCAAAGTGTCCAAGCCTTTGGCACTTGTGACACCTCAACTTGCTCTTGTCAAAACCAACTTTGGTTTTGCCAGAGAGACCAGGGAATTTCCTGCCAGTTCTTTGTAGAACTTTTGAGATCTGATATTGATCATTGCCATTTGGCTCAAAATATCCATCTCTTCCAGATCATCATCTGGAATGCCCTTCAAGTCCTCTATCAAGAAGCACCAGTTATCACTGTAGCCTCCTGAACTACTACCTACACCAACAAAAGCTTGTTCTGAGTTGGTAGAGAAATCAATATGCTCATCATAAGAACTTTCTGATGAAGCATATTCTGACTCCTGACTTATCAAGGCAGTATTGCCTTGAACAAAGTCATCAGCGAGCTTGCCAGAAGTGGACAACTTCCTCTTTTGCTCTATCTCTCTCTCAGAAGTGAGCAGTTTCCCATGAAGTTGGGTGAGAGATAGAGTTTCCAGATTTGCACTGGAGCGTAGGACAATGGTATAAGTGTCCCATCTCTCAGGCAGTGATCTGAGGAACCTGTTGTTCATCTGGCTGTTGGAGTACTCTTGTTTGACCATCTTCAGCTCAGAAATCAAACAAGAGAACCGCTCAAACTGCTGGGTCAGAGTCTCACCCTTTCTATATGAGAATGTCTCATATTGTTGGGCGAGGATTTCCTATTGTTTGCTAAGACCGAATCAGTTCCTCCAAATTGTTCTTTTAGAGCAACCCATAGGTCATGAGCAGTCTCATGATGCAAAAGCCCTGAGTAAATCTCATTTGGAATAGCCATGGCTAAAATTCCATGGGCTCTAGCATCAATCTCGAACAGCTTTAAATCTTCGTCCGAATATTGTTCAGGTTTCTTTGGAACCTGTTCATTAGATTCAGGGACGCTCACCATAGGCTTGTATGGTCCATGCACCACTGACTTCCAACAACCAGCACTGTTGACAGACAAGTGGTGAAGCATACGTCTTTGCCATATGTTGTACTCATTCCTCACAAGCATCGGTGGCTTGGTTGAGGAACCAGTATTGTGAGGATCGTTTGTTGGTGTAGTCATCTCAGTTATTAGTCAAACTCAAGTTTAAACAAAACAAATGTAGCTCAAAACCACCTAGAGAACCTCAAGTTTTTGCCAGAAACAGCAGAATCTCTCTCTCTACAGCTAATTCTTGCAAATTGCTAATTCGATCAAATTAGAGATCAAAAGAGTAGTTTCAAATGATCAATAGTGAAATCGATCAATGATTAACCAGCTCTGATACCATTTGTTAGCATCTCAGCCTCTAGTTTGATCAATTAGATTGTGTTCGCAGCGGATTTAGCATGAATATTAGCAATTAAAGCAAGAACATAAAGAATATTGCATGCAAACCAAAAGTAGATGTAGAGAGAATAATTCTGCCTTGAAGGAATAATATTCGTTTATTTCATGTTTCGGCATGGAATACATTCAGGTCACTGCCCTTTTATAGGCAAATGACCCATACTGTTGTCAGATTCCACTGACATTAAACAATCATTTAACTAACTACTGATAGAACACAACTACTGAAGATGTCACAACGGCTGACATCTTCTTACAAAATTTCCTAAGTGTTCTACCTATTACAAGTACTGAAAAGGAAACTACTGCAAAGCTACAACGACTGAAGAACAAACTCTTCAGTCGTTTACAACTACTGAACTATAACAGCTGAAGAACAAACTCTTCAGCTGTTGTACAAACTACTGAAATGAAAAACATAAAACTACTGAAAAGAAAATAAACCATCACAACAACTGAAGAAGACTTCTTCAGCTGTTGTGACAAACTCTGAACCTTCAGCACTTTGGTCTTCAGACTTTGGTCTTCAGATGATTCATCAGCTGATGACTTCAGTAGTTGTCATCAGCTGATGTCTTCAGTCGTTGTCTTCAGACTTTGTGCATCAGCAGTTGTTCATCAGTTCTTCAGTTCTTCAGACTTTGATCTTCAGCACTTGTCTTCAGTACTTGAAGTCTTCAGTACTTGTGTTTATCAGTACTTTAGACTTCAGTACTTATCTTCAGTACTTTGGGATCTTCAACTGTTGTACTTCAGTTCTTTGAACTTCAGCTGTTGATTCTTCAGACTTTGTCAGAACAGCTGATGGGAGTCTTCAGCAGTTGTTGTGATGTCATGTGGGACTTAGAGGTTTTCCTGATCTTGGCTCATTGGTTCTTTTGGTCCAACAGTTATTATAGGAGAACTCAACCAATGGTAAATGAGTTTCCCAGCTGCTGCCAAAATCGATCACACAGGCACACAACATGTCTTCCAGTGTCTGGATTGTACGCTCACTTTTACCATCGGTCTGCGGGTGATACACAGTACTCATATCCAGCCGCGTTCCCAATGATCGTTGTAATGATTGCCAGAAGTGAGAAGTGAACCGAGCGTCATGATCAGAAATGATAGATATTGGCACGCCATGCCGTGAGACTTTTTCCCTTAAATAGATACGTGTCAGCTTCTCCATTCGATCAGTCTCTCGGATTGCCAGAAAGTGTGCGGATTTCGTTAAGCGATCTACTATAACCCAAATGGTATCACATCCGCTGGGAGTCCTAGGTAACTTCGTGATGAAGTCCATTGAGATCTGCTCCCATTTCCACACTGGAATTTCCGGTTGTTGGACTAAACCCGATGGTCTCTGGTATTCTACCTTAACCTTGGAACAAGTTAGCCATCTGCTTACGTATGTGGCTATCTCTGCTTTCATTTTCGGCCACCAGTAAAATTCTTCCGGTCCTGATACATCTTGTCTGAACCAGGATGGATCGAGTAACGTGACTTATGAGCTTCATCCATTATCAGCTATCGTAAATTCCGTACTATGGTACCCAGATCCGTTTCATAAAATAACGGATTCCATCATCTTTAATCTCCAACTGTTTCTCCATGCCTCGCATGGATTTGCTTTCAGATTCTTTGTCTTCAAGGCCTCAGATTGAGCAACCTTGATTTGCACTGGTAGGTCAGAGTGGATAGTCATTTGCAATGCGCGCACCCGACGAGGCTTTAGGGTTTCCTTACGACTAAGGGCATCGGCTACCACATTAGCCTTACCCGGATGGTACTTGATCGCACAGTCATAATCATTGAGTAATTCTAACCACCGTCGTTGCCGCATATTCAGTTCCTTCTGGTCATATATGTGCTGGAGGCTCTTATGATCTGTATAGATCGTGCACTTGGTTCCATATAAGTAGTGCCTCTAGATCTTCAAGGCAAACACTACAGCTCCCAGTTCCAGATCATGTGTTGTGTAGTTCTTCTCATGCACCATGAGCTGTCTAGATGCATAAGCTATGACTTTGTCACGTTGCATCAATACGCACCCCAAACCCTGGATGGATGCATCACAGTAAACAACAAAGTCATCAGTTCCTTCTGGTAAGGCTAGGATTAGTGCGCTGCAGAGTTTGTCTTTAAGCGCCTGAAACGCTGTTTCCTCTTTGCTGCCCCACTTGTAAATTATTCCCTTATGAGTTAGGGCAGTCAAAGGTTGCGCCAATTTCGAAAATCCTTCGATAAACCTCCGGTAATAGCCTGCCAAACCAAGGAATTGTCGCACCTCGCGTCTTTGGTGCCGGCCAATCCTTGATTGATTTAATCTTTGAAGGATCAACATGTACACCCTTTTCATTCACCACATGCCCAAGGAATTGCACTTAACGCATCCAGAAGTCGCATTTTGAGAACTTCGCGTAAAGCTGATCATTCCTCAGCAATTCCAGTATGGTCCTCAAATGTTCCTTATGATCTTCCTTATTACGGGAGTAGATCAGTATCTCATCAATGAAGACAATGACTAACTTATCCAAATAAGGTTTGCAGACACGGTTCATGAGGTCCATGAAAACTGCTGGGGCATTGGTCAGCCCGAAAGGCATTACAGTGAACTCGTAGTGCCCATAGCGAGTCCGGAACGCAGTCTTGGAGATGTCTTCCTCTTGAACCCTCAACTGATGATAACCCGACCTCAAGTCGATCTTGGAATAGTAGCTAGATCCCTGCAATTGGTCGAACAAGTCATCGATACGCGGAAGTGGATACTTGTTCTTGATCGTCACCTTGTTCAATTCGCGGTAGTCAATACACATCTAAAGGTTCCATTTTCTTTTTAACGAAAAGCACTGGAGCTCCCCAAGGTGAAGAGTTGGGATGTATGAATCCCTTGTCTAACAATTCTTGCAATTGCTTAGACAGCTCTTGTAGTTCGTTCGGTGCCAGACGGTACGGCGCCCGAGCGATCGGAGTCACTCCGGGTGCTAATTCAATCTGGAATTCCACCTGTCTGTGTGGAGGAAGGCCAGGTAGGTCTTCGGGAAATACCTCGGTAAAGTCTTTTACGACTGGAATATCTTCGACTCGCCTTTCATCCGTCTTTGTTTCAGTAACAATTGCCAACAAGGCAAGATGTCCTTTCCTGAGACATTTTTGAGCCTTCAGATATGAAATGATGCCGACCACCGCACCCACCTTATCACCTTCCACTGTAAGAATTTCATCATCCGAAATTGGTAACTTGATCAGCTTCTCCTTGCAAATGATCTCAGCTCTGTTCTTGGATAACCAATCCATTCCGACTACTACATCGAAGCTACCGAGTGTGACCGGAATATGGTCTATGTGGAAAGAAAGATAATTTCATCAAGTGCCTTAGACAAACCGGTTATGTATACGATATGGTACGGATTCGGATTTGTTCGTGATGAATCGTTATCGAGTCATTTCGATTTCCACGTACGGGTTTTACCGTTAGGCGTGTGACATAACCAGGATCTCAGATAAGCATCAGTTACACCAAATGACTTGACAATTACAATTAATATAAGTTGCTTAGTAATAATGAAATAAACCAACTTGTATTTAAGTATTTAAGTATTGCGGAAGCGAAAACATGAAAACATTTAACAATAGTTTTGGAATACGCAAGCACGCGTCCAATCCAATTTTATGTAAAGTAAAGGAAATTAAATCTTGATAACAGTTTGGGGTGAATGCGGGATGACATGCAGTTGATGCTGTGCTCCTAAACGTGCCATTTCAATGTCCTGGGAGAAAACATGCAAAAGTCAGTACAAGACTGGTGAGTTCACAGGTTTATCAGAAAACAGTAAGTATCACAATGAAACTCCCGGATTTTGTAATCAAAGCATATAATGGGTAGTTAATCCATAGTGATCACTATGTGTATGAAATCGCGACCGAGCTGACATGTAATCAAATAATAAAGTAGGCCCGGCTATGGATTCCCACCACAACACTGTAAAACAGGATAACCGTTACCCGTTTGTCCAGCTAGCGCGACTAGCCCGGGCGGGGTATGTCAATCCCAGTAGATCTACTAACAATCACCTCGCTATTTGCATATTAACGGTCCGAAGGGCAAAGTATAACACCATAGTATCATGTATATGCAGTATTACAAAAACCCAATGTAATGTAACGTTTATGAAAACAGCATGTTTCTCTCCCCCAAAAAGAGTATAAAGTAAAAGTGGGGCTTTAAACTCACATGGCGTATAAGTATGTATGTAAGATGATTTAATAGGATAATAATCGATGTTCCAATGAACTCCTTCACGAGGTACCTAAACATGTATATATATTTTATGATTTAGATTAATAATAAGGTTTAACGATTAAACGCGAACTAGGGTTTTCGAGAAGAATTTGGGGTTTTTATAAGTAATACGTTTTTAACGTAATCATTTATGTTTTGATTCAATTAAAAGGACTATTCATTTAAGTATTCTAGAAATGACTTTAAGTATAAATAAAGATATGGTTTAATAAGTAAATATATCTTTATTATTTAAAAATAATTAGAATAATGTTTTGATTAATAACAAATTATTAATCTAAACCTTTAGTTTATAAGAAAATAATATTTGTAAATAATTTGTGAATATTTAAAATACATATAATTGTAATTATCTTGAATAATTAAAGGTAATATAGTGCCCAATAATAATTTAATAATTTAAATTATTATTAAAAGTTCTCTTTTATAGAAATAATTTTGTAACATTTGTAATATTATTTATTTAAAACATTTAATAAAATAAATAAAATGTTAAGATAAATTTCAAAAATAATTATGTGGTTTTAAAAATATTCAATGTTTTAAATCAATGTTTGTAGAATCATTTTTATAATTTTTAGGATTTTTTTGAATTTTTTTTAAAGCTTAAAAAGGCCTTAAAAAATAGTGAGGTTGCCCGGGGTCGAACCCGGACCTCTTGAATGGCAAAGGGACATGGAACCGGTGAACTAGGCATACAGCCGCAATGAGTTCTCGGTTTTTAATTGTTTTAAACACAATTTCCATTAATCCCCAATTCCCGTATGAGCCCTAGATCGAATCAACCCAATATTGAAGATCAAAAATGTGATTGTTTATGTTTCAGATCATGGGGCTTTTGATCCCCATGTAAAAACGAGTGTGCGTGTATGTTTAATTACCTGTTTGCGTTTGAATTGAAGGTGAACACTTCGATGAACAGGTCGTAACCGAAGGTGTAGATCGATGGTGGGTTTGTGTGATTTTTTCAAGTGAATTTGAGATTGGTAGTTGATTAGGAACAGCTAAACGATCTTTTATACTCGATTAGTTAGATTATTTTACTGTCTTAGTGCGATTTGTGACCTGTAAAGCGGCCGACAATCGGGGTGGGTGGTTCGGTGCTTAAATCGCACTAAACGGCTTTAAAATTTTAAATTAAAGTGGGCAAAGTGTTCGAATCTTTCTCGTGGTATTGTCGGGGTGTTAAATTGTGTTGAAACCGCGTGTTTTTCGGGGTTTTGGGACTCGCCGGTGGCTCGCCGGTCCGGTGACCGGAAAAACGAGAGGGAAAAGGGATGGGGGCTGGGATTAAAAAAATTTACACTAATGGTCCCTGTAGTTTCAAGTTCTATTATTTTATGTAAAAACTTTATGTTTAAAGTTTCTAATTTGTCATAAATTCCCCCTTAACTTATTTAAGCTTATGAGTTATTTAAATTTTATAAATTTTATTTATAACTTATTAATTGTTTAACCTTTATTATTATTATTATTATTATTATTACTATTATTATTATTATTATATAATAGAACAATGGATTAACTTGCGATAAGCGGAGGAAAATAGTTTAAATAGTATTAACCGAAAACTCGGGTTGTCACATTTACCGTTAGGCGTGTGACATAACCAGGATCTTAGATAAGCATCAGTTACACCAAACGACTCGACAATATATAAGTTGCTTAGTAATAATAAAATAAACCAACTTGAATTTAAGTATTTAAGTATTGCGGAAGCGAAAACAGGAAAACATTTAACAATAGTTTTGGAACACGCAATGTAACACCTGTATTTTTTTTAGGAAATAAAAGAATAAAAGAGAAAGAAAAGGATGGAAATGAAAGCCAACCTAAAGATGAGGGGTCAAAAGTGTCAAATGGACAAAAAGTAATAAAGTGGGTGAAAAAGGTGGTATGGTCTCCCATTATAGCCTGCCAAAACACTTCCATTCGACAGTTTAGAGAGAGAAAGAGCAGAAGCTCTCGGATATTTGAAGAACAAGAAGAAGAAGTCGAATTTAAGGTAAGATTTAGTGTTTTTGAGTTGTTCTTGGCTAGAACTAGCCTCGGTTATATGCTTATGCAATGGCGGAGCATTATAGGGGCCGGGGGGGCCGCCCCACCCTATTTTTTCGTCCGTAGTGTTAAATTTTAGCCCGATAGTGTAATTTTTTGACCCGGTAGTGTAAATTTTATATAAATATGAGTCCGCCCCCACTAAAAAAAATTAATTTCGCCCCCGCCCCCCTTACGAAAGAGTTGAAGCTCCGCCACTATGCTTATGTGTGTTCATGTGTGTTCGAGTGTGTGTTTTGGACACATCAAGGCGTCCGAATCTTTGGAAAAGCCCCGAGTTGAGGAGTTTGAACTTGGAAGCAGCAAAGGTGAGTTTCTAGATCCCCTTTTTACATGTTTTCAAATGATTTTGGGGCTGGAAAATACATGTATTTATGTTTTTATAAGGTTGGGTGTTATACCCGTATGTTCATATGCATGTGTATGTGGGTCGGGTATGTTTTGGGAAGATGTATGGTTATGAATATGTTAAGTTCATGCTTAGAACCATATGTGAATGTTTAGAATTAAGTGATATGATGCTTGGGACTGGAAAACGACTTAGAAACATGAACAGGCTGCTAATACGCCTATACAAGGCTCATAAGTCTGAACAGTTCTCATACTCCCAAAATTATGACAGAAATTCTAAGTGTTGGGGCTTATGCTTCCAAACAGTGCTCATGAGTCTGGAAATTTAGAACTTAGAAAATTAAGTACAGGGTCATAAGTCCAAATAGTTCTCATATGCCCAAACAGGGCTTATGAGTCTGAACAGTGGTCATATGCCTAGAAAAGTTAGCCGGATGACTAAGTGTAGAGTCATGAGTCCCAACAGTGCTCATGAGTCCCAACAGTGCTCATGAGTCCCAAAGTGAAAAAATATTTCTAAGTGTAGGTTGGTGAGTCTACATAGCGATGAAAAGTCTGAACAGTGCTCATGAGTCCCAACAGTGCTCATGAGTCCCAAAGTGAAAATATTTCTAAGTGTAGGTTGGTGAGTCTACATAGCGATGAAAAGTCTAACAGTGCTCATGAGTCCCAACAGTGCTCATGAGTCCCAAAGTGAAAAATATTTCTAAGTGTAGGTTGGTGAGTCTACATAGTGATGAAAAGTATGAATAGTGCTCATGAGTCCCAAAGTGAAAAATATTGCTAAGTGTAGGTTGGTGAGTCTACATAGTGATGAAAAGTCTGAACAGTGCTCATGAGTCCCAACAGTGCTCATGTGCCCAAATAGTCCTCATGTGTACAGAATTTTTATACTTAGAAATTTTTACAGGATTTTTCGGGGAATCTGAGTTTTAGGGTTTTGACCAAGGTTGACCAAGGGCTATTTAATGATGATGTTTTATGTATGCAATGATGATTAATGATTGACCCTTGTTATTATTACTGATATTATTATCAGTAGTTTATTATTATTAGCAATGTTATTATTATTTTAATATTGTTAAGTATGAAATGGCATGATGAAGGATGATTAAAATTTAACGAAGAGTATAATCATTAATAAGTAAAATATTAATGATGAAGAAAATGAAACGAATGTAATAAGAACGTAAAGTGAAAGATAATGAAAGAGGGACATGATGAATGAATGCATACATTAATGAATGAATGAATGAAAGAAAGTCATGCATGGTCTAAGGGGCACGAGATGGATTTGACGGTTAAGAAGTCTTGGAAATGGTGCTTGGTTCTAGTAACTAGGCCTATTACGAGTCTTATGGTAGATTATGGACAGTGATCCATAGTTGCCTTAAGAACAACGGGGCAGTGTCTTTGTGACCTGTCACGGGATAGTTGTTACAGCAGGAGTGGTGACGATCACTCGCGGGGTTAACGTGACCCCGGGAAGATGTGTTGTCGGTCTATGGACAGAGAGCCATAGGGGCAACAAGGTTGTCGGTCTATGGACAGAGAGCCATAGGGGCAACCAGGTGTCGGTCTATGGACTGAGAGCCATAGGGGCACCAGGTGTCGGTCTATGGACGCCATAGGGGCACCAGTATGATACAGTAGGCTCTGTCGGCTCATGGGTTGGAACCATGAGGGCAGAGAGGTGATACAGTATGCTTTGTCGGCTCATGGGTTGGAACCATGAGGGTAGAGAAGAGAGGTGACCCTTAGAGATTTGCATGCTTGATGACTGAAAGTTAAAGAACGAATGATGAAGATAATAATAATATTATCTACGTGTACGTACGATGTGTGATTGCGTGTATGAAAGAACGGTTTATAATGAATGAAAGTATGTTTTAATTACAAAACTAGAACTCACTCAGCATCGCTGACTTTTATGTATTTTCCAGTTGGCAGGTAAACGATGCTGAGGATGGCACACTGAGATAGCTACTCGGCGGGACAAGACTGACATCCATTCATGTTTTGACGATACTGTTGTTTCATAATTCATTCAACTAATCTTTTTGTAACTCATGAACTACAATGTATTGCTTAACAACAGTGTTACCAATGAAATGAATGGTTTTTGCTAAACAAATCCTGCTGCTTAAATTTATAATATGCAATGTCTTATGTAATTATTGCTGTGAATGACCCACTGTGAGGTCTCCGGGAACCGGGCCTTACAAGTTGGTATCAGAGCTAAAGTTTAAGTGAAATGGGTAAATCTTTTTAAAATAAACCTAAACTTAAACTGAAAATGGGACAGAAGGAGGGATGTCAGCCTGAGTAGCTACGTGCCATCAGGTATTTCTTTTCTTAAAGTCAACCAGAATTATGTGCGTGTGCTATATGGCTTATGTGTTCCTAGTAGATTTAGATACTAATGTAGTCAGGATAGGAAATGCTTGGGGTGTGAAAAGTAAAGTAAGTGGCTAATCACAACTGGCCAATGTAATTAGGGACTTACTATACTTGACATAAACTGAGCTATTACCTTGAATGATTGTTTTGGTGTTTGAACCTTATAGTGCTTAGGAAATGGCTGGGAAGAAACCTTCCAAAGCTTCTAGAGGTAGAGGTAGGCAGCGAGTGACTATGAGCAGTGCCAAAGCTGCTGAGACGAGCCCTTTGACGTAGAAACTGTTATTGGTAAGTCCACTAGAGTTACTGATGTGATAGAGGACTGTGCCATGGAATTAGAAGGTCATAGGTTTGCTGCTAGGTTACATGTGATGCCCCTGGGTGGATTTGATGTAGTACTAGGGATGGATTGGTTAGCAACCCATGAAGCGAATATCGTATGTCGTAAGAAAATGATTAGACTGACGGCACCTGACGGAAGTCCGGTGACAAAATATGGCGATCGGGTTATGATGATTCCAAAAGTAATTTCGATGGCGGTGACGGGAAAGTGCATGAGACGTGGATGTAACGCTTATCTAGCCTACGTGAAGGATGTGGACACGTCAACACCATAATTGTCCGATGTGCCGGTGGTGTGTGACTTTCCCGATGTGTTTCCAGAGGACCTATCGGGTGTGCCACCGGATTGCAAAATAGAATTTCAAATCGACTTGATACCCGGTGCCCAACCTGTCGCCAAGGCACCGTATCGATTAGCTCCGACTGAGATGAAGGAGTTAATGGAGCAATTGCAAGAGTTGCTCGATAAGGGTTTCATCAGACCGAGTATCTCTCCTTGGGGTGCTCCGGTCTTATTTGTGAAGAAAAGGACGGTAGCATGAGAATGTGTATCGACTACCATGAATTGAACAAGTTAACGATAAAGAATCGGTATCCGTTACCGAGGATTGATGACTTGTTCGATCAGCTCCAGGGTGCCAGCTGGTTCTCGAGGATAGATCTTCGATCTGGTTACCATCAATTGAAAGTGAGGGAGCAAGACATTCCTAAAACAACTTTTCGTACGCGTTATGGACACTATGAGTTTCTCGTTATGTCCTTTGGTTTAACCAACGTGCCAGCTGCTTTTATGGATTTGATGAATAGAGTGTGCCGGCCAATGCTAGATAAATCGGTGATTGTGTTCATCGATGATATCCTGATTTATTTAAGGAGCGAAGAAGAGCACGCCGGTCATATTCGGGAAGTGTTGGAAACTCTGAGAAGGGAGAAACTGTATGCTAAGTTCTCTAAGTGTGCTTTCTGGCTACGCAAGGTGCAATCACGTGGTAAATGCAGAGGGAATTATGGTGGACCCGGCAAAGGTTGAGGCCATGATGCAATGGAAGTCTCCTAAGACGCCATCCGAAATTCGTAGCTTCTTGGGATTGGTGGGCTACTACAGGAGATTTATTCAAGACTTCTCCAAGATAGCCTCACCTTTGACAAAATTGACCCGTAAGGACGTGAAATTCGTGTGGGGTCGAGAGCAGGAGACTGCCTTTGAGGAGTTGAAGACGAGACTAACACAAGCTCCTGTCTTGACATTGCCCAAAGGAAATGATGACTTAGTGGTTTATTCGGATGCATCTTATTCTGGGCTAAGTTGCATCTCGACAACTGAAAACCCATGACGTCAACTATCCCACGCATGATCTAGAATTAGCAACGGTGGTTTTTACGTTGAAGATTTGGCGGCACCGTCTATGCGGGACAAAGTGCACCATCTTCACAGACCACAAAAGCTTGAAGTACTTCTTCGAGTAGAAAGATCTAAACATGAGGCAGAGGCGATGGTTGGAGCTCATAAAGGATTATGATTGCGAAATCCATTACCATCCGGGCAAGGCCAACGTGGTGGCAGATGCCCTTAGCCGAAAAGAAAGGCCCGAGCCGATCCGGGTGAAGGCTTATCAGCTAATTATGACCTCTGATGCGATGACACAGATTAAGGAGTTCCAAGATGAGGCTTTGAAAGAAGATCGCCTTAACTCCGAAAGGATGAAAGGTCTAGTCACGGAATTGGGCGAGAACACTCTTGGTGTTAAGACCCGATTCGGGCGGATGTGGATTCCTCGATACGGGGATCTACGTGGGAAGATTATGGATGAAGCCCATAAGACTCAATACTCCATTCATCCCGGTACTACCAAGATGTATCACGATATGAAGAAAGATTATTGGTGGCCGGGTATGAAACACGATGTAGTGGAGAACATGAGTAAGTGCCTTACTTGTCTTCAAGTGAAGGCGGAACACCAGAAACTGTATGGGAAGATCCAACCGTTGGATATACCCGAATGGAAGTGGGAGCATATCACCATGGACTTCATTACTAAGCTACCTCGCACATCGAGGGGATGCGATACTATTTGGGTGATTGTCGACCGACTAATGAAGAGTGCCCACTTACTACCGATCCGCGAGACGTATTCATCCAAAAGATTGGCGGATCTGTTCATCAAGGAAATCGTAACTCGTCATGGCGTGCCGGTGTCTATCGTGTCGGATCGTGACACCCGGTTTACGTCAAAGTTTTGGAGAAGATTCCATGATGCAATGGGAACGAGGCTACACATTAGTACAGCCTATCATCCTCAGACGGACGGTCAGTCTGAGAGGACGATACAAACGCTCGAGGATATGCTTCGAGCATGTGTGATCGATTTCAGAGGAAGTTGGGATGATCACTTACCGTTAGCAGAATTCTCGTACAACAACAGTTATCATGCCAGTATTGGCATGCCACCCTACGAGATGCAATACGGTAGGAGATGTAGGACGCCCGTGTGTTGGGGAGACATTGGGAAGAAAGAGTTAGGAAGTATTGAGGTGATCAAAGCTACGACTGAGAAGTTGGAAAAGATCAAAGCCTTCATGAAGGCGGCGAAGGATAGACAAAAGTCGTATGCTGACAAGAGGTGAAGACCAATAGAGTTCAAGGTTGGCGACCGAGTTATGTTAAAGGTCTCACCTTGGAAAGTAATCCTCCGATTCAGGAAACGAGGTAAGCTAAGCCCGAGATATATAGGACCTTTCCGAATCATCGCACGAGTAGGAGAGGTGGCCTATAGACTTGAATTGCCAGAGGAGTTAAGTGGAATTCATCCCACATTCCATTTATCTCATCTGAGAAAGTGGTTAACTGATGAAGATATGATTGTACCACTGGAGGACATTGAAGTTGATGAAAGGCTCAATTATGTGGAGCAACCAGTGGCAATCATCGATCGTAAAGAGAAGAGGTTAAGAAGTAAAGTGGTTTCTCTTGTGCGTGTACAGTGGAAGCACAGAAAGGGATCAGAATCTACGTGGGAGACGGAAGAGGAAATGAGGCAGCATTATCCTCATCTGTTTGAGGAATAACAGGTTTCGGGGACGAAACATATATAAGGGGGGTGGACTTGTAACACCTGTATTTTTTTAGGAAATAAAAGAATAAAAGAGAAAGAAAAGGATGGAAATGAAAGCCAACCCAAAGATGAGGGGTCGAAAGTGTCAAATGGACAAAAAGTAATAAAGTGGGTGAAAAAGGTGGTATGGTCTCCCATTATAGCCTGCCAAAACACTTTCATTCGACAGTTTAGAGAGAGAAAGAGCAGAAGCTCTCGGATATTTGAAGAACAAGAAGAAGAAGTCTAATTTAAGGTAAGATTTAGTGTTTTTGAGTTGTTCTTGGCTAGAACTAGCCTCGGTTATATGCTTATGTGTGTTCATGTGTGTTCGAGTGTGTGTTTTAGACACATCTAGGCGTCCGGATCTTTGGAAAAGCCCCGAGTTGAGGAGTTTGAACTTGGAAGCAGCAAAGGTGAGTTTCTAGATCCCCTTTTTACATGTTTTCAAATGATTTTGGGGCTGGAAAATACATGTATTTATGTTTTTATAAGGTTGGGTGTTATACCCGTATGTTCATATGCATGTGTATGTGGGTCGGGTATGTTTTGGGAAGATGTATGGTTATGAATATGTTAAGTTCATGCTTAGAACCGTATGTGAATGTTTAGAATTAAGTGATATGATGCTTGGGACTGGAAAATGACTTAGAAACATGAACAGGCTGCTAATACGCCTATACAAGGCTCATAAGTCTGAACAGTTCTCATACTCCCAAAATTATGACAGAAATTTTAAGTGTTGGGGCTTATGCTTCCAAACAGTGCTCATGAGTCTGGAAATTTAGAACTTAGAAAATTAAGTACAGGGTCATAAGTCCAAATAGTTCTCATATGCCCAAACAGGGCTTATGAGTCTGAACAGTGGCCTTATGAGTCTGAACAGTGGTCATATGCCTAGAAAAGTTAGCCGGATGACTAAGTGTAGAGTCATGAGTCCCAACAGTGCTCATGAGTCCCAACAGTGCTCATGAGTCCCAAAGTGAAAAAATATTTCTAAGTGTAGGTTGGTGAGTCTACATAGCGATGAAAAGTCTGAACAGTGCTCATGAGTCCCAACAGTGCTATGAGTCCCAAAGTGAAAATATTTCTAAGTGTAGATTGGTGAGTCTACATAGCGATGAAAAGTCTGAACAGTGCTCATGAGTCCCAACAGTGCTCATGAGTCCCAAAGTGAAAAATATTTCTAAGTGTAGGTTGGTGAGTCTACATAGTGATGAAAAGTCTGAACAGTGCTCATGAGTCCTAAAGTGAAAAATATTGCTAAGTGTAGGTTGGTGAGTCTACATAGTGATGAAAAATCTGAACAGTGCTCATGAGTCCCAACAGTGCTCATGTGCCCAAATAGTCCTCATGTGTCCAGAATTTTTATACTTAGAAATTTTTACAGGATTTTTTGGGGAATCTGAGTTTTAGGGTTTTGACCAAGGTTGACCAAGGGCTATTTAATGACGATGTTTTATGCATGCAATGATGATTAATGATTGACCCTTGTTGTTATTACTATATTATTATCAGTAGTTTATAATTATTAGCAATATTATTATTATTTTAATATTGTTAAGTATGAAATGGCATGATGAAGGATGATTAAAATTTAACGAAGAGTATAATCATTAATAAGTAAAATATTAATGATGAAGAAAATAAAACGAATGTAATAAGAACGTAAAGTGAAAGATAATGAAAGAGGGACATGACGAATGAATGCATACATTAATGAATGAATGAATGAAAGAAAGTCATGCATGGTCTAAGGGGCACGAGATGGATTTGACGGTTAAGAAGTCTTGGAAATGGTGCTTGGTTCTAGTAACTAGGCCTATTACGAGCCTTATGGTAGATTATGGACAGTCAGCCATAGTTGCCTTAAGAACAACGGGGCAGTGTCTTTGTGACCTGTCACGGGATAGTTGTTACAGCAGGAGTGGTGACGATCACTCGCAGGGTTAACGTGACCCCGGGAAGATGTGTTGTCGGTCTATGGACAGAGAGCCATAGGGGCAACAAGGTTGTCGGTCTATGGGCAGAGAGCCATAGGGGCAACCAGGTGTCGGTCTATGGACTGAGAGCCATAGGGGCACCAGGTGTCGGTCTATGGACTGAGAGCCATAGGGGCACCAGCAGATACAGTAGGATCTGTCGGCTCATGGGTTAGAACCATGAGGACAGAGAGGTGATACAGTATGCTTTGTCGGCTCATGGGTTGGAACCATGAGGGCAGAGAAGAGAGGTGACCCTTAGAGATTTGCATGCTTGATGATTGAAAGTTAAAGAACGAATGATGAAGATAATAATAATATTATCTACGTGTACGTACGATGTGTGATTGCGTGTATGAAAGAACGGCTTATAATGAATGAAAGTATGTTTTAATTACAAAACTAGAAGTCACTCAACATCGCTGACTTTTATGTATTTTCCAGTTGGCAGGTAAACGATGCTGAGGATGGCATACTGAGATGGCTACTCAGCGGGACAAGACTGACATCCATTCATGTTTTGACGATACTGTTGTTTCATAATTCATTCAACTAATCTTTTTGTAACTCATGAACTACAATGTATTGCTTAACAACAGTGTTACCAATGAAATGAATGGTTTTTGCTAAACAAATCCCGCTGCTTAAATTTATAATATGCAATGTCTTATGTAATTATTGCTGTGAATGACCTACTGTGAGGTCTCCGGGAACCGGGCCTTACACGCAAGCACGCGTCCAATCCAATTTTATGTAAAGTAAAGGAAATTAAATCTTGTTAACAGTTTGGGGTGAATGCGGGATGACATGCAGTGGATGCTATGCTCCTAAACGTGCCATTTCAATGTCCTGAGGAAAACATGCAAAAGTCAGTACAAGACTGGTGAGTTCACAGGTTTATCAGAAAACAGTAAGTATCAGTATTGAAATTCCCGGATTTTGTAATCAAAGCATATAATGGGTAGCTAGTCCATAATGATCACTATGTGTATGAAGTCATGACCGAGCTGACATGTAATTAAATAATAAAGTAGGCCCGGCTGTGGATTCCCCACCACAACACTGTAAAACAGGATAACCGTTCACCCGTTTGACTAGCTAGCGCGACTAGCCCGGGCGGGGTATGTCAATCCCAGTAGATCTACTAACAATCACCTCGCTATTTGCATATTAACGGTCCGAAGGGCAAAGTATAACACCATAGTATCATGTATATGCAGTATTACAAAAACCCAATGTAATGAAACGTTTATGAAAAACAACATGTTTCTCTCCCCCAAAAATAGTATAAAGTAAAAGTGGAGCTGTAAACTCACATGGCGTATAAGTATGTATATAAGATGATTAAATAGGATGACAATAGATGTTCCAATGAACTCCTTCATGAGGTACCTAAACACGTATATATATTTTAAGATCTAGGTTAATAATAAGATTTAACGATTAAACGCGAACTAGGGTTTCAATATGAATTTGGGGTTTTTAATATATAAGTAAAATTTTAATAATAGAATCTCTTATATTTTAATTCCATGAAAAATATTATTTCGTTTAGATATTTTCACGTAATTGATGTATTTATAAGAACGGGTAAACTTAAATATAAAGTGTAAATAATTTCTATAATTATTTTAAATAACAGGATTAAACTATAATTAAAAATAATATTTGGACCAGTAATAATTTATTAATTTAAACCATAATTTAAAGTCCATTTTACATGAAAATATCCAAAAATAACCTTTTTTTATAATGTTTTATAAATATTAAAATTTAAAGAAAAATTGCAGAAAATTATTTGACGATTTTAAAAATAAACAAAGTTTACAAAAATGATTTTTATAAATTTTAGAAATTTTTTGTATTTTTAAAAGGCTGAAAAAGGCCTAAAAAATATATGAGGTTGCCCGGGGTCTAACCCGGGACCTCTGGGATGGCAAGGGAACATGGAACCGGTGGACCAAAGGCATACAGCCGCAATAGACCCCCGCTCCAAAATCTTTTAAACACTTCTAACCCTTTTCCCCCAAATCACTATGAACCCTAGAATCTTTTATCCCAAATCGACCCTCAATTCGATTCTGTTAACGAGTGGATTCATGGGGCTTTTATTCCCCAAGTGAAATCGAGTGTTTAGGTATTTCTAATTACCCGTATGATGTTGAACTGGAGCTGAACCCAATGAAGAACAGGTCACGATGAAATGGTGTTTGATTCGAGAAGTTTAGACGTGTTTTAGATGGATTTGGATGGTGCAATCGATTAGAGACAGATAGAAGTCCATTTATATTCAATTAGTTAGGTGATTGTTGGTGTTAGTGGCGATCGTGGCCAGGTTGTTCGGCCGAAAGTGTAGATCGCACTAACTCGATTGTATTTTTAAATTGAAGTGGGTCTCAGGTTCGAATCATTCATGTGATAATGTCGGTAATGTTTAATCGAGCTGGAATCGCGTAAATTGGGGCATTTGGTCTCGCCGGAGGGTCGCCGGAGATGGTGACCGGCGGTGAAGAAGGGGCGACGGGCGGGGGTGGGTTTTAAAACAAATTTTCACCTCTGGCCCCTGTAGTTTAAAGTTTATCATTTTAAGTCAAAAATTTTAAATTAAGTTTTAAATTTTGCACTTTAACCCCCTAAACTTTTTAAACCCAACTTTGTACATTCTTACAAAAATAGCAATATTATTATTATTATTATTATTATTATTATTATTATTATTATTATTATTATTATTATATATATTATTATTATTATTAAATATTAGTAAAATGTATTAATTTGTGATAAGCGGAGAAAGTTAGTTTAAATAGTTTTAACCGAAAAACTCGGGTTGTCACATTATCCCCTTGTTGAAGGAATTTTCGTCCTGAAAATTAGAACACTAGGGTTACAAACGAGTGATGAGCAACTGGTCAGTTATCCAGAACATAGACGCACTAGGTTTTCTGACGGTTTCTTAAGAAATTGATGTCTGATCGTGGAACAGTTGTGGGTACTTCTTCTTCATCTGATCTTCGCGTTCCCAGGTGAACTCTGGTCCACGCTTTGAGTTTCATCGGACTTTGACAATAGGGATGCGACTATGTTTGAGTGTCTTGACCTCTCGGTCCATGACTTCCACTGGTTCCTCGATGAAACGTAGTTGTTCATCGATTTCAGATGAAATTCAAACCATGACATGTGTCCTAATCCCTCGGATTCGAACTGATCTTCTAGCTTTTTTGTTACTTTAAATTCTTGGACACCTCTTCATTTTCATTCCAAGACAAAAGGGTTATTTTTATGTGACTGATAGCTTTGGATTTTGATATCTGGTTGGATATTTACTTATTTATGTATATGGTAGATTCTCTATTAATGAATGTTACGCCTCTATTCTATTTGACTCTGGTGCTGATAAGAGTTAGGTGTCCACCAATTTTAGTAAAGTACTAGGAATGATACCTACTTATTTGAGTTCTGAGTATGCCAAAGAAATAACTGATGGTAGATCGATAACGGTACCCAAGTGCTTAGGAACTATGAGCTAGGTTTGTCTGGTCACACTTTCCACATAGACCTTATTCCGGTCACACTCGGTATCTTCGATATAGTAGTCGGAATGGATTGGTTATCCAAGAACAGCTGAGATCATTTGCAAGGAGAAGCTGATCAAGTTACCTATTTCGGATGATGAAATTCTTACAGTGGAAGGTGATAAGGTGGGTGCGGTGGTCGGCATCATTTCATATCTGAAGGCTCAGAAATGTCTCAGGAAAGGACATCTTGCCTTGTTGGCACTTGTTACTGAAACAAAGACGGATGAAAGACGAGTCGAAGATATTCCAGTTGTAAGAGACTTTCCTGAGGTCTTTCCCGAAGACCTACCTGGCCTTCCTCCACACAGACAGGTGGAATTCCAGATTGAATTAGCACCCGGAGCGACTCCGATCGCTCGGGCGCCGTACCGTCTGGCACCGAACGAACTACAGGAGCTGTCTAAGCAATTGCAAGAATTGTTAGACAAGGGATTCATACGTCCCAGCTCTTCACCTTGGGGAGCTCCAGTGCTTTTCGTTAAAAAGAAAGATGGAACCTTTAGGATGTGTATTGACTACCGCGAATTGAACAAGGTGACGATCAAGAACAAGTATCCACTTTCGCGTATCGATGACTTGTTCGACCAATTGCAGGGATCTAGCTACTATTCCAAGATCGACTTGAGGTCGGGTTATCATCAGTTGAGGGTTCGAGAGGAAGACATCTCCAAGACTGCGTTCCGGACTCGCTATGGGCACTACGAGTTCACTGTAATGCCTTTCGGGCTGACCAATGCCCCAGCAGTTTTCATGGACCTCATGAACCGTGTCTGCACGATCTATACAGATCATGGGCACAATGCATGATCTGGAACTGGGAGCTGTAGTGTTTGTCTTGAAGATCTGGAGGCACTACTTATATGGAACCAAGTGCACGATCTACACAGATCATAAGAGCCCCCAGCACATATATGACCAGAAGGAACTGAATATGCGGCAACGACGGTGGTTAGAATTACTCAATGATTATGAATGTGCGATCAAGTACCATCCGGGTAAGGCTAATGTGGTAGCCGATGCCCTTAGTCATAAGGAAACCCTAAAGCCTCGCCGGGTGCGCGCATTGCAAATGACTATCCACTCTGACCTACCAGTGCAAATCAAGGCTGCTCAATCTGAGGCCTTGAAGACGGAGAATCTGAAAGCAGAATCCATGCGAGGCATGGAGAAACAGTTAGAGATTAAAGATGATGGAATCCGCTATTTTATGAAACGGATCTGGGTACCGTAGTACGGGAATTTACGAGAGCTGATAATGGATGAAGCTCATAAGTCACATTACTCGATCCATCCAGGTTCAGACAAGATTTATCAGGACCTGAAAGAATTTTACTGGTGGCCGAAAATGAAAGCAGAGATAGCCACATACGTAAGCAGATGCCTAACTTGTTCCAAGGTTAAGGTAGAATACCAGAGACCATCCGGTTTAGTCCAACAACCGGAAATTCCAGTGTGGAAATGGGAGCAGATCTCAATGGACTTCATCACGAAGTTACCTAGGACTCCCAGCGGATGCGATACCATTTGGGTTATAGTAGATCGCTTAACGAAATCCACACACTTTCTGGCAATCCGAGAGACTGATCGAATGGAGAAGCTGACACGTATCTATTTAAGGGAAATAGTCTCACGGCATGGGGTGCCAATATCTATCATTTCTGATCGTGACGCTCGGTTCACTTCTCACTTCTGGCAATCATTACAACGATCATTGGGAACGCGGCTGGATATGAGTATTGCATATCACCCCAGACCGATGGTCAAAGTGAGCGTACAATCCAGACACTAGAATACATGTTGTGTGCCTGTGTGATCGATTTTGGCAGCAGCTGGGAAATCATTTACCATTGGTTGAGTTCTCCTATAATAACATTTATCACACCTCGATCAAGGCAGCTCCATTTGAGGCACTGTATGGACGTAAGTGCCGATCTCGTATCTGTTGGGCAGAAGTAGGAGAAAACCAACTTACAGGACCTGAACTTGTGCACGAAACGACTGAGAAGATCGTGCAAATTCGTAACCATATGGCAGCAGCACGTGATCGACAAAAGTGTTACGCCGTCAAGCTTCGTAAGCCATTGGAGTTTCAGATTGGTGACAAAGTACTGTTGAAAGTCTCACCCTGGAAGGGTGTAATACACTTTAGAAAACGGGGGAAACTAAACCCTACGTACGTGGGGCCGTTTGAGATTGTCAAACGGGTTGGTCCGGTGGCTTATCAATTGAACTTACCTGACGAACTCAGTGGAGTACATAATGTGTTTCACGTGTCAAATCTAAGGAAGTGTCTTGCTGATGAATCACTTGTTGTTCCATTAGAAGAACTGGAAATCGATGAACAACTACGTTTCATCGAGGAACCAGTGGAAGTCATGGACCGAGAGGTCAAGACACTTAAACATAGTCGCATCCCTATTGTCAAAGTCCGATGGAACTCAAAGCGTGGACCAGAGTTCACCTGGGAACGCAAAGATCAGATGAAGAAGAAGTACCTACAACTGTTCAGCGATCAGACATCTATTCTTAAGAAACCGTCAGAAAACCTAGCGCGTCTATGTTCTGGATAACTGACCAGTTGCTCATCACTCGTTTGTTAACCCTAGAGTTCTAATTTTTAGGATGAAAATTCCTTCAACAAAGGGATAATGTGACACCCCGAGTTTTCGGTTAATACTATTTAAACAAATTTTCTCCGCTTATCGCAAATTAATCCATTTTACTATATATAATAATAATATATAATAATAATAATAATAATAATAATAATAATAATAATAATAATAAAGGTTAACAATTTATAAAAGTTGAACAATTAACAAGTTAAAAAAAATTAGGAGTTTAATTAAGTTGAGGGGGTATTTATGTAATTCGTAAAACTTAAAACCTAAGTTTATAGCATAAAATATAAACTTTAAAACCGCAGGGACCAAATGTGTAATTTTCTTTTAAAAACCCACCCCCGCCCGTCGACCCCCCTGTTTCTCCGTCACCCCTCCGGCGACCCTCCGGCGACACCACAACACACCAAACCACTCGAATCCAGCTCAAAAGAACACTACCGACACACTCAGGGGGATGATTCGAACACATGACCCGCGATAATTTAAAATTTTGAGTGCGATTGGAACCGACCCACCCACTTCCACTTTCGGCCACTTTACAGGCCAAGAATCGCACTAAAACACTAAATTAATCAAATTAAATGAACCTAAACAACCATATATATGTTCCTAAGCTGTTACCACTTTCAATCCATCTGAAACACACACGAAAACACATCATCGATCACCCTCCTAATCGCGGACCTGTTCTTGTTGGGTTCATCACCAATTCGTCACCATACGGGTAAATACACACACCCACACACTCGTCTATACATCGGGAATGAAAGCCCCATGATTGCAGATGCATTCAAAATCGAATTGAACCTCAATTGGAGGGGATTCGAACTAGGGCTCATTCGGTATTTGGGGGAATTGATTTAAACAAGCTTATAATAATTTGGAACCGGTCTTAACCGCGGCTGTATGCGTTGGTTCACCGGTCCCGTGTCCCTTTGCCATTCATGAGGTCCCGGGTTCGACCCCGGGCCACCTCACATATTTTTTTAAGCCTTTCCAGCTTTAAAAAAATTATAAAAAAATTTCTAAAATTATAAAAAGTGTTCTATAATCATTAAAATTTTTAAAAACCACCTAATTATTTTCTGAAATTTATTTTAACATTTTAATTATTTTATAAATGTTTTAAATAAATAATATTACAAATGTTACAAAATTACTTCTATAAAAGGGAACTTTTAATAATAATTTAAATTATTAAATTATTATTGGGCACTATATTACCTTTAATTATTCCAGATAATTACAATTATATGTATTTTATAGATTCACAAATTATTTACAAATACTATTTTCTTATAAACTAAAGGTTTAGATTAATAATTTGTTATTAATCAAAATATTATTCTAATTATTTTTAAATAATAAAGATGTATTTACTTATAAAGACCCTAAATTCTTATCGAAACCCTAGTTCACGTTTAATCGTTAAACCTTATCTAAATCTTAAAATATATATACATGTTTAGGTACCTCGTGAAGGAGTTCATTGGAACATCGATTATTATCCTATTTAATCATCTTACATACATACTTATACGCCATGTGAGTTTACAGCCCCACTTTTACTTTATACTCTTTTTGGGGGAGAGAAACATGCGGTTTTCATAAACGTTACATTACATTGGGTTTTTGTGATACTGCATATACATGATACTATGTTTGTATACTTTGCCCTTTGGACCGTTAATATGCAAATAGCGAGGTGATTGTTAGTAGATCTACTGGGATTGACATACCCCGCCCGGGCTAGTCGCGCTAGCTGGTCAAACGGGTGAACGGTTATCCTGTTTTACAGTGTTGTGGTGGGGAATCCACAGCCGGGCCTACTTTATTATTTGATTACATGTCAGCTCGGTCGCGACTTCATACATATAGTGATCACTATGGACTAGCTACCCATTATATGCTTTGATTACAAAATCCGGGAATTTCATTACTGATACTTACTGTTCTCTGATAAATCTGTGAACTCACCAGTCTTGTACTGACTTTTACATGTTTACTCTCAGGACATTGAAATGGCACGTTTAGGAGCACAGCATCCACTGCATGTCATCCCACATTCACCCCAAACTATTTCAAGATTTAATTTTCTTTACTTTACATAAAATTGGATTGGACGCGTGCTTGCGTGTTCCAAAACTATTGTTAAATGTTTTCCTGTTTTCACTTCCGCAATACTTAAATACTTAAATACAGGTTGGTTTATTTCATTATTACTAAGCAACTTATATGATTTGTAATTGTCGAGTCGTTTGGTGTAACTGATGCTTATCTGAGATCCTGGTTATGTCACACGCCTAACGGTAAAACCCCGTACGTGGAAATTGAGGGTGTGACAATATCAGGCCTAGTACATATCGTGGCATACATTAGAGATCCTATAGCTCTTGAGTATTCAAGTTGACAAACTGCAACACCTTTATTAGGTGTGAGCTTCACAGTAGGATCCATGGGAGTGCTTACAGCAAAAGCATCACTAAAGTTAAATTTCTTTAAAATTTTCTCAATATAGTGAGCTTGAGATATTGAGATGTCACTATCTCTACGAGTGATCTTTATACCAAGAATCACCTCAGCCTCCCCCATGTCTTTCATGGCAAACTTCGATGACAAATATTTCTTTGTTTTATCAACCTGATCTTGGTCAGTACCAAAAATCAACATGTCATCCACATATAGACAAATAATCACTCCTTTAGCAGAAGCATCAAATTTGCTATAAAACATTTTTCTGCTTGGTTTAATATAAAACCATTAGACAAAACCACATCATCAAATTTTTGATGCCATTGTTTTGGTGCTTGTTTAAGACCATATAGTGATTTTATCAACTTGCACACTTTGTTTTCCTGACCAGGCATGACAAAGCCCTCTGGTTTTCCATATATATCTCCTCATCCAATTCACCATTTAAGAATGCAGTTTTCACATCCATTTGATGAATCATAAGGTTGTGTATAGATGCAAGTGCTAGCAACAACCTAATGGTGGATATTCTAGCAACAGGTGCATAAGTATCAAAGAAGCCAATGCCTTCTTTTTGTCTAAAGCCTTGAATTACCAATCTAGCTTTAAACTTGTCTATGCTACCATCCACCTTCATTTTCCTTTTGAAGATCCATTTACTCCCCAATGGCTTACATCCAGGAGGTAAATCAGTCAACTTCCAAGTGTTATTCTGCAATATAGAATCAATTTCATCTTGGATAGCTTCTTTCCAGAATGCAACATCCCTTGAAGCCATTGCTTCACTATATGTCTTTGGGTCCTCCTCAATATTAAAGCAATACTGATATTGAGATTCAATCTTATCCCTTGACCCTTCAACTAAATAAAGTTGAAAATCATCACCAAAATTCTTGGGTTTTCTACCTCTTGCACTTTTCCTGGGTTTAGTTGAAGTAGATGGAATATCATGACCAACTGCTTGAGAGTTACTTGAACTCCCTATCATGTCCTTTGGTCTAGGTATAGAAGTGAATCTTTGTTCATCAAAGATTGCATCTCTTGACTCTATAACTGTGTTTACAGATACAAAGTCATTGGATTCTAAAACATAGAATCTATATGCCTTAGAATGCTCTGCATATCCAATGAAGATACAATCTATACCTCTTTCTCCTAAAGTTTTCCTCTTTGGTTCAGTGAGTCTAACTATAGCTCTACACCCCCAAACTTTAAGATAACTCAAGTTTGGTGGCTTTTTGAACCAAAGCTCATAAGGGGTTGTCTTGTTCCTTTTACTAGGAACTCTATTCAATAAATAACAGGCTGTTAACATAGCCTCACCCAAAACCCATCACTCAAACCCGAATAGGATAACATGGAATTGACCATTTCTTTTAAAGTCCTATTCTTCCTTTCAGCTACACCATTCTGTTGAGGTGTATAAGGAGCCGTGGTTTGATGTATTATACCAGTAGATTGAAAATAAGTTGGATCATAATACTCACCTCCCCTATCAGTACGAAGAGTTTTGATTAACCCATTTTGTTGTAGCTCTACTTCTTGTTTATATATTTTAAATTTATCTAGAGCTTCATCTTTAGCATGCAATAAATAGACATAACAAAACCTAGAAGCATCATCAATAAAAGTGATAAAATATTTTTTGTTTCCTAGGGAAGGAGTAGCATGCAAATCACATAAATCACTATGAATTAATTCTAATGATTTAGATTCCCGATTAACTTCACTAAAAGGTTGTCTAGCTATTTTTGTCAAGGCACACGTGTTGCATTTTTCATTAAACATTTCAAAAGCAGGAATCAAGCTCATTTTTGACATCTCTTTTAACCTCTTATAATGTACATGTCCTAGTCTAGCATGCCATAAATCAGATTTATTTAAACTATTGCTAGAACTAGAAGAAACCATACAAGCAGAATTATCATGAAAAAAACATCCAAATTTAACTTAAACATTCCACACAAATATCCAAAACCTACGAAAGTACCATGTCTTGATAAGATATACTTATCAGACTCTATGACCTACTTGAAACCACAATTGTTTAAGACCACACCAGACACTAAGTTTTTGCGAATACCAGGAACAAACAACACATTTTTCAAAAGTAAAGATTTTCCAGAAGTAAATATTAAATTAACAGTTCCGACTCCTTTGATAGGTTCGGTTGCAACGTTGCCCATTCTTAAAGTAGATCCATCTTCAATTTGCTTCAACTCTTGAAACCATTGAAGATTCTTGCAAACATGGCACGTCGCTCCCGAATCTACCCACCACGCAACATCATCATCTGTACATAGAATATTTCAGAAATTAGTGACACATAATAATTCTCTACCGAATTATTAAACTGAACTAAATTCTGACCTTGTTGCTTAGCGGGATTCTTAGATCCGCTTGAACCATTCTCGGGTTTTCCTTTATCTCCACCTTTACCAGACCTACAATCCTTCTTGAAGTGCCCAACTTTACCACACTTCCAGCAAGTCACCTTAGGTTTCTTAAAACATCCTTTTTTGTTGTTCCCTTGAAACTTACGTTTTCCCTTCGCATTTTTAGCAGCCTTAGAGGATTCACCCTCTTCCACCATGTTAACAGAAGATGGTCCAGCCATGGTTTTATCATCCTTAACCCAAACCTTTTCCATATCTCTTATGGATTGTTCAATTTGAAAAGTACTTCCAAGTTCAACCAGGGTTAATTCCTCCTTCTTATGTTTCAAATCGTGTTTAAAATCTTTTCAAAAAGGAGGAAGTTTATCAATGATGCTTGAAACAGAAATGGACTCATCCATTTTCATATCATATTGGGCAAATTGTCCCAATATTCTTAACAGTTCATTGTACTGTTCCATGACTGGCCTTGAATCCACCATTTTATAATTTATAAAATTACCAACAAGAAACTTCTTGCTTGAGGCATCTTCTGCCATGTATTTGGATTCAAGGGTATCCCACAACTCTTTCGTAGATTCAACATTTTGAAATATATCAAATAGAGAATCAGACATACCATTAAGGATGTGGCCACCGTAGATGTAGTCATCGTTCTCCCATTTGCAGCGTTTCCGGGTCTGTTCCAGCGTCTCTTTTTTAACAACTTCGGGCATGGGGGTACTCAGAACGTATACAACTTTGAGTGTTGTCAACATGAAGTGCATCTTCTTTTGCCAGCGTCTGAAATCCTGGCCTGCAAACTTGTCCAACTTCGCAAACTTGTTCGTCATCTCTTTCACCGACTCTCCGTTCATCATGATTACAAAATTAGTTTGATCTTTGTAGAGGAAATTTGGTAATACAAACAAAATCGGATTCACTAGAAGGCGTCTGAAAACTTTCAGATCAAACTAATTTGGTGGTTCACCCAAATTGTTCAATCGGATACAATCTAGTGATTTTGAAACGAAAATATGTTGAATTTTGTGATCAAGAACGAACCAGAAAAAGAACAGAATTAATGACCAAAATTCCTGGGAGCGTATTTGCAGTTTTTCCATTAGAAAACTGCTTAGGGCAGTTTTTGGGTCCTCAAATTGACACTTTCGGCCCTTCAAGAATTAATAAGTTTAATTCTAGAAAGACTCGAAAATGAATTTTTTATTGAAGTAATAATGACGGGAATAAAAAATTTCCAAGCTGACCTGGCAGCTCGACCCCAGCCAGGGGCTCTGCCCCTTGGACCCCGCCAGGGGCTGCCGCCCCTTGGACCCCGCTTCCAGGGGCGCTTCCCCCGGACCCCCGCCAAGGGGGCGCTGCCCCCTTGGAACCCCCGTCAAATACGGATTACGCGCCTAGGATCGTAATAGATTCAAACAAGCGTGCACTCCGCACCTCCTAACTTGTTTGAAGTCTATTATGATCGAATTGGTCAACACAAGTTAATCCCAATTACACTAAAATATCCAACATTTGAGAAGCACCATTAGTATTAATTTGGTTGGTTCATACACGTGTTCAATCTTGTTTTTGTTAGATATATCGTAGATGAGTGATTGCTTAGGGACAGTCAATGGTTTTAAGTATCAGAACGTTTGATGTGTTGCAAAACACATATGTTTTTCCATTTGAAAAGTCTACATTTTAGGCGTGTTTTGTGCAAATTTGGTATTTATTTATCAGCATTCATGAATTTGCAGGGACGATTGAAGCAGATATGAACAAAGAATCGAGTCCCAACTAAAAAGTATTTAAAGATTAAAGTTATGATGAAACATTGAAAAAAGTGGAAGACGATGCAGACCATATCGTAGTTGTGATGTGGTCCATAACATGTTCACTGTTCATACAGCGTTTACGTCCCAAAAGAAGTAGATTCGACCGGAGGTGATTGTTTACGAAGGTTATCAAGGTTTTTGGGTAGAAGGCGAGGAAAGAATTTTATTAGAGTTTTGAAGTGCTTTTAGGTTTGTGTTTAATTTGGGTTTATGATCTTGTTTATTTTTTCATCGCTTTCAAAGCCTTTTCTAATTATGTTTAGCACTTTTACTGGATTTGCTATGGTCTTAAGCATGATGAATAGCTAAATTTCTTTTACTATCTAGACTTGGATGAATATTGTGTAGATTAGAATGTTTTCTTGATTAATTGATTGGTTAATCTTTCTACAAAATATTTTTTCACTATTATCTATGATGTGTCTGTATGTGTTGGTTTTGTGATTGAGTTTTCATGTCATGCACTTCTTGTGATTCGGTTAGAGTTACATGTCTAGTTCACCTACTTTATGTTTATGGTGGTTTTAAGGTTAAGCTAGAGAGTTAACTTAAAATCATATTTTTATGTTGATCTAAATCGGTATTCTACCAATTCTTAAGACAAAGAGGAGATAACTTGTTGGGTAGTCTTTGACTTTATGTGTTTGGTTATAATTACATAATATTGAGTGACCCTTTTGTTATCTTTTGATCTTTGCTATTCCATGTCATAATTAATGTAACTAGTTATTTTCACCGCGCGTTGCTGCGGGGAGATTAAAACAATTATCATTAGGCCTCATTTTGAGAACTGATTTAGGCTCAACGTTTGATCTCGAAAGGTATCGGCTACAACTCAGGTATTGAGCTCGAATGTGAAATCATAAAAACTTAAAAGAAACCCACGATTGGATTGAAAGAAAAAAGCGACTTACATTATTAAAATAAAGTTATTACTTATGCAACTTTGGAACTGGAGATGCAAAACGAAGCCACCATAAGAATGAAAGAAGGTGCTTGCCTTCTAGACTGTCTAGGATACAAATCATCTGGATCGGGTGGTTCAGGTAAGCATGCAACAGGACCAACTTCGATACAATCAGAATAAGCAAATTTGTATGCACTTTGAACATATTCATCACATCCAAACCGTTACCTGCAGAAGTTCACGCCAAAAAATACAATGAAGATAGAAAATCACAAAAACTAATATTTACTGAATCCAACTAAAAAAGAACAACATACTATTAAAGACCATTATGCATATGAAGAGCATATTGATTGCTAAAGCAATAGCTGACACCCTAAAGAAGAATCCAGAAGGTGAATACCGTTGTGGAGCAGTTGAGCCAGCTGTCACATAAACTGCACACAGTTCATATGCACATAGCAGTGCAACAGCAAGCAGTAGAAGAACAACAACCGCCCCTATTTCAAGAAAATAAACATGAAAAAGCTACATTATTTCTGTCCTTTCATAATTTTTTACAAGTGAACAAATTGAAAACCAAAGAAAGACGCACTTGAGCTCTGCCGTTGTGTTCTCCACCAAAGCATGATTGAATAGAATGCTAAAAGCAGAGCCGTTCCAGCCATAATGACTGCTAAACCAATAATATCTCGTCCCAGTATTATAATTAACCAACTTCCCTATGAGATTAGAACTATAATTGGAGAAATGACGGCCAGCCATGCACACAGGGAAAGAAAACCACATAATATTCCCAGTTGAGGCCCTTGTAAGAAACCCGACCATTTTCTAACATAGATCCAACTGATATCGGGAAAAAAGGGGTCGTATAATAACATAAACCGGTTATGATTCCATAAAGCCGTAAAATAAGAATGTAAACAAAGCAGACTAAAGATGTTGATTTACAAGTTCCTTTACATATTGACATAGGCAGCACCGCATCACAGACCCCTAGGGGAGTACAACGTAAAATGTTCTATCATATACTTTCTGTATTAGATCACTGACTGGCATTTGGTTAACATTTTGAAAAAGACAGGATTTTGAGTCTTCTCATGTAAAAAAACCTCTATATGATCTTATAAATTCTTCTCATTTGGTGTTTTTTCCACTTAAGGTTTAATCAGTAGTGCAATGTCCATTTCCAACAGACCGTAATCATGGATAGAAAATGTTAAAAACACATGAATCTTTATTGATCCAGCATGTATAAAGGTTCTTCCTTGTTTATATTAGCTTCCATAGTTTTCAAACAATTAAGAAAACATTTTCAAGATTCAAGAATGTATCCGGTTGACCACCTTTTGGTTCTGTACTCAAATTACAAGAAGAATGAAACCCATAAATTTATCAATGGTTGCAAAAGTTTCCATTAGTAACATTCTAAAGTCCCCTGATATTTACCTTTCTAAAATTGCAGAATTTGCAATTAAGCTCAGTATTATTAGCAACTCCAATATATGCTTTCTAAAAGACCTAAGCTCTATCAAAACGTAAATAATTCACCCAAATCCCCTAACTAAGATACAATATCCATAGAAAGTAATGCATTCCTCATTGCTTCAAAAAACAACCCAAAACTATTGAAAAACCGATAACCAAAATTAAGGCAATGCAGAAGTACCTGTAAATCCGCCATGGCCGCCAATTAACCGCCCAAAGTATCGCGAAAGAAGCCAAACCCAACAAAGAGAAAAGGGTTCCCGAAATTATGCATGCCAACATTAATCTCTTATCATCCCCATCCATGGCTTCTATCCCCCTTTTCTCTCTACCCTTAAACTACTTCATAGTTCATACAATTGGATATAAATCAGATATAAACAAACAAACAAACAAACAAATTGAAAGCAAATTCAAAAAACAGTTGTGCAAAAAACAGTAAATCAGAATCGTGGATGTGAAATTCAACAACACCAAACCAGTCAATGTGTAGCATGGACACCACCAAAAGCGACCAGTGATAGCCACAGGTGGAGTCCGACGATTACAAAAAAGATAACCGTAGCCATAGTTGGGAGGTCACGCCGCCACCGTTCATGATGACCAAACCAAACAATACAACATAGGGCCACCCATCATCAGAATAACCATAACTCACCGCCGATTACGAAGCAGCCGCCACCTTTTCAAAACAAAGCAGATCTTAACCGACGAAGGGCGGCAGTGCGGTAATCGAGCATATCGACAACTCCATGGAAACCACAACCATAGGCACAATCATCACTGAACCAACCCCAAAGCCCCCGCCGGTTGCGAAACCACCACCACCATAACAAAACCAACCAAATCTCAACCGAGAAAGGGTGACGGCTATACAGGCGACCACATCGACGCCACCGTCATGGAAACCATGACCATAAGCCCAGTGGGTTGAGCCACCGCCGTCTGACGACCACAAACAGCCAGCTCAGAACTGAAAGGCACGGCAACCCATCACAATCTCTCTGTCTACACACAGAAAATGTGTGTAATGAGCCAAACAGGAACTGGTGGGCACAGGCGGTGTAGGTGGAAGCCGGTGGCGGTCAAGGCAGAAGGCGGCGAGGGTAAGGCAGACGGATGATGGTGGTGGTTTTTGTAAATGTGAAAGTGAAAGGTGAGATTTGTACAATATGCATCGATGTTGGTCCGGTGGCACTGTAGCCACCGACCAAAGCTAATAATACATATTATAATTAGATTGATTTCTTTTTATCTTTAGGTGCATTGTGACTGGTGAGACTGAAAGAAGATCTAGTTTGTGAGTACTTAAACATTCTCTGGTTTGGTGAGACTAGAAAGAGAGCTATTCCACCCTAGTGAGTTGTACACATCCTTTAGGATTAATTACGTTGTGTTAGTGAGACCGAGAGGAATTCTAGCATGCCTTAGTGGTTCACTATGTAGTCCTATGTTTAGGACTAGTTACCAGTCGATTATCCATTACCTGAGAGCTTTTGAGTATGCCAATAGGATTTCTTGTCTAGTAGTTGTCTTCGATATATAATTTACCCACTTGATTTAGTTATTATATAGTCTTTCTCATATTTCTTTTTTTTGCGATTTGTTTTCCTTTCATAGTTGTTAGTTATGATTCAAAATCATTGGTTTCTTAGTTAGGTTAGGTGTCGATAAAGGTTTATTATCGAGAGTTGTCTATAGTGTCCATGGATATAATATCCCAACTTGCCTAGACTTTATTAAATCATGATTGGTGCACTTGGCAGATTGCGTGAAGTTTAGGGGTGATTCAATTCTAAAACTAATTCATGAAAATAATATTCATAATTAAATAGTATATACATCACGAGGCCTTAATTAGTATAGTCAAGGGTCATGCGTGACTAACAACATTAGATGACTTTGGAATATGGTGAAGGCTTGACTTTGGGTATTTCTAAACATGTTGAATTATGTTTCCCTTAGACACAATTTGACTAGTTTGGTTGAGATATAGTTGTTTGGTTTTGTATTTCCTATTAAGATGTTGGACCAAAAGAACCAATGAGCCAAGATCAGGAAAACCTCTAAGTCCCACATGACATCACAACAACTGCTGAAGACCTTCATCAGCAGTTGGACAAAGTCTGAAGAATCAAAGTCTGAAGATCAAGATCTGAAGTACAACAGCTGAAGATCCCTAAGTGCTGAAGATAAGTACTGAAGTCTGAAGTACTGAAACATACAAGTACTGAAGACTTCAAGTACTGAAGACAAGTGCTGAAGATCAAAAGTTGAACTGAAGAACTGAAGATCATCTACTGATGCACAAAGTCTGAAGACAAAGACTGAAGACATCAGCTGATGACATCTACTGAAGTCATCAGCTGATACATCATCTGAAGCCCAAGTCTGAAGAACAAGTGCTGAAGCTTCAGAGTTTGTCACAACAGCTGAAGAAGTCTTCTTCAGTTGTTGTGATGGTTTTTCTCTTTCAGTAGTTTTGTTTATCTTTTCAGTAGTTTGTACAACAGCTGAAGAGCTTGTTCTTCAGCTGCTATAGTTCAGTAGTTATAAACGACTGAAGAGTTTGTTCTTCAGTCGTTGTAGGCTTTCAGTAGTTTCCTTTTTGGGTACTTGTAATAGGTAGCTTTTGTAAGAAGATGTCAGATGTTGACATCTTCAGTAGTTTTATGTTCCATCAGCTGTTAGTTTAATAATCGGTTGATGTCACTGTCAAGTGACATCATCATCCATCCTTTTCCGTCTATAAAAGGATGGTGAACCATGCTGTATTAGGTGCCGAAACGTGTGGAGTTATAGAAATTATCTTTTGCAGAACTTTTCTCTCTTTCTATGTTTGTACTTTTACATGCAAAATCTTTTGTGCTCTTGCCGTAATCGCTAATTACGGTGCTAAATCCGCTGCGAACATAATCTAATTGATCAAACTAGAGGCTGAGATCCTGTCAAATGGTATCAGAGCGGGTTAATCATTGATCAATTTCACTATTGATCATTTGAAACTGCTCTTTTGATCTCTACGTTTGATCGAATTAGCAATTTGCAAGAATTAGCTATAGAGAGTAAGATTCTGCTGTTTCTGGCCATAAACTTGAGGTTCTCTGGTGGTTTCGAGCTATATTTGTTTTGCTTAAACTTGTTTTTGACTAAAATCTGAGATGACTACACCAACGAACGATCCTCATAATACTGGTTCCTCAACCAAGCCTCCGATGCTTGTGAGGAATGAGTATAACATATGGCAACGTCGTATGCTTCACCACTTGTCTGTCAACAGTGCTGGTTGTTGGAAGTCAGTGGTGCATGGACCATACAAGCCTATGGTGAGCGTCCCTGAATCTAATGAACAGGTTCCGAAGAAACCTGAACAATATTCGGACGAAGATCTTAAGCTGTTCGAAATTGATGCTAGAGCCCATGGAATTTTATCCATGGCTATTCCAAATGAGATTTATTCAGGGCTTTTGCATCATGAAACTGCTCATGACCTATGGGTTGCTCTGAAGGAACAATTTGGAGGAACCGATTCGGTCTTAGCAAATAATAGGGAAATCCTCGCCCAACAATATGAGACATTCTCTATAGGAAGGGTGAGACTCTGACTCAGCAGTTTGAGCGGTTCTCTTGTTTGATTTCTGAGTTGAAGATGGTCAAACAAGAGTACTCCAACAGCCAGATGAACAACAGGTTCCTTAGATCACTACCTGAGAGATGGGACACTTATACCATTGTCCTACGCTCCAGTGCAAATCTGGATACTCTATCTCTCACCCAACTTCATGGGAAACTGCTCACATTTGAGAGAGAGATAGAGCAAAAGAGGAAGTTGTCCATCTCTGGCAAGCTCGCTGATGACTTTGTCCAAGGCAATGCTGCCTTGATAAGTCAGGAGTCAGAATATGCTGCATCAGAAAGTTCTTATGATGAGCATATTGATTTCTCTACCAACTCTGAACAAGCTTTTGTTGGTGTTAGTAGTAGTTCAGGAAGCAGTGGTGATAATCTGTGTTTTCTGATGGAGGACTTGAAGGGCATTCCAGATGATGATCTGGAAGAGATGGATATTTTGAACCAAATGGCAATGATAAATATCAGATCTCAGAAGTTCTACAAGAGAACTGGTAGGAAATTCCCTGGTCTCTCTGGCAAAACCAAAGTTGGTTTTGACAAGAGCAAGTTGAGGTGTCACAAGTGCCAAAGACTTGGACACTTTGCTAGAGAGTGTAGATCATCTGGATCTAACTCCTCTGCACTCTTTGTGACTTTTCCCAGCAATAGCTCACAGCACAGAGGGCAACATTTCTCCAGTTCTGGCCATCCATCACAAGCACAGGCATCACCTGCTTATTTTGTGCCTCAGGGTCATATGCCATACCCATACCCCTGCTACTATGTGCCTCAGCCCAGTCAATCTCAAGCACCTTCTGCTCAACCACCACATGCTCTTCCTGAGCCTCAATCTTCCCAATCTCATCATCAAACACAACCTCAACAACATAGCTTCTTCACCCCAGGAGTTGTTGACTGGAGTAGTCTGCCAGATGATCTATCTGGTCAGGAACAACTACTCCAAGGTGCTGGTCAACATGGTGGTGATAATCCATTTGGAAATCTTGCTCTGATGGCCCTTGAATCTACTGAGGGGTCATCATCCAATGCCTCATCGCAGGTATCCTCTGAGGCCAAAGCCAAGCTTTGTTCTGAATCATGCATAGCAGCATTTGCTTCTATTAGAGAAGTAAATGTAGCTCTAATAGATAAAAATCTTGAGCTAGAGCACACAATTTCCAAAAAGAAAGCTGAATTTGAGGTTGCACTAAATGAGAAAAATGATGAGATTTACAAGCTTAAATGCCAAATCAAAGATGATAAAGCTAGGGAAGATGTACTTCAAGAGAAGTACAGAGATCTCAAGGAAACTCTTGCAACCACCCAAGTTGAGTGTGATCGATGGGTGAAATCATGCAAGGGTTTTGAAATGCTTCTTAGCAAGCAATCAGCTTCCAATGTGAAGTTTGGCATTGGTTATAATCACACTGCTCCTCCAACAGATTTTACTTCAAGAGCAGAAGTTGAATCTGATGGAGAAAGCAATAACCAATCCTTCTCATCATGTGACCTACTTTCTGACTCAGCATCATCAGAGAGAGAAGTCAGCATTAACTCCTGCCAAAACCAATCAGCCAATGCTACAACAGCTGATGGTTCAAATGCTGACTGTCACATGATCAAAAGGTTGATCAACTCAGGTGTTGTCTCTAGAAGTACTAAAAGTACTGGAGAGCAAGTGACAACATCTGAAGTTCAAACCTCAACTACTGTTAGAACTAAAGAGAAGAAAACTAACAGTAGAAAAGGTTTGAAGACAGCTAAAGAGGATGTCAGGAAAGCAGGCACTACGAGGAAGAAAACCGCTAGTACTGATAGCAAACAGCTGAAGAACAAGTCTTCAGCAGTTTCATCCTCTTCACCTGATGATCAACATAAGATGAAGAAGAAGCCATGTGAGATATGTGGCTTGTTCAATCATCTTACTGATGATTGCTGGTACAAAAGGGGTTCCAAACTCAAACAAAAGGAGAAAATTAATGAGGACATAACTAAAATGAAGAATGAGTTTGAAACCAAATTTGTACTAGCAACATCAAAGCCTGAAATCCCTAAGCTCAAAGCTAAATCTAAAAGGAAGGTAGGGGTTACTCAGGGAACAACTGAGGTTGCTCAAAAGAAGATGGTGTAACCTAGGAATCCATCATCAGCAAATCCCAATGTGTCTGAAGAGCTAAAGGCCTTATCACAAAGTCAGACACAACTGGTGATGATGGTTCAGCATCTAATGGGAAGAGTCAACCATTTAGATGCTCCTGTGTTGAAACCACAGAAAAGGAAGTCCAAGACAAAGGGTTCCTCTTCTGTACCATCTCCTTTACCTTAGGCTGTTACACATAACACACTTGTTAGTGTTGCACCTGTAGTTGAAAACAGACCCAAAACCAAACAGGTTTGGGTCTATAAAACTAACTAACACGTGGTTATGATTTCAGGGTTCTTCAACATGCCAAAGAAGCATCTGGTATGTAGACAGTGGAGGATCTATGCACATGACAGGAAGCAGCTCCCTTCTTAATGATTACTCTCAAGGAAAGAAGGGATTTGTCTCCTTTGGCAATGATGCAAAGGGTTACATCATCGGAAAAGGCTTTGTTTCCAATGGGGAAATAAGGTTTGATGATGTTAACCATGTGGAGAATCTCAAGTACAACCTCTTGAGTGTCAGTCAAATGTGTGATAAAGACCATGTAGCCCTTTTCACAAGCAAGAACTGTCGGATTCTGTCATCCAAAGTTCTAAGTTTGATTGACAAGGTGTTGGATGAATACACTCTCCTGAAGGCCAACAGGACAGGAAGAGTGTATGCCTTAGATCTTTCCAAAACGATAGATCTAAAAGGCCATCCTTGCCTATTCTCCAAGGCCTCTCCTCAAGAATCTACTCTATGGCATAGAAGGCTGGGGCATGTTAATTTCAAAAACATGAATCAGCTGATAAGTCATGGTTTAGTAAGAGGATTGCCTTTGAAGGAGTTCAAGTGTGAAGATGACTGCACTGCTTGTTTAAAAGGAAAACAACACAAAGTTTCATTCCATTCAATAGAAGAACCAAAGTCCACTGCCTGCTTGCAGCTCCTGCACATGGATCTCTTTGGTCCTGTCAGAGTGATGAGCATGGCAAAGAAGAAATACTGCCTGGTAATTGTGGATGATTATTCCAGGTTTGTATGGACTTTCTTCTTGCACTCCAAGGATGAAGCAGCCAAGACTATCATGAACTTTGTGTTATTTGTAGAAAAGCAGTATTCCCTGCAGGTCAAGTGTGTGAGGAGTGACAATGGAACAGAATTTAGAAACCACACACTTGATGACTTCTACCTGTCCAAGGGAATTAAAAGGCAGTTTAGTATTCCTAGAACTCCTGAGCAGAATGGAGTGGTGGAGAGAAAGAACAGGACTCTCATCGAAGCTGCAAGGTCAATGTTGGCTGACTCAGGGCTGCCACTGACCTTTTGGGCTGAAGCTGTCAACACAGCTTGCTATGTACAAAATAGAGCTTTAGTGAATAAGAGGTTGATGAAGACTCCTTATGAATTTCTTCATCATTTGGCCCCTCTAATTTCATTCTTTAGAGCCTTTGGGTGTCCATGTTTTATTCTCAACACTAGCGACCCACTCCAGAAGTTTGCTAGTAAGGTGGATGCAGGGTATTTCATTGGTTATTCATTAACTTGCAAAGCATACAGAGTCTTCAACTGTAGGACAAAGAAGGTTGAAGAAACTCTACATGTTAAGTTTAATGAATCTCCAAAGGACAAGATTCCACAAAACCCTGTGGAGTTGTTTGATTTGGACATACTGCAATATGTTCCTTATCAACATCCAACTGTTGAGCCTGTCAACAGTTCTCCACCTGGTGGTACTGATGATGATGAAGCCATACTCACCTTTTCAGGTTCAGTGACAACCTGCCTGAGTTCACTAAGCCTGATGCTCCTGTAGCCTCAGCAGCTCCATCCACAACTAATGCTGATGAGATTTCTGCTGGCTCTACTTCATTTGAGCTGCCATCCTCCACATGGTTTCAGGAATCTCCATCACCATCTGTTGCTGCTGATGGGTCTACAAACACTTGCACATATATTATAGTTTATCAAGAGCTAAAGAATCACCCCATATCTCAAATCATTGGTGATATCAATGCTGGAGTTTCAACCAGGAATCAATTGTCCAACTTCTGCTTCTATGCTCTCTTCATCAGTCAGCAAGAGCCAAAGAACTATCATGTTGCCTTAAGAGACAATGGATGGGTGGAAGCTATGCAGCTTGAGCTTCTTCAGTTCAAGAAACAGCAAGTGTGGGAGCTTGTTCCATTACCCAAAGGTAAGTGTGCTATAGGCACCAAATGGGTATTTAGGAACAAAACAGATGAGAAGGGTCAAATCGTCAAGAACAAGGCCAGGCTGGTTGTCCAGGGGTTTGCACAAGAGGAAGGCATCGATTATGATGAGACCTTTGCCCCTGTGGCCAGACTGGAAGCAATCAGACTATTCTTAGCTTATGCTGCCTTTCACAGTCTTAAGGTTTATCAAATGGATGTCAAAAGTGCCTTCTTATATGGAAAAATAAAAAAAGAAGTTTATGTGTGTCAACCACCAGGCTTTGAGGCAATAAACATCCTGATTGGGTGTACAAGCTTGATAAGGCTCTTTATGGGCTGAAGCAAGCTCCTAGAGCTTGGTATGAGACACTATCAACTTTTATTTTAGAGAATAAGTTCACTAGAGGCACCATTGATAAAACCTTATTCATCAAGACTGTGGGACAACATAAGCTCCTTGTTCAAATTTATGTAGATGACATCATCTTTGCATCCTCTGATCTAAAGTTGTGTGATGAATTTACAAAGCTCATGAAGCTAAGGTTTGAAATGAGTGCTATGGGAGAATTACAGTTCTTTCTAGGCTTGCAAATCAAACAACAGGATGATGGAATCTTCATCCATCAGTCCAAATACTCCAAAGAGTTGTTGAATAAGTTTGATTTACAAACCTGCAAACCCTGTTCTACTCCCATGAGCAGCATCACACAACTAGATGTAGATCAGAAAGGTAAAGCGGTTGATGAAACCCTTTACAGATGTATGATTGGGTCCTTGATGTACCTTACAGCTTCTAGACCAGACATCATGTTTGCAAAATGTGCTGTGCTAGATTTCAGGCTGCACCTAAAGAATCCCATTTGATTGCAGTCAAAAGGATCTTTAGATATCTGCAAGGTACCCAATCACTAGGTCTTTGGTATTCAACTGGGCATTCTTGCAAATTAGTTGCTTTTCTAATAGTGACTATGCAGGATGCAAAGTCACCAGAAAATCCACTTCTGGTGGTTGCTAATTCCTAGGCAATTGTTTAGTTTCTTGGCAGAGTAAGAAACAAACATCAATTGCTACATCCACTGCTGAAGCTGAGTACATTGCTGCTGCAAGTTGTACATCTCAGATACTCTGGCTTCAGAACCAACTCTTGGATTATGGCATTCCAGAGACTAAGACTCCATTACTAATGGATAGTGCTTCAGCTCTTTGTATTGTTAAAAATCTAGTCCAGCACTCTAGGACCAAACATATAGAGATCAGACATCATTTTATCAGGGATTGCTATGAAAAAGGTCTGATTGATCCTAAGTTTGTGCCTAGTGCTGATGAGCTGGAAGATATCTTTACTAATCCTTTAGATAGTGCCACATTCCAAAATTTGGTACTAAGGCTTGGTATGATGCAGCTAGATTACTTGACCAATGCTGATGCTCTCACTTCACAAGTACTGATGAGCATAGGTCAATTATAAGTACTGATCAGTAATTTAGTCTTTAGCCTTTCCAAAACTACTGAAGACTAAAATGCTTCAAAGTACTGATGTACATTATTTGTTGAAAACAACTGATGTAGTGAGGTGGATTACAACTACTGATGTATTATTTTCAAACAAATAAGTACTGAAGAACAAATTTTGTTCACAAGTACTGATGTGTAATCTTACACAAGTACTGAAGACAATTTGTTCACCAGCTCTAAAGGGTGTCATCAGCACTTGTGAACATCTGATCACAAGAGCTGAAGGCATAAATACTCATAAGAGCTGAAGGGTCAATGAAACATCTGAAAGTCAGCCAAAGAGCTGATGAGTAAATGTGGAGGTCAGCATGAAACAACTGATTTGACGGAAACAGCTGATGAGTAATTTTACTCTTCAGCTGATGCCAACAGCTGCTGTTTCATACCCAAACAACTGGACAAAACCATATCCTCAGTAGTTTCACAACTACTGATGACTAATACCAAGTCCTCAGTTGTTTCCAACAACTGAAGCAATACCATGTCTTCAGTAGTTCACAACTACTGATGTCAGTAGTTCACAACTACTGAAGGCTAACACCAAGTCTTCAGTTGTTACAACGTCTGAAGATGAAAACTAGGTCTTCAGTAGTTTATAACTACTGAAGACTAACAACAAGTCTTTAGCCGTTTACAACATCTGAAGACAAAACTAAGGTCTCAGTAGTTTCAACTACTGAAGACTCACACCAAGTTCTCAGATGTTACATCCACTGAAGGTTAAAACCACGTCATCAGTAGTTTCAACAACTGATGACTAACACCAAAACCTTCAGTAGTTTTCTTTCAGCCTTTGCCCTACCCTATATATACCCAACCTTCAGAGCTTTTAATTCTCACTTGACCTAACTTCTCAAAAACCTCAGAACTTCCCATACAACATTAATGGCGACCATGCAACTCAAACCTCGACACAACTGTGTCGCTCATCTCACAAAATCGCCATTCTGGGCCAAATTTCACAACGCCGTCGATCTCATGAACGACTCACCTTACCAAACTGCTTTTCTTCTTAACCCCACCATCTACACCGACTCCCTATCGGAGTTCTGGACGAACATCACCATCCAAACCGGAGAGAATGATGGCGAGGTCTCTCTCCGGTCCTCCGTCAACAACCACCCAGTGGTTATCACTCCAGCTACTATTCGCCAAACCCTATAGCTGGAGGATGCCACCTATCCAACCTCTTACCCAAAGGCGCCCTTGATCTATCTTTCACAGCCAACGACTATCAGGGCGATCTCTCTGCCACCACCTTGTTGAAGAAACACTTCCCAGATCCCGAACGTCTCATCTTCCACATGGTGAATGTGTGTCTGGCCCCCAAAACATCTTCATGGGACCAGATGTCAACAAGGTGGCAACAGGTATTATATTCTATCTTTGAGAAACAACCACTGAACTTAACTGAAATTATATTTTTGGAACTCAGAGACATGGCTGCTAAACCTGTTTTAAACCGATGGATTTTATAACCTAGGTTCATTATGGCCTTGATAGAAGACCAGCTTCAAGCTGAGGGACTTGTTAGCACTGGGGTCCTGCCATGGCTGTTCTAGCCGAGGTATACTCCAGGAACAACACCGACCAATCACTAAAACAGGCTGGCCGGCTGCGAAAACCCACGCAGCAGGAACCACAGCCTCCACCTCCAAATCCAAAGTCCCCACCAAACCAAAAACCAAAAAGAAGCCCACAAAGGCTACTCAGGGAAATGAGTCCCCTAAGGATGCCCCTGCCACACAAAGGCAGGATGTGGCTGCTGGTTCGATTCTCCCAGCAGCCACCACGACTCCACCTACCACAACCGCACAGGTCTCTTCTCCACAAGAGCCTGATGCAACCACTTCCGGGGCTGCCACACATCTGGGGTCTTTCTCACTTGAGGAGACTGCCATTGAAATGCACACTCCTCCCTATGTACACACTCTGCTTCAAGCCCATCTCCCACTGAAACCGCCCCACAAAGCCCTACACTAATAATAGCCAAAGTGTTGACCCACCTGAGCACTCCACCCTCTCCCCAGAAACCTGTTACAACTGGGGAGACTCCAACCGAAGAGAGGGTGGACACAAGTGCCGGTGGGAGCCCCCAACACAGAGAATCACATGTCCAATCTCCCAGTGTGGCTAGGGAGATAGGACATTCTGGTGAGGCTGCCACTTCCTCTGTATCAACATCTAAGCAGGGTGAAGCTGGTAACATCAATAAGACCTCACCAGAGGCAACTGCCGATGATGGATACAATCCGGAGGCTAGAAGTCCCCAGTACCAAGAACAAGGGGCACATGCAATATCTGAGCCACACTCAGAGCATGTATATCCTGACACAGTCAGGAGGTCAGGTGATTCAGTACACACTGATGATGACCTGTGCTTCTTCTATGATGTAGTTGCACAAAACACTGTCTTAGAGGATGAGGTAAGCAGACTTAAAGAGCTGCTTGCCAAAATGTCTCAAGATAGAAGTCCATCTGCCACCATTGACCCACAGATGGCACCTTCACCCGAAGGTCTCCCATACACTGAGCCACTCCCAAAAACTCAGCCACCTGCCTCTGCTTCTGGCTCTAGCTCTCAGGAACAGAACCCTCCTGAGCAGCTAGATGCTATCCTCCAGAAATCCCTGCCTCTCATCACACCTATAATCACAGAAATTGTGATGAAAACCATTGATGAGAGGCTTCCCACTCATATACAACCCATGGTGGAGGTTGCTGTTGCTAAAGCACTTGTTGATAGTCAAACCCTAACCAATGCACCCAAAAAGGGGGAGACATCAGTGCAAGCTAAGAGGAAGAGAGGAGAGGAGGAGTTAGAAGTAGAGAGAGAGAAGGTAGTTGAGAGGGAGAAGGCTGAGGAGAGTGTTAGGGTGAAGGGGAAGGAGAAGGTGAGGGAGGAGAGAGCTCAAATAGAAGTGGCTGAAATCCAAAAGGATTTCAGTGTCACTTATCAAAAGAAAAGGGGAGAGAAAGAGGGAGAGAAGGGGGATGATGATTTAGCAGTCCTTGTCAAGGAGGTTGATGCTGAGCATAGCCGATCAATGGACTCTGTCATTGATCAGCTGTTCAGGCAAGGCTTTGACTTGGACACTGCTTTGCTAGATCAGGAGATTAGGAGGATGGAGACTAGAGAGATAGAACATCGATGGTCTACTTATAGCCAAGAGGACAAAAAGAGACTCGAGGCTATGAGTAGATTCATTTCGAAGTATCTGGGCAGACCAGTCCTTGATGTCAAAGCTTGGACCAGGGACAGAATCTTGGCTATAGCCACCAAGGTCTGCTCAGCTGGTGATTTTACCAAGGGGCTGGTCGCTGAGGCCTTTTCTGAGTCCAGTGCTAGGAACAGGACCCTGCTAGTAAAACAAACAAAACCTACCCTTATCTCTAAGTTACTAGCAGAGCCTGCCAACATTCCCACACCAACAACCCAAACACAACCCATAAAACCAACCCCTTCACCATCAAAACCCACAGCCAATGATCCACCCTTGCAGAAGAAGAGAAGGGTGTTAAGGCTGCAAGAAGAAGAAGAAGAGGAGGATGAGGAGGATAGACTGCCTCTTTCAGCAGTCATCCCTCTACCCAAAGCCAAACCTCAAACCATCACTCCCACCTCACAGAAGGATACTGTGAGGGTTAAGCTAGAGGAAGAGGAGCAGCAAAGACTACACGATGAGGAGATGCTGAAAAGCATTGACAAATCCTATGCTGCTTCTACTTCCATTATGAATATGAAGAAGGAGGCTCTGAGATTATTCACCCTTAAGCAAACCTTTCAATATGACAAAGATAGGGTGAGAACTTGGCCTGATCCTAGGGTGCTCACAGGATAGTTAAGAAAGATATTCCTGTGAGATACAAGAGCCAACTTAAGAGAATCGTAGATGAAGTGATCTCTGTGGCTCTTGTAATAACACCCTGGGAGATAGTAGAGGAGTTCGAGAAAGCCTATGGAGCTAAGCAGCCACCCCAAAAAATGTTAGACAATAGGGTGGTGAGGAAGGGCTTAGTCTATAAGAGGCTTGAGAACTTCCATAGGGATGAGCTCAACTTGTTAGAAGGAAGACACCCAGATGAATTTGCATATAGGCAAGTCACAACAGTTGAGCTCAAGAATGGCAAACAGGTCAAGTTTGTCTCAGAGCTGTATGGCCGGGAGGGGTTATTCGATGGTGTGGCTGAAGACTTGACTAAAGAAGAACAGATGATATTCCTTCAAGCCTACACCAGAGAATCCTACAGGCTTGTACGACGGAGGTAGGTCTCATGGATGGGACAACAGTCCTGTGTCCAGTTCCCCAAGACAGGGCTCCCATCCATACTTAGCCAAACAAATATCAGAGTCCTCCTCTCAGGCCAGTGCTTATCAGGGTCAACTTCTGATCTGATCTAGAAAGAAATAGACCAATATTTCTGCCAACAATAAGTGGGACAACAAATAATTAGAGGTTTTGGTTGCATTGGTTCAGGGGGAGTTTGTTAGACCAAAAGAACCAATGAGCCAAGATCAGGAAAACCTCTAAGTCCCACATGACATCACAACAACTGCTGAAGACCTTCATCAGCAGTTGGACAAAGTCTGAAGAATCAAAGTCTGAAGATCAAAGATCTGAAGTACAACAGCTGAAGATCCCTAAGTGCTGAAGATAAGTACTGAAGTCTGAAGTACTGAAACATACAAGTACTGAAGACTTCAAGTACTGAAGACAAGTGCTGAAGATCAAAAGTTGAACTGAAGAACTGAAGATCATCTACTGATGCACAAAGTCTGAAGACAAAGACTGAAGACATCAGCTGATGACATCTACTGAAGTCATCAGCTGATACATCATCTGAAGCCCAAGTCTGAAGAACAAGTGCTGAAGCTTCAGAGTTTGTCACAACAGCTGAAGAAGTCTTCTTCAGTTGTTGTGATGGTTTTTCTCTTTCAGTAGTTTTGTTTATCTTTTCAGTAGTTTGTACAACAGCTGAAGAGCTTGTTCTTCAGCTGTTATAGTTCAGTAGTTATAAACGACTGAAGAGTTTGTTCTTCAGTCGTTGTAGGCTTTCAGTAGTTTCCTTTTTGGGTACTTGTAATAGGTAGCTTTTGTAAGAAGATGTTAGATGTTGACATCTTCAGTAGTTTTATGTTCCATCAGCTGTTAGTTTAATAATCGGTTGATGTCACTGTCAAGTGACATCATCATCCATCCTTTGCCGTCTATAAAAGTATGGTGAACCATGCTGTATTAGGTGCCGAAACGTGTGGAGTTATAGAAATTATCTTTTGCAGAACTTTTCTCTCTTTCTATGTTTGTACTTTTACATGCAAAATCTTTTGTGTTCTTGCCGTAATCGCTAATTACTGTGCTAAATCCGCTGCGAACATAATCTAATTGATCAAACTAGAGGCTAAGATCCTGTCATAAGACTTCTGCTATGTTTTAGTTTTGAACAATGGTGTATTTTGTAATTCAATTAAAGTCATATGTGTAAGGTTGGGATATGATAGCTTTGTTAACCTCCAATCAACCATATTTTTGTTGATTTTAGAGGCAATCACAAATGGTATAATATGTAGGTTAATAAGCACAAGAGTTATTTGAATTCTTCAAAATCTTGATGATAAAAATAAACTAATTACATGCTTAAATAGGAGAACTGCCAATTGCGTCTACTAAATTAGAATCAAGGAAAATATCCCGACAAATTAGGAATGCACTAGTATCTAACAAGACTCTTTTAAAATAAAGACTTATTCTTTAGCATAAACAAGGACCAAGTTCTGCACATGTCATGTGCATGCCACGCATAGAATTTTGAGGTTGTCATTTTAATATTTCCCCTCAACCTCAACATCCTTCAATTTCATTTAAGCACACAGCTTCTTTAGTGTTGGCAGCATAACTCCTTTCATAAGCAAATCAACCACTTGATCATCTGTATTAACATGTTAAACATCAATCTCCCCTAACAAAACTTTCTCTCACATGAAATGATAATGTATTTCAACATGCTTAGTGTGATCATGAAACGTTGGATTCTTTGTCATTTGAATTGCTGGTTGATTATCATAGAACAACTTTACAGGCTTCTCCACCTTCTGGTTTAAGTTTTTTAACAGCTGAATGAGCCAAACTAGTTCTTAACCGATCTCTACAGTAGCTCGATACTCTACTTCTATAGCTGATAGCGCCACTGTGGGTTGCCTCTTGTTGCACCATGAAACAGGACTTGAACCCATCATAAACATTATGAATCCGAGGATCTCAAATCAGGAATTATCAGTATTAAAATAAATCAAATCAATGATCGCGGAATTATCATCAATTGACGTTTAATTGTTTTAATGAATATTGATGAACACAAACATAAAAACACAATAAATATGAACTCAATAATTATTCAAAGTATCTCTTTAATTATCAGTAATGATTACAAAAGAATAATTAAGAATGACTATGAACAATGATTTCTGTGAATCGAATAATGTTGTTGTTGATGTGACGGCGGCTAGGGTTGCACGATGATGTAACTCTTGACAGCCGTAATATTGCTTGATTGTGTTCTCCAAGATGTGAAACCTAGGACTCATATTTATAGACGGTTTGAGTCGGTTAAGGAAACACCGGATCTCTTGGGATTTGTTATTGATTGTGTTGACTTGTTTGACTTCTTGGTATTTGAAATCGCACAAGTATTCTGTTCTTCCACAGGAGTCTTGTCGTCCACAGGAGTTTTGTTCTTCCGTAGATGTCTTGGTCTTCCATGGAAGTGTTGTTCTTCCGTAGGAACTCTGTCTTCCGTAGAAGTCTTCACTTCATGCAATCCTTGATCATCCGTAGGAATCTTCACTTGTGATGTGGTCTTGTAAGACATATCTACGGATTAACAATAATGTTCATCCGTAGATGTTTCTTACACTTGGTCAATTTCAGAAATCCTACCAAGTATATTGATTTTGCCTGTCAACACTCACAAAGCAACACACATATATATGGGTTAATCTATAGATTCAATGCACACATATATATACATGCTGACTGTACAATTATTAATTACAAGACTTGATCCAAGTCTAAGCCTATACAAATGATCTAGACCTATACTATCTAGATCTAACAAACATATAGCCTGTTGTTGATCTCCTTACATTTGGGTCACCTATACAATCTGAATCATAATATCTTACTAGACATGATAAGTTAGACTTGGTAAACTTTACTCCAACCTCGACTGTCTTCTTTAAGTATCTTATGGTTCCTCGAGCAGTGGAAATGTGTGAATTTCTAGCTCTTGTATGAACCTGCTTAGGATACTAACAGCAAAGGCAATGTCAGGTTGACTTAAGATTAAATAGATTAAGCCACCAACAATTTTATGATACTCGGTAGCATCTTTGATCCCCCGCCTTCATCTACATACAAATTAACATTGAGTTTAATTGGTGTAGAGGCACACATGGCATTTGATCGTAGGATGTTTATTCGATACTTATAAGGGTTAATTGCTTTGTTTTATACGAATATTAGTATCGAACATGTGTACTTTGAGTGTGTTAATGTTTGTAGGTGGTAGAAGACAAAAGTACTTATTTTGAGAGCTTTATGGAAGTATTAGAGCAAGTGGAAGGACCGGATGTGCTATTACACGAAATATGGAGTAAAATCAGGTCAATCTGACACCACCGTATCAGTCACCGTATCCACCGCCGTATCATACTCCGACCACCGTATCAGGCACCGTATCAGGCACCGTATCATACGCTGGTCAGCGTATCAGCCAGCGTATCCTGAATAAATTCCAGTGAAAGAGCTCCGTAAAACCTCATGACCGGCGTATGATACGCCGGGGTCACCGTATGATACGCCGGTCACTCTAACAACCTCCGGATTTTGAGGATTTTCTCACCTTTTTGAACCCAATCATTAGGGTTTCGAAGGGGATTTTTTGGGGACGAATTTTAGAGGTTTTGAAGACGATTTTGGAAGTTTTTGTCACCACGGTTTCACCCGGATCAAGTCTTAACAACATCAAATCAAGCATTGAAGATACAATCATGCCAATGAGCGGCTAATCTTGTTCGTAATCACTTTCGGGAGGAGAGTTCTTGTAAGTGAAGCACTAGGGTAGTTGGAATTGATGTTTTGGGTTATGTTCTCTTGACACAAGAATATAATTGTACGTTTGTTTAAAGTTAAAAGACTTGTTTATGTTTAAGTATTTGTGTGCTTTCATTCGCACTCGGTTTCCTTGCATCGTGAGCAGTTTGTCATGTATGTGAATTCTTTGCATAAGTAAGTTGGTAATTGTGTGAGCGAGCGAGTCTTAAAAGTTTGTTTCATAATTATCACTTTAATCAAACGATTTTGCAAAATCATGTCTATGTGATTCCCAATCAATTCTTATGAAACCAAGTGTGGATCTTTGAACTTGAATCTTGAAAGTGGTTGCCTTTTTCTCATAAGTGTTAAAATCAATTATCAAGTTTGTTGCTTTATGCAGTTGTGTTCATTAATCCTTTCCAAGTTTCAATCTTTTATTATAAAGTTTAAGTATTTTAGTTGATTGAGTCACGTTAGTTAAACACTTTCCACATATTCCCTGAGGAGACGACCTTACTTACCCGTACTAGTTATAGGTAGTTAAGTCTTTAATATTAACTTGTTTTTGATCCAACCACGACAACACGATCAAAATGGCGCCGTTGCCGGGGAATTAGTGCGCTTAGTGTTTAATTGCTTTTATTTGTTTTCTTCGTAAATTCATAAACAAAAAAAAAAACCAAAAATATTTTACTGTTCTGTTCTTTTTTTTTTCTTTTTAATTGTTTTTCTTGTTCAGTATTACGCGAGGTATTCTTGTGTTTTCTTGTTTGCAGGCAACCCTTACGTTCATGCATACAAGATTTTCAGGCAGGACATCACCTTTGCACTTTGATCCAGAAATCGAGAAGACTGCAAGAGAAAATCGAGTATTTCAGAAAACATCAACTTCAAGAACTTCTCAGATTCGTGGCCAAACAAGATCAGAGGAAGGTACATCATCGGCAACAGCTCATCGGATTTTAAATCGACTTTCAAGGACACCAGAAAGTAATCCATCTAGAGGGATGAATAACCCAGAAAACCAAGGAGGGCCACCAGTCAACCAACCTTTGGGTGACATCCCATTACCTGTGTTCCCGCCACCTGATGATCCTCCACATCAAGCACCACCTGTGCAACCTCAACCTCAGGGGCCGATCCCTGCTAATCAAGGAGTACAACACCAACCTCCCCCTGCAAATTTTCAACAAATACCAAACGTTTGGATCCGAAATCCAAGTTTTCAGCATAATGGGGAAGGTAGCCATCATAGTCATGATGAGAGGTTTTCGATGGAAGGTAGTCATCATACTGATTATGTGGACGAATGGATTGAGGATCAAGAAGATATGGATGGCCCGGTTCAACAAAATTTTGAAAATTATAGAAATCAACCAGGTTATCAGAACCGTCAACCAAACCATGATCGAGATGGTTATGCACAACCACCAGAATTCCCCAATCAAGGAGCACAACTATTCAATGGTATACCAGCTAATCCGGGAGTTCAACATTATGTACCTGCACATGGCGTGGATAGTCATTTCCGTCCTGCCATTGCCATCAATTCATCTCCCATTGTTCCACCAACACAACGAGGGAGAGCATTTGAAGTCCGACCCCAATGTTTAGGCATTCTACCTCATTTTCATGGAATAGCAACTGAAGAACCATACCTGCACATATCTGAATTTGAAGCATCTTGTAGTACTATAGGTGGTCAAGGTTTCTCGCCCAGGAAGTAAAGTTGGTACTTTTCCAATTTACACTCAAGGATAAAGCCAAGCAATGGTTTCTATCTTTGCCGTCTGCAAGTATCCATACTTGGGTTCAAATGCAACAGTTATTTTTAGATGAATACTACACCTCTCAAAGAACAAGTGATGCAAGACGGGCAATTCGAGGCTTTACACAACAACCGGGGGAACAGTTTCATGAAGCCTTTCACAGATTCAAGGAAATGCTGAGAACATGTCCACATCATGGGATAGCTAAATGGGAACTGATATCAGCATTCTATGATGGTCTCTCCCCAGAAGATGCAAGAGATGTAAACTCTACAAGTGCAGGCACATTTACCTTAAATCATGAAGATGACGATTGGAATATACTAGAAAGGATGAGTGTGATATCCAAAAAGCGTGCACAGTCAAGTCGAAGGTCAAGAGGGGCAAATATGAAGATGGTCAATGATCAAGGGGCTATGGACAGAATTGCTAGTTTGGAACGGGAAATTGCAAGCTTAAAAGTTGGAAAAAGTGGTGTGGCACACATATCTAATGAGTATGAAGTATGTGATATGTGCAATGACATCGGCCACACATCGATGACATGTTATTTGAATTTGGGAAAAAGTGAAGAAATACATCAGGTCCAAAGCCAAGGAGAAAGGAAGACATATGACATGAATTCTAACACCTATCATCCTGGTTTGCGAAACCACCCAAATCTTAGATATGGTAATAATACTAACCAATTGAATCCTCCTTTTCAGGTACCAAATCAAGGCAATAATCAATACCAAGGTCGACAACAAAATTACAATCAAGGCGGCTATCAAAGGAACAACTATAATCAAGGGAACTACCAGCAAGGAGGTCCTCATCAACAGAGGAATCAACAAGGGTCTTCAAATGGTAATGAAAATGCAATATTAACAGCAATTCAAGACTTAGCAAAAGACATGAAGGAATTCAAACAATTCAAAGAGGTTCAAGAAAAGACTAATGAAGCTATTGCTAAACAACTTGGGCAATTAGCTGAACAACTGTCAGAACGGGAACCGGGGAAGCTTCCAAGTGATACAACGAAGAACCCTCAACATCAAGCTTCAAGTTCAAAGAATGTGCACATTGCTCAGGTAAGTGCCCTTAGAAATGGTAAGATTTATAATAATAAAGTCTCCCCACCACCATCATTTGTTGAGGGAGTGGTCGAAGATCTTGGTGAAACTGATGAGAGTGACAATGATGTGGAGGTAACAGTTCCCAAACCTTCTAAAAAAGTGTCTTTTCAAGAATTGGAAAAAGAAACTGTACAACCACACACATCTGTCACTCAAAGGAAGGGAATGGAGGCGAATACCATTCCCTATCCTTCAGCATTAATTGATCAATCAAAACAGTTCCTAAAAAACGTGGTCCTCAACAAGATGAAATTTGGGAAGTGTTAAAACAAGTTAAAATTAATTTACCATTTCTAGATGCAATTAAACAAATTCCAGCATACGCTAAGTATATCAAAGAGATGTGTACTCAAAAGCGACAGCACAAAATCCCAAAGAAACTTGATTTGGTTGATAATGTAAATGCAGTGTTGTCAGGGACTCTTCCACCAAACTCCAAGACCCAGGAGCACCCTTAATTTCTATCCAAGTTGGTACCTTTAAAATAAATAAGGCACTTTTGGATCTTGGAGCGAGTGTTAGTATCCTACCAGGAAGCTTGTATGACCAATATGATTTTGGACCTTTACAAAAGGCCGACACCACGGTGGTATTGGCAGATTTATCCCTTAAGCTTCCTCGTGGATTATTAACTGATGTGATAGTCAAAGTGGAAGATTTCTATTACCCAGTCGATTTTTTAGTGCTTGATTATGCAACACCATTGAGTAATAAACAACCCAATGTCATATTAGGGAGACCATTTTTGAAAACTGCTCAATGTTTGATTAATTGCATGACGGGCACAGTCGATATGGCATTTGGAAACAAAAGGTTAAGATTGAATGTTTTTTCCCGTACATTTGACTCTCCGATCAATAATGAATGTTTCATGGCGGACATTATTGATGGGTGTAATCCCCACGAAAGTGAGGATGAGACCACGGAGTTGTGTTATTTGTGTGACAGGGACTTATATGAAAATGAGGAGACATTGGAGCACCAAATGCAACAAGAAGAGGTGAAAGCTATGCAAGAAGGTCGACCCACTTGGACCCATCAAGTAGAGAGCTTACCGGAGCATATTGACACGAAACTGAAATCATCATTAGAAGAACCACCACAATCAGAACTGGAAGAGCTTCCTAAACATTTAAAGTATGCTTTTCTGGGACATAACAAAACTTTGCCGGTCATTATTGCAGCTAACTTAAGTGAAGAACAAGAGCAAGCACTCATGGGGGTCCTTATGGAACATAAGGCAGCCATAGGTTGGACGATAGCGGATCTTAAGGGAATTAGTCATGCGATTGTTATGCATAAGATTATCACTAATCCAGAGGCGAAACCAACCCGTGACATGCAAAGACGATTGAATCCAAACATGCGGGAAGTAGTAAAGAAGGAAATTCTTAAATGGTTGGATGCCGGGATCATCTATCCAATATCTGATAGTACTTGGGTGAGTCCAACCCAGACGGTGCCAAAAAAGGCTGGGATTCAAATCGTGAAAGATGAAAAAGGTGACCAAGTAGCTACTCGGCCGGTGACCGGATGGAGAGTATGTATTGATTACAGAAAATTAAATAATGCTACATCTAAGGATCACTTTCCATTGCCTTTCATTGATCAAATCATCGAGAAACTTTCAGGTCAGAAATTTTATTGTTTCTTAGATGGTTACTCAGGGTACAATCAAATCGCTATTCATCCAGATGACCAACAAAAGACCACGTTTACCTGCCCATATGGTACTTTTGCATTTAGACGAATGCCATTTGGATTGTGTAACGCCCCAGCCACCTTTCAAAGGTGCATGATGAGTATCTTTTCAGATATGGTTGGGGATAGCTTAGAAATTTTCATGGATGATTTTTCAATTTTTGGCCCATCCTTTGAAACATGTCTTGAACAATTGTCCAAAGTGTTAAAACGATGTGTTGAAACTAATCTTGTCTTAAGCTGGGAGAAAAGTCATTTTATGGTACAAGAAGGAATTGTTTTAGGGCATGTGATTTCAAAACGTGGGATTGAGGTCGATCATGCTAAAATCAAGGTTATTTCTACTTTGCCTCCTCCCACAAATGTTAAAGGTATACGTTCATTTTTGGGTCATGCTGGATTTTATAGAAGATTCATTAAAGGTTTTAGCACAATCACCAAACCATTATGCAAATTGCTCTTAAAAGATGTCCCGTTTAACTTTGATAATGAATGTTTGGATGCTTTTAATATGTTAAAAGACAAATTGGTTGATGCCCCAATACTGCAAGCACCTGATTGGTCACGACCATTTGAAATTATGTGTGATGCAAGTGACTTTGCAATTGGGGCTGTTTTGGGTCAACGGGTAGATAAAAAACCGGTGGTTATTTATTATGCTAGCAGAACGTTAGATGGTGCTCAAATGAATTACACTACTACTGAAAAAGAATTGCTTGCAGTTGTATATGCTCTTGATAAATTTAGGTCTTACATTTGGGGGAGCAAGGTAATAGTGTACTCTGATCATAGTGCGGTTCGATATTTAATGGAGAAAAAAGATGCTAAACCAAGGTTAATCAGATGGATTCTTCTACTTCAAGAGTTTGATTTGGAGATTCGTGACAAGAAAGGAAGTGAAAATGTCGTTGCGGACCATTTGTCACGTATTGTATCCGTAGAGGAAGATCAATCCCAAGAAATTAACGACAACTTTCCTGATGAACAGCTGTTAGTTATTTCCACCACTCCATGGTATGCTAACTTTGCAAATTATTTGGCCGCAGGTACACTTCCGGACCATTGGACAAAGAAGAAAAAGCAACAATTTATGGCTCAAGCAAAACATTACATTTGGGATGAGCCTGATTTGTTCAAAGTTGGAGCCGATCAAATCATTCGACGATGCATTCCAGATGACGAGATCCCAAGTGTCCTAGGCATGCTACACGCATCTGCATGTGGCGGGCATTTCAGTGGCCAAAAGACAGGACATAAAGTTTTATCATGTGGCCTTTATTGGCCCACTATTTTTAAAGATGCTTTTGAATTTGCAAAGAATTGTATAAATTGTCAAAAATGGGTAGTATTTCAAAACGTAACGAGATGCCCATGCAGCCGATTCTGGTAGTAGACATATTTGATGTCTGGGGAATCGATTTCATGGGCCCGTTTCCTAATTCTTTTGGCAATTTATACATCTTGGTGGCGGTAGATTATGTGTCTAAATGGATTGAAGCAATTCCCACCAAAACGAATGACCATAGCGTTGTATGTAAGTTTGTCCAAGCAAACATTTTTTCACGATTTGGAATTCCACGTGTAATAATCAGTGATGGGGGAACACATTTTAAAAACTTTTATTTTGGCAAATTACTCAAACGCTATGGAGTGGACCATCGGGTTGCAACACCTTACCACCCTCAAACAAGTGGTCAGGTTGAGGTGTCCAATAGGCAAATTAAAGATATTTTGCAGAAAACCGTCCGAACCGATCGTAAGGATTGGTCCACCAAGTTGGATGATGCTTTATGGGCATATCGAACTGCGTATAAAACTCCTATTGGAACCACGCCATACCGATTGGTCTATGGCAAAGGGTGCCATCTCCCTGTTGAGTTGGTTCATCGTGCATTGTGGGCCATTAAAAATGTTAACATGAATGTTGATCTTGCAGGTAACGAGCGGAATTGAAGTTATGTGAATTAGAAGAATTGCGAGAAGAGGCATTCGAATGTGCTTCCGCTTATAAGGCCAAAATGAAAAAAGTTCATGATGCAAAACTGAGACTGAAACACTTTGAAATTGGTCAGAAGGTCTGGTTATACAACTCTCGACTAAAACTGTTTCCGGGAAAGTTAAAAAGTAAATGGACGGGTCCGTATCTTATTACACGTGTTGGCCAATTTGGTGATGTGGAGATTGAGGACTTTGATGATCATATACGGCAAGTAGTGAATGGACATCGTCTTAAACCATATTTGGAAGCACATGATATCAATGGGTCACAACTACAATCCGAGAGTTTCTTTGTAAGCAATCCAATTAATGAAGTCACCTAACAATGATCGGGTATTTGGTCTGGCTGAAGACCTAAAACTTAGCGCTCTCCGGAGGCAACCCGGTGAACTTTGTGGGTGTGTTCACTAGAAACCCTCACGAGACTCCACTCGTCCACTCGAGTCTACCGAGTGGTTTAAAAGGCTTATTGCATATGCTAAATGCAATCGTGATTCCTACGAAAGTGAGTTTTAGTGCTATTTTTCAGTTGTTTTTTTTTTCGTTTTATGTTTTTCTTTCGTGTTCTTCTTACTCACCAGTTGCAGAAGGTCAAGTGTGGGGAAAACCCATGAACTCAGCAGGTATGTATTTCGACCTTTGTGTGCAATGAGGGCAACGTACGCTGCTCTGTCCCTGGAAAACACCCGACATACGCCCACACATACGCTGGACCAGGTGACTCGAGAACCTCATCTCTATAATCTGTTATAATATTGCAAAACATACATTGAGGACAACGTACCTCAAGTGTGGGGATGAGGGGGAAAAATTCAATGATTTTTTTGAAATTAGCCTCAAGTGAGCTTAATTGTGCATTAAACCTAATTTTTTGATGTAAATCATTAACTACTACTTGCTTGTGCACATGTAGAGGTCCTTTGACATGGTTAGTTGAAAGCCTTAGGAAAGTTTTCTCAACAAGTAGTTGTTATAAGCGGAAATAGGATTGCTCAATTAAGTATAACAAGCTAGAAGGTAGATAATATGCATGCTTCACATCCTTAGCCTATTCAACCGTTTCCGTGAGAACTTGAGCTTACTTGAGCATTATTCATATCATATCTAATAGCTCTTTTCTTTTCTTGAGTGGTTACCATAATGTGCACTTATTTTAGAACTCGTGTATCTTATACATGTCAAGATCTTGAACCGTTACGGTGCACGAACATGATGGAGGCACTAGGATAAGCCTTTTGTTTAAGCCTTTTCATTTGATTTCCCCACCTTAACTTATTCCCTGTAGAAACCCTGTTGAGCCCCAAACCTTTCTTTTGTATGAACCTATATCACCAAACCAATAAACCTTGAGCCTTTTCTTTTAAACCCGTGCAGTGAAATCCAAATTTAGGAAGTGCTCAAATTATTTATTTATATGTTCCTCTACTTCAGTGTGTTAATAATATTCAAAAAAAAAAAAAAAAAAAAAGAGAAAAAAAAAATAAATAATAAAAAGAAAAAAAGAAAAATGGAAAAAGAAAAAAAAAAAGAGAAAAGGTGGCTATATATAAGGTCAGAATGACCCAAATATAAAGCGCCAAAAATAGAGTGAATTACTATAGTGTGTCCGGGTCAACGCGATCCAAGTGAGATTATGTGGTCATGAATTTAGCCTTTCGAAATTGGATTTTATGCACTTTTGCCACTTCAATCCCTTTTACTCACCCTACACCTTAGCCTACCATTACAACCCTTAAAAGCCCTCTTGATTTGTGTATTGTTTTGTGTTTGTTGATGGAGATGTGATGTATATACGAGCTTATGAGATAATGTACATTATTGGTTTTGAGTGTTACAGATATACTAGTATACTATCACTAGTCCAGAAAACAAACCGAGAGGAGAGATTGATTGTGAGAAGGTGTGAATGCATGTATGTTATAAACTTGAAGCAAGTTGACTTAATTGGCGATTCTAGGTTTAAAACAAGGAATCAAATATACTTGTTGGGTTGGCAATCTTGAATGATGTAAATCTTGAAACTAGGTATGTTTTGGGACCTTAACTCACACAGTGCAAGAGGGATCTTAATGTTTTTGATTGGTTAGTGTTGAAATATTACAAGAAGGCTTTGCTTGAGGTCAATCAAAGAATAAGTGTGGGGATGTGATCGTAGGATGTTTATTCGATACTTATAAGGGTTAATTGCTTTGTTTTATACGAATATTAGTATCGAACATGTGTACTTTGAGTGTGTTAATGTTTGCAGGTGGTAGAAGACAAAAGTACTTATTTTGAGAGCTTTATGGAAGTATTAGAGCAAGTGGAAGGACCGGATGTGCTATTACACGAAAGATGGAGTAAAATCAGGTCAATCTGACACCACCGTATCAGTCACCGTATCCACCGCCGTATCATACTCCGACCACCGTATCAGGCACCGTATCAGGCACCGTATCATACGCTGGTCAGCGTATCAGCCAGCGTATCCTGAATAAATTCCAGTGAAAGAGCTCCGTAAAACCTCATGACCGGCGTATGATACGCCGGGGTCACCGTATGATACGCCGGTCACTCTAACAACCTCCGGATTTTGAGGATTTTCTCACCTTTTTGAACCCAATCATTAGGGTTTCGAAGGGGATTTTTTGGGGACGAATTTTAGAGGTTTTGAAGACGATTTTGGAAGTTTTTGTCACCACGGTTTCACCCGGATCAAGTCTTAACAACATCAAATCAAGCATTGAAGATACAATCATGCCAATGAGCGGCTAATCTTGTTCGTAATCACTTTCGGGAGGAGAGTTCTTGTAAGTGAAGCACTAGGGTAGTTGGAATTGATGTTTTGGGTTATGTTCTCTTGACACAAGAATATAATTGTACGTTTGTTTAAAGTTAAAAGACTTGTTTATGTTTAAGTATTTGTGTGCTTTCATTCGCACTCGTTTCCTTGCATCGTGAGCAGTTTGTCATGTATGTGAATTCTTTGCATAAGTAAGTTGGTAATTGTGTGAGCGAGCGAGTCTTAAAAGTTTGTTTCATAATTATCACTTTAATCAAACGATTTTGCAAAATCATGTCTATGTGATTCCCAATCAATTCTTATGAAACCAAGTGTGGATCTTTGAACTTGAATCTTGAAAGTGGTTGCCTTTTTCTCATAAGTGTTAAAATCAATTATCAAGTTTGTTGCTTTATGCAGTTGTGTTCATTAATCCTTTCCAGTTTCAATCTTTTATTATAAAGTTTAAGTATTTTAGTTGATTGAGTCACGTTAGTTAAACACTTTCCACATATTCCCTGAGGAGACGACCTTACTTACCCGTACTAGTTATAGGTAGTTAAGTCTTTAATATTAACTTGTTTTTGATCCAACCACGACAACACGATCAGCATTCTCCATACCAAACTTTCTAATGAGATCTCGAACATATTTGGTTTGATGTAGGATCAGCCCATCATCTTCATACTTGATTTCTAGCCCAAGAATTGTCGCAACAGTCCCAAAACCTTCATCTTAAAATAGGTTTTCAATTTTTCTTTGAGTTGTGTTAAATCTTCTTCAAGTCACCGGTTAACACTATATCATCTACATAAATCACAATTATCTACCTTTGATCCAATGCATTTTACAAATAAACTTGCATAAAGAGAGGTGCTAGAGAACCGTTGTACTAAAGAAATTCAGCTATTTTTCCGAACCAAGCACGTAGTGACTGCTTCAAACCATAAATAGCTTTCTTAAATTTGCAAACATACCTTGGATGGGCTGAACTTTCAAAACCAAACAGTTGCTCCATAAGTATAACGTGATATAAGTCTCCATAAAGGAAAGCATTATGAACATCCATTTGCCAAAGTGTACATCCTTTATTCACCACCAAAGCTATAATCACACGAACCGTTGTTAGCTTTGCTATTGGACTAAATGTTTCTTCAAAATCAAAACCTTGTTGTTATGTGAACCCTCATGCTACTAACCGTGCCTTTAACCTGTAAACCGACTCATCAAGTTGTATTCGACTTTATACACCCATTTACAAGTAATGGGTTTGACATCCATTGGAAAAGGGACCAACTCCCACGTTTCATTCCCAACTAGAGCATCCATTTCACTTTTCATGGCTGCCATCCAACCTTCGTTTTTACTGACATCTTTGAAGGAATCTGTCTCAATAGTGTCTTCTTCCACGGTAGCTAGATGAGCTACATACTTTGGTTTTACTTTCGAGCATGAGTTGAGCACCTTAGAATCGATTGCTGAACTTATGTATCTGCAGTGGATGTTTCCGGTTGCTTCTGATCAGCTCTTATACTGTTTCTTCAAATGAAAGATTAATCGTTTTGGCTTCTAACTCCTTGTTTAATTGTTGTGTATCAGGCAAGGCTTCTTCCTCACTTGACCACCAAGATGATGCTTTATCGAATACAATATCTCGTGACACATAGCACTTGTTTTCATGGATCACACACTTCCAGCTTTTCTTTTATGAATCATATCGCAAGAAAATACAACAGGTGGCCTTCTTTTCTAACTTGTGCCTGAGATGGTTAGGAACAAACACCTAGCATAACTTCCAAAAACCTTTAGATGACTTGTATTTGGTTTTGTTATAAATAAATGTTCATGAGGGGATACAAACTCCAGCCCTTCTTGTGGTAGAGGATTTATTACATACGAAGCAGTCTTCTTTGCTTCTGCCTAGCATCTACTAGGAACATTTTTCCCATGGCACATACTTCAACAGACTTCTCCTAGGTGCCTGTTCTTATGTTCCGAAACGCCATTGTGTTTTGGGGTGTGCCGACATGTAAGTTGTTGTATTATGTTTGACTGGGAAAGGAAGTCATCGAATTCTGCTGACAGATACTCCCCGCCATTATCTAATCATAGGGTCTTTACTTTACAGTTAGTTTTAATTTCAGTGAAACCTTTGAATTCCTTAAAACTTTGCCAGGCCTCACGTCAAGCTTAGGAAGCCCATTTGTTGTTTCTTGCTTCATCATCTAAGCTAGCTTTTCATAGTTGACATGCCCTAGTCGCATGTGCCACGGATCAACATTCTTACTCTGCCTGGTCTTCTCTATGAACGTTGACTCAACAGAAAGCATACAAACAATCTCCCTTCTATGCCCTTCTATGCCCTTCTATGGTTGCAACAGACTTTTTCTTAAAAGTGTTCATATACCTTTACATCATTTGGGCTAAAAACAACAATAATTCCTTTTCGAGGTTAGTTGTGGAATGGAAATAAGGTTCTTTTTCATACCTGGAACATGGTATACATCATTAAGTGTGAAACTTGTCTTCCCCGGAGAATTGACACTTCCCAGGTGTGTTGTCGTGAATTGTCGGCTATCACCACAACCATACTGCCTCAATACTTAACTAGATTATCCAAGCGTTTCTTCTTCCAGGTTAGATGATTCGAACACCCGTAGCCAACTATCCAGTTGTCCAATTTGTTGGCTATTAATTTAGTTGTAGCAATATAGGCTACAACATCTTGTTTCTCGGGCAAGACATGGTTCGGCATTCCCAAGCTTCCTCATCTTGAACCGAAACTGAGTTTCCTTCTTCCTATTGCTTGGAGCGACAATCCTTGGCCATTTGGCCTTTATGGCCACATTGATAACACTTATAAGGAAACCATTTGCCTTTGATGTTTGCTTTTCCGATCACCCGTATCATTTTCTTTCTCCGATGTCCTTGGTTTCTTTTTATCAGATTGTCGCTTAATCTTTCTCCATGGTTTCCTTCCTCGTGACTAGCTTTCTGGACCTTTGGAGCAATTTCTCAGCATATAAGGCCTCATCTTCACCCTTTATAGTCACCCCATTGAACTGCTTGGCCAAAGATTCTTGACTAGTCAAGAGATTCTCGTATTCCACCAAGGATGGTTGGGACGGCCAACCTTGAATTGTTGCAACAAAGGATCGAAATCAGGTTTTAAACCATGAATGATGATCATTTTTGTGTTCGAAGAGCAATCCATTTTCGAGCAATTGTAACTTCGTGTCATACTTCTTAGAGAACAAGGTTTTCAGTGCATCCTATGCCCCTTGGGTGTAGCGAGATCCCGTACATGCTCTAGCAACTCTAAGCAACTCTTCCTTGATAGTTGTTTTGACGATAAATAATGCTTTTCTAGCCTTCACTCTCCACTTGTAAATTGCACCGTTGGTATCAATCCTGGGCTTATTGGTTTTCTCTCCTGCAACAACATCCTATAAGTCTTGACCAAGAAGGCAAGAACTCATGCACGTAGACCATGTATCATAGTTGTTGTTTCCTAACTTCTTAACACCTCCAATGGCCTGGAACTCGGACATCTTTAGCAACGGACCTATGCTCTGATATCACTTGTTGATTTTAGAGGCAATCACAAGTGGCACAATATCCAGAGAAGTAAGGACAAGAGTTATTTGAATGCTTCAAAAGCTTTCTCTGTTATTCGATTGACATGGATGATAAATATAAACCGGGTACATGCTTAAATAGGAGAACTACCACTAACGTCTACTAAACTAGAATCAAGGAACATATCCTAACAAATCAGGAATGCACTACTAACTAACAAGACTCTTTCAAAATAAAACTTATTCTTCAACGAAACAAGGATCAATTCCGCACATGTTATTTCTACATGTACATGCCACATATGAAATTTTAAGGTTGTCATTTTAATAATATTTAGTTCAGCAAAGTACATCACGAATGAATGTTTTAGTACAAAACCATTTATAATGTCCAAGGTATAGTTGTTGTAGTTAAGTGAGAAAAGTGAATGTAAATCACACCATTGAAAATTTTCCAACGGCTCCAATCAGACATAGATCTCACCATGAGTGTGTGTGGCGAAAAAGAAGTATAAGATCCAATGAATAAGTGAAGTGAAAAGAATAAGAAATACATATTGACCTTTTAAAATATTAATTCCAAGTTTTATTATTTAGTGTATGGTTCTATTGTGTTTACGGAGAAAAGTATAAATGGGAAATACACTTAATTCTTTTACACACAGTGAAGGTAAGTTTCTGTATTCAATTATTCCGAGTCGATCTATCTTCGCACCACAAATTCACTAATTGGCGTTTTAAGAGAACTCACTCACTACTCACACACCGAGACAATACATCGGTGAAATCTTGTATCATAATAAATAATAGTGGAATATTGTGTCCCACCTCACTTAAGATGAGACATACCTTGTTACTGATTGATAACTTAACAACGAAACGAAATAGCAAACTTTTCTATCAAAAATTATAGTGTCATTTACAATCAAATAGAATTTATAAAGCTCTAAACGGTCCAACTATGTGGCTGTTTGATTACACTGACTCAGTAAGATCTGACTGAGTCAGAAGCTGACCCAGTTAGAAGTTCTGACTAGGTATGCATCTGACTGAAACTTGACTGTTTGATTCAGTATCTGACTGACTCTATTAAATAATAAAATAACCATATTCTTGGATAGAAAAGGAATGACAATTGAGATTTTGGCATCACTTAAACTGTATAGAATCACTTTCATACTTCTTGTTTAATTCTCTTTCAAATAATAATGATACTAATCAAGGAGCACTTAATAATAATGAATTCAGCACCTTCCACCCACGTGTCCTCCACATGTCCTCCACATGTCATCTTTACACCACTTTGTTCCACACAATCTCTAGTAACTTCCACTTAAATAAAGATACCATCAATCATCATTCATCTTTCATCATCAACCCAAATGGCTCCAAAGATAACTGTCATCAAAACCATCGAAGTTTATGTCATCGACCAAACCACCAAGTATCTGATTGACTCTATTAAATAATAAATAACCATATTCTTGGATAGAAAAGGAATGACAATTGAGAATTTTGGCATCACTTAAACTGTATAGAATCACTTTCATACTTCTTGTTTAATTCTCTTTCAAATAATAATGATACTAATCAAGGAGCACTTAATAATAATGAATTCAGCACCTTCCACCCACGTGTCCTCCACATGTCCTCCACATGTCATCTTTTCACCACTTTGTTCCACACAATCTCTAGTAACTTCCACTTAAATAAAGATACCATCAATAATCATTCATCTTTCATCATCAACCCAAATGGCTCCAAAGAAAACTGTCATCAAAACCATCGAAGTTTCTGTCATCGACCAAACCACTAAGTTTCTGTCATCGACCAAACCACTAAGTTTCTGTCATCAACCAAACCACCAAAACACCAATCACCCGAGGCCTTTCATCCAACGAAAAGATCGAAATCGTCACCATCGAAGCCGAGGGGTTCGCGGAGGAGGGCGGTTTGAGAAACAAGGGAGATCAAGGTTCAGCCTCCGGAGACCGCCGGTAGGAGGCGGTTCGCGGAGGGGATCACCGAGGGATGGGAAGAGCGCGGAGGGAGGCCGATTGCAGTGGGGTTGGCGGATGGGTGGGAAGATGGGGCTAGCACGACTGCCCTTTTCATGGTCAGCACCCCAATTTTTAAAGACCGGGTCAGAAGCTCCGGACCGAGTCAGCCCACAAAATCACGTATACCAAACACGCTGACCGGCTGACCGAGTCAGCCAGTCAGCGGTCAGCACTGGGTCAGCGCAAATCAAGCGCCCCCTATGTCTGCCTTGGATATCTTACATTAGCTTACGTCTATCTTGAGGTTTCACCTGAGATACAACATTTAAAATAAAACATACGTAATCCGAAATGCTATTGAGCTAATGTAACATTCACAACGTTTTTCCCAACGGTGTCCAAAGGCATTCCACCCTCGTTCTTACTAACTAGCAGGACCATGTAGTATATATATTCGTACTGTTTTAAACAATGTATAAAGTTTAAATGTCACATATGTAAAAGCATAAAACAAGATTTATTATTCAAATTGCACATGTATCTCAACACTATTAATTCATCTATGCAGTATCCTTGTATGATGTTGATCTACAGTATCTCACCTATATATAGTCAAAGGCCTGTACAATATGACAAGCCTAGGTTATCACTAGTGGTTAGAGGGGCAAAAGAAATACAAAGATGTATTTTGGATCATAACGGGTGTTTTAAAAATAAAGATGGGTTAGAATGAATTAAATAAAAAACACAAGGGGGTCAAGATGGTTTAAAAGCCTTTTTGAAAAAAAAAAGAAACATAGGTCAAGATGGGTTTTTAAAATTTAATCTACAAGTTTAAGTCAATGTTTCTTTCACTCAAATTGATCGCCTTCGTCGCACAAGACACCACCGCACCACCACCACCACACCACCGCATCACCACCGGTCCACCACACCACCACCGCATCACCACCGGTCCACCACACCACCACCGCATCACCACTGGTCCACCATACCACCAACACACATACAACCTCCCACCTCTGTCGAGTTTCATCGCGCATCACCACCGGTCCGCCGCGTCGTTACGGGACCGCCGCGCCGTCACGGGACCGCCGCGCCGCCACGGGACCGCCGCGCCGCCACGGGTCCGCCGCGCCGCCACGGGTCCGCCGCGCCGCGACGGGTCCGCCGCGCCGCGACGGGTCCGCCGCGCCGCCACGTGTGCGCCGCGCCGCCACGGTCCGCCGCGCCGCCACGGGTCCGCCGCGCCGCCACGGGTCCGTATATGCATCTATCTATATGTGTTGTTGGATTGTAGATGCATCTATCTTATATATATGAAGTCTTATATGTATCTCTTTGAGCTCGTATATGCAAGATATCCATATGTGTTGTTGGATTGTAGAAAACTTGTAAAATAGTATTGACTTTTTTAAAAATTATCCATCCTGATCCGAACCCATCCTGATCCAAACCCATATTGACCCAAACCCATCCGTGACCTTTTTTTTCTAAATGACTCATCCTAAGTTAAACCCATCCTGACCCAAATCCATTCTAACCTAACAACCAATCCAATCCAACCCTCCCATTTTGCCGCCTCTACTAGTGGTTATGACTAGAACGATTATTTAAACATGCTTAAGCTAAACAAAAACTTACTTGTTGTTTCCATGATGCTTCTAGACCGATCATGGCTTGAAAAGACTTCAAATTAGCTTTTAAATAAATGTGTTTAAAATATTAAATTTGTGTGAAGAATGGTCTGGGTTTGGCTTTCTATTTATAGACTACATAGGTCAAGGTTACGCACCGTAAAAGATGTTACGGGTAAGCCATATTTTGAGTGAGTAATTGCCATGCGTTACGCCCTGGAAGATCACTTGAACCACCACAATCTTACGGACTGTAAGGACTGATATTACGGCCCTTAACTAATGTTACCATCCGTAATGTTGTCCTTGTCATACTTTATTAGATTTAATTTTGATTATATAATGACAATATTTGTAAATTTATTTATATATTTGATGCAGATGAGTTTATTTTTATAGAATATATACTTTTATCATTTGATAAAATATGACTAAATAATGTACGTTGCAAAATATATAAAATTAAACCATACATTGAGAATTCATCAATAAATAAAATTAATAAAGTACCGATGAAACTAATAATAAAAGGGTCAAAAAAAAAAAAAGAAATTGAATTATTAGAAGATAATATTGTTGGTGATCTGACATTATGTAAGAGAATTGATAAATAAGTGAATTAATATTCGAGATGAAGCAATGAGATGAGTAAATGATACATAATGAATCCGAAAGATCAAATTTTAATAAACAGAAGATATCTATGGACGTATGCAAAAATTATAAGAAACATAATTTGACCACTTTTGTTTGGTAGAATTAGTGTGCACTTACGAATGTAAAAGAAGTTCTATCATGAATCCATATAAAAATGTTTCCTTTGCCACTGGCGTTAGCGGTGGTGATTGGAAGCCTTCTTGTTCTTGGTGTGTATGATGTCTATTTCAAGTTTAGGAATTCATGTATTTACGTGTGTTAGCCTCAAAAATACATAATGGTTTTGGCTTTGCATAAAACTTAACGATTATGTGACTAGATCATGTGTAATTGATTACTGATAGTGATGAAAAAGTTGTGCCATATAGACGTTATGTACGTAGCCTATATGACACTAAACACACTATAAAGATATGTAATATGTTATTTATGATGATGCTTTTTTTATAATTACTTAATCATTAATATTTGTACATATTTTTATTTAGACGGGTATTTTTAAATTTAATATTTTTAACAAAATTAAATTTAAATAAACATTAATATTAGTATTACTTTTTTTTAAAACATTACAAAATAATAACTAAACATAATGAAATTAAGACATCCCATATTTATCCCTAATCTCTTGCTGCATCTCCTTCGCATTTACATGATGCCAACCCGTTAAATGATCGATATTCCCCCAAAGCAGTTTCATGTCGGTGGCATTTTGCTTTTCTTTCTTTAACTTGATCTTCTTCGCTGTTAGGTCATTGAAGTGATGCATGTCCGTGTTGAATTAGCTAAATTTCTGGTCGTTTGGGTTAAACGGGGCTTGTTGAATCCATGGTTAAACAGGTTGTTGAAAGGACCATGGTTGAGTTTTTAAGTTAAAGAGTAGAATTTTAGAATTTTTGCACACCAAAAATATTATTTAATTTGTGGTAAAAACTAAAAAAAAGTGTTGATATGATCAATAGGTTTTTTTTGAGTAATTTTTCTTTAATTAATGTGCAACGGGTAGTTCGAGGGTAGGGAAGTGTGCCCAACGTCTCCATGCTTGTTGAAGCAACCACAGACAAGGCCATAACGTCCCCTATCATGCTCACAGGATGTGTTCTGGACATGATAGGGTGATGTGACATCATAAAATGTCTGATTACGACCAGTCTTATAAATCTACATATTTTTTGGTATGCGATAGGTGGCAGCAACGGTGATTGGTGCGCCCTCATAGTTGTTAAGATATTTATAAAATTTTAAGAACCTACTAGAACATGTAGATCGGATCCTAAAACAATCCTCAAGACAATCGAGAGTAAGGGGGTCAATAGACATTGTTTGGCATATAGTTTGTGTCAAGAAAATTGTCAATTAGTTCGAAAAAGGGTTTTGTAGGTGTGTCAAATCCATTTTCGAAACTCAAATCGGCTTGATTTGAACGCGTTATATTTGTTTGTGTATAAAATTTGAATTCAATTCTAGTTTTTTTTGTTTGAAACTCGTAATTTCATAACTTGATTGGGAAAACAAATCCTGAAATAGAATCTCTAATATGACTCGAAAAACTAAAACCAAATTCTTACCAAGAATTGTTCCAGTTAAAGTATTAAACAACCTTACTTCTTAGTGAAATTTACTAGAAAGAATTAAGACTCCTTTATTAATGAATTTCAGTTTATTTTCTTCAAACAATGATGGTTTCATTTTATGCGCTTACTTTCTTTTATTAACAACAATTTTTATTTTTTTAACTTTACTAAACATCGGCTTACTTGCTAGCAAGGAGTTTCAGGAGCTCATACTGATTGTTATACATAACTCAATCATATCATATATAAAGGTATCATTTTTAAATTTTTATTACAAACTATTACTAAAACAATTTTACCCTATTCCGACAAAAGCTATAACGACGACATACGTCGTTGATAAAAGAGACTTGTGCCGACAACATGTTCTCGGTAAAGCTAAAAGTAAAAAATTCAAACCCTTTGAGTCTATCCTGATGTCGTCGGGACGTAGTTGCGCGGGCTACAAAAAAAATGGTATAATAAAAACCTCTATCCCGAAGATTTGTCGTCGTTATAGGTAAATGTTAATTTATTTTTTCTTTTTTTTACCTTTCGCTTAAGAAAATAAAACAAAAAACTATGTGTTCTCTGTCTCGACAACAAGTCGTCGGGATAAGTAATATTAATTAATATGTTTTTTTTGCCATTCGCGTACGAAATAAAACAAAAATAAATTTGTTATTTGTCCCGACGACATGTCGTCGGGATAGGGTACTAAAAAAATTATTTTTTTTATTTTGAATCTATAGGGATGACTTTTTTACTCTATAGGGACGACATGTCGTCGCTATAGAGTGAAGATCCCTTAAATCGCGTTTTAGACATTCTTCTCCATTTTTCAACCAAAAAAACCTCACTTTCTTCTCCCGATTTCATATCAGTTTATAGGCTTATTTGGCATCAAATTGGAGTGTTTGAAGGTAAGAATGATGTTTCTTTTACTATAATGAAGTTATATGATCATGTTTTTATAAGTTGTATCTAAATTTTTGGGCTTTAGGTGAGATTGAAGTTTAAAGCTTGAAATTAAAGGATTTGAAGATTTTCAAGGTATGAAATTCGTTTAAAGCTTATGATTGAAGTGTTGTTTAGTGAATTTGTTTGTGATTAGGCTTGTATGATTGTAAAGTGTATATATATGTAAGTGTATATGGGTTTGATGTCATATTAGGTTATGTCCACCAATTGTTTGATGAAATGCCACTATATATATTTTCATGGTTTTAAGTTTGTATGTATTTTTATATGTGTTATTTTATATGTATATGGTTTGATGTATTTAGTTGTTTATGTATATGTTTATATGCATGTAATTATCTTAATTTTGTATGTGAATGTTTGTATGTATTTATGTTTATATGTTTGTTCATTACTATATTATATGTTTGTTTTTTTGTAAATGTGTATGTAAGTATGTTGTATACTTGTATGTTTTTGTATACTTGTAAGTGTGTATGTAAGTATGTTTTATAGTTGCATGTAAGTATGTTTGTATTTTTGTAATTGTGTATGTAAGTATATTGTATATTTGTACGTTTGTATGCTTGTATACTTGTAAGTGATTATGTGTTGTGATTATGCTTGTATGTATGTATATATAAGTGTATATGACTTTAATGTTAGTACATCTTTATGTATATGTTAATTGATAAACTTGTATTTCCATGTTGTACATCATAGATATGACAGCTGATAAGAGTTGGATTAAATTACGAAATCGGAGTTCTCCGGAATTTATAAAAGGTCTGTGTAGCTTTCTAGAAATTGCCAAGAACCATGCCGACAGTTTAGGAAAAGCTTTTTGTCTGTGTAAACGATGTTGCAATGGGTGTCGGCAGGATCTGGATATCATTTATGCCCACATACATGATAATGGGTTTCTACAATCATATAAGACATGGACTTATCATAGTGAGAAATATCCACGTGCTTCAGAAATAGAAGAAGTTTTTGCTCCAAGAAAATCTATTCCAGCAACAAATAATGAGATGTTTGATACAATTGATGATATTATGGCGGAGCAGAATGTTAACGAAGAAAATATATAAAATATATATGATATTTTATATATTTAATTCGTGTAATACACAAGTTACTATACTAGTACGTAAAATTTAGTTGATTAGCATTCTTAGCTAGACGTGTTCAAACTTATTCCCATATTCACAATATATTCAATGAAATTTATTGTTGGATTACATCCTAAACTATTTTCATTTTTATGAATGTTGGGTTGATAATCTTGTTTTGATTAGGCTTTGAGAGCTTCGTTTTATATCAGTTTATTTCCTTTTAGCAATAATACTTCATCATATGTTACTGTTAAAAAGGCATCATAATGGACACTATTAGAACTGCATGTTTATCTGAAGTTAAAGAAAGGAAGTAATATCGAACTCAACATTATTTGTTGTAGATGTTGAAAATTATTGGTTTTGGGTTCTTGATAATTAATAACTAGGTTATGGCGCCGCGCGTTGCCGCGACAATACGAGTTTTAACGTAACCCTAAACCAAAATCAAAATGAAGATTCGAAATCACAAAATCAGCAAAACACACTAAGTAAAACACATCAAAACCCTAAATCCATAACACAATATAACATAAAGAACCCAAAAACTAAATCAAAGCTCCACACCATACACAAAACAGAAGAAAATCAAAGCTACAAGAAGGCGACACAGTCCAAAATAGAAAACCAACGAAATAAAAGCCCCGAAAAGAGAAACAAAAAGAAAACCCAAACCTTAATAGCGAGAATCGTCAGTGTATCAATAACGGAAGAAAGAAAGCAATAACCCGGAGAAAGACAATACCAACGAACCCTATAAACGAACTAATCAAAACACACCTCGAACCTACACCCAAAACAAACCCAATAAAACAACAACAAAAACAAAAGAAAACAAAAAAAAACACCGACCAAGCACATTAATATGAATAGATAATAGATAATGTATCCAGCTTTACAATATTGATTTTTATAATGGGTTTCAACTTTTAATGAACTCTTGATTACACAAGTACGTCCAACACATACATATTGTGTTTCCCCTTTCAAGCCTGAATCACCATTGTAATGATGTTTCATTGCACAGGTACCATTCCCTATTAAGATGATGTGTTTAACCCATTAAAACTTATACGAATTACATATATTACTACCAAAATCAGACGTAATTTTTTTAATAATTATGTTACTGTGATTATGGTGAGGTTGTATCTTCATCGCTTCAACAATCAAATTATCAACCAAAGGTTTTTCACACGACAAAGTGACGTCGTTAACTTGCCTAATTAAGAGTTGAAAAGGTTCCCACCACAGAAAGATAAACTCAAAAATGAAAATTGCAATTAAAAGATTCCAACAACATCATGTCCATATAAATTCTAGAACAAACAGTAGAATCAAGAAACCACCTGCAATCGATTGGCTACCTTAATCTCTATTGTTAGGCATCACACACACACAACACATAAAAGATTTTCCATATAAAGTAGAAAGCTATACTCCAGCTGTTTCCCAACTTAATCCAATCCCGAGGATTCAATTTCAAAATATGAGTATTGTGCCATGTAACTACCCATTGAGCTCAACTTTACTACTCACAACAGAAGACATCATTAATCTCCAAAAACTTATTAGTGGCTTCTAATTGTTGGATGGTTGGAATATAATTGAAGAACATGTTTATCTACCATAACATTTCAGATTTTACATACATACATATATAGCAAACAGAGTGTCCACTATTTTACCTAATACAAACTTTACAATTAGTCTAAAACGAAAAGCTTCTTAATTACATAAGTTAATTCCCTGATCAATTCAACAATGAATTTCCCCAAAGCAAAACCCTAAAACTTCAAATCACACACAAAATAACACAAACATACACGTGTATAGTATAGAAGAATACCTGAGCTTTATCAGCCAATTGAACAACCAAACGTCCAACAGGAAGAGGAGCCTCATACGTATACCCGTAGTTAATACACTCGGATCTCATATAGTGCGACAGCACACGACCATCAGTAGTAAGACCAGCGATTGCGACACTGATATGATCATCGACCTTGAAGATTTTCCGCTGGTGCGACGACTGTTCGGAGTTGGCTTTGTTGACGCAGGCGAGAACGGCGTGAGTGTTCGATCAGAGGCCAATGGCTGCGGAGCCTTGCTTCACGACCTCCATCGCGTATTCCACTTGGAACAATCGGCCTGCTGGAGACCATGTGGTCACATCCATGTCGTATTGGTTTCTGAACATCGTTGGTTCGGTGGATCGCTTGATCTCGTTACCGGATATGTGTGTGTGTGTGTGCGCGTGTGTGTGGGAGGGGATGATGGTGAGCTCTGGTGAGGGTTAAAGAGGAGGTTTTCTTTTTGTTCAAGACCAGTGGGGCAACAGGATAAGCACAAAGAAAAGTGGGGGGAAGCCACCACCGACCAAAGCGAATAATTAGAATAGAAATAGAAATAAGTTGGATAAAACTTTCATCGGATTTGTACACATTCAAAGTACTAATGTGACAGATTGACTTTAGTTTTCTAGAATATTGTTTGATCGATCTGTTGCTTTTCAAGATAAAATCAGTCTTCAATACTAAATTTGTAAGGATCATAGTTCTCAATGCTGTTCTAAGCTTCAATATAGTAAGTGTTATATACAGGTAAACACAAAAATGATTATTAATATCAAACAATCTGAATATTATACTTTAGCTAGCATATAACAACCACGTAATAAAATTCGAACCAGATATTCTATTAGTTCAAGATGTATATATACCAAAACCAACTACAAGGATTCCAAACTGATGGGGTACCACCCGGATCCATAGCAACACACGAAAAAGAAACGCGCTCATGTCTATAAAGGCCAGCCGCGGCCGGGGAGGGTGATGGGGTATCACCTAAGAAAAACAAGAAAGGGCTCGATTCACAGCCGTTGTCCGCAGCTCATCCATGCATGCGGCCGCGGCTCACCAACATAGACCGAAGCCCAGCCGAGGTTCACTGCTTCCATGCATACGGCCGCGGCGCAGCAAGCCCAGCCGCGGTTCACTGCTTCTAGTCGCACGCACCTTCATTCGTTATACGAGCATTAAAATCCTTTTGCCAAGCCGCGGTTCAGATAGAATGGTCGAGGGCCAGCCGCGGCTCAGCTAGGCTGGCCGAGGCCCAGCTGCGGTCCGTAGTCCATTCACATATGCAGCCGCGACACACGCACATATAACGCAGAAATCCCAACACTTGGAAAAACTCTCAAACGCAACACTTGGCTATCTTCAGTAAGCAAAGAGTTCGACGGTACTAAAGAGAAACTATTGGTGGCCATAAGAACATGCTCAGTAACCAAAAGATGACAACAATAAAAGACAAACGTTGAAGGAAACAGAGCTGTAGCAAGATAGGCTCACAGAACCAATAGGAGGCAAGTCAACTGTAAGAGACAAACAACATTAATATTAAGGGGAAAACCCTTTGCATCAAAAGGGAAACAACTCCAGTAACCAAGGATTTCCAGTCTAAATGTCTAAACTCGAGATGTCTCGAAATAGATTTACATGGAGGAAGTTGACATACGAAAATCACTATAAATACAAAGGCTCAGGTATGTTTCACATCATCTCATCCTAACTCAACATACTCACACTTAAACTCTCTCCCAGATACTTATTCTCATGCCGGAGGTTGGTCATGGGGAGAACTCCCTTCTGCCCATGGCGAGACTCACGGTGTCTTCTGTTGTTTTGCAGATCAGATACTCCGATAGCCCAAGTCTTGACGACAATCACCGACCCAATCGCACTGCTTCCGGACGTAAGTCTCTCGACTAACTCCCGTGTAGCAACATTTGGCGCCATCCGTGGGACCATAATTTAAAGCCTCGAACCTATCCATTTATTATCCATGGACTTGGGCGAGAAAAACCAACTAACGAGAACACGGCGTTAGTCATATGGGAGGCGAAAAAACGACGCCTCCTCTCTTCAATCGTACAAACGCTGCGGCAGGAGAACCAGCCGGTGACGGGGTGGTAATTAATCCAGAGTTTATCAGCCAAAACCGGAGCGGATATTTCCCTCCTGCAGCAAGAAGAGCGAACTCATCGCATTGAAGAAGTGCGGACCCGTCTGGAGTACGAAGAGACGCCGGAGGGAGCGGAGCATGAGAAAGGGAGGAGTCATCCTGGCAGCAAGACAAACCTATCGACAGGGGAAAATAGGACGAACCACATCCTAGTGGATAGTGGTGCAGGGGCGGACGGCGACGACGATTATAGCAAACCGTACCGCCCATCTTCCGCACGTGCCAGGTCTAAGTTCATCCCAAGGATAGCAGAGTTCACTTTTCCCCCAAAGCTGAAAATGCCCTCAAACGTGGGAAGGTACAATGGATTAGGAGATCCGGACGGCCATGTGGCTGTCTTTGTGGGAGCAGCCGAGGTGGAGCAATGGTCCGTGCCGGTATGGTGTCACATGTTCACCCAGACGTTGACGGGGGCAGCCAGGGTATCGTTTGATAGTCTTCCGGCAGGGGAAATCGACAGTTTCGAGGAACTGGAGGATAGTTTTCTGAAAAACTTCAGTCAGTAGAGAATGTCCGCCAAAGATCCGACAGAATTACATAATATCAAGAGAGGAGATGGCGAATCAATCGAAAACTTCATCACCAGATATTCCAAGGAAAGTATGCAGGTCCGAGGGGCCGAGGAAACGATACGAATCTCAGCTTTTATTCATGGTGTAAGGAACGACCAGCTGGTGGAGAGGTTCCACGAGAACTTACCACAGTTAGTAGACGAAATGCTAGAGCGCGCCAAGGCATTCGTCCGAGGAAAGAAGGCGTGCGAACAGTTAAAGGAGAAAGCTCTAAAGAAACCGACGGTATCCATGTAGGAATCACCAAAGAAACTCAGAGGACCAAGACCTTGGGAGAAGCCACGATTCCAGCCGCGCCATCCACAACAACATTCATTTTTCCAATCACGACACACACCACCCCCAGAAACCCACTCGGGCCTAACGTCACCCTCCCACCCCTAACAAAAACTCCAAGTGAAATTTTGTCCATAGAAAATGTAAATTTCACAAAACCCGCACCCTTGAAGCCTGGCGGAAGATGAGACACGACCAATACTGTGAATTTCACAAGGAAAATGGTCACGCAACTGACGACTGCTTCTCGTTGAAAAGACAGATAGAACTTGCGATCAAGACCGGGAAGCTGGCCCATCTGCTGAGGGAGTTGAAGAAGATGCCACAACCCGGAGAAAAAAGGAAAGAGATATTCATGATCCAGCTCGTCAGCAACAAAGGAAAGAGGCAGTCCGATCACATGGAGGCCTGGATGGCACATGAGATCTCTTTCCCTCCGATACATGGAGGAAGTTTCGCCAGCAGACCTGTCACAATATCGGCCGTAATAGCAGGACACCAGGTACATCGCGTGTATGTCGACAGCGGAAGTAGCTCGGAGATTATGTATGAGCATGTTTTTTGCAACTAGATGAGGAAGTAAGAAGGGCCTCGACACCAAAACCCACATGCTCACAGGTTTCACCGGGGAGGTGGTCCAGCCGCTGGGGCAGATCCAGCTCCCGGTTGTCATTGGAAACCACTCAGGTTGGCGGGAAGTAGCGATCATGTTCCTGGTGGTACGATCAGATTCATCCCACAACGTGATTTTAGGACGACCTGGGCTGTGCGCACTAGGAGCAGTAATATCTACCGTACATGCAGCAATAAAATTCCCAACTCCAACAGGAGTAGTCACCATATACTCCAGCATAGAATGCAAGGCGGTGAAGCCGTTAAAGACGGAGGTAGCAAACCTGACAGAAGATTTCGCGAGCGCAACGCACGAAAAATGGGTGATCAATGCGCGATTTCCAGAACAGAAGCTCACAATCGGGGGACAACTCGGGGACGCCACAAAAGACAGACTCAGGTGCCTGCTGCAAAGTAATTTGGACGTTTTTGCATGGGAACCTTCTGACATGACGGGAGTGCCCCGCCATACTGCTGAGCATAAGCTAAATGCATACTGATCCAAGGTACCAGTTGCTCAAAAACGGAGGCACATGGGTGAGGAAAGAAGTCGAGCAGTGGTAGAGGAGGTGAAGAAGTTGCTACAAGCGGGCATCGTCAGGAGGCTCGTTATCAGACTTGGATAGCTAATCTAGTAATGGTGAAAAAAGGAGACGGGACATGGAGAATGTGTATCGACTTCAAAGACCTCAACAACGCATGCCCCAAGGATTGCTATCCACTCCCGCAGATTGACCTGAAGGTAGACTCACTGGCCTGTTTCCCACTAAAGTGTTTTTTGGACGCCTACAAGGGCTATCACCAGGTTCAGATGTCCCCAGAGGATGAAGATAAAACGGCATTCTACACCAACGTAGGTATCTTTTGTTTCACAAAAATGCCTTTCGGATTAAAAAACGCAGGGGCAACCTATCAACGCTTGATGGACAGGGCCTTCGAATCCTAAATCGGAAGAAACATCGAAGTATATGTTGACGATATAGTCATCAAAAGTCGCAATGAAGACGCTTTATTGCAAGATATAGCTGAGACCTTCGGAAGGTTGCGGGAGATGAACATGAAACTAAATCCTAAGAAATGTTCTTTCGGGGTCGAAGAAGGACGTTTCCTGGGCATGGTAGTGAAGAAAGACGGTTCGAGGCCAACCCGGAGAAAGTAACAGCAGTCCTGAAAATGCCCTCCCCGAAGTCCATCAAGGACGTTCAGACACTTAATGGGCGCCTCGTGGCACTCAACAGATTCCTATCCAAGCACGCCGAGCGAACCTTGCCCTTCATGTCAACATTGAAGAGTTGTCTTGGGAAGAAAAACTTTTCATGGACGCAAGAAGCAGAAAAAGCTTTCCAACAAATGAAGGTCTACCTGAGCAACCTACCGACGCTGGTGGCACCTTTCCAAGGAGAAAAGCTCATCATGTATCTTTCCGCAGGAAAAGAAGCAGTCAGCGCTTTGCTCATGACGGACCGAGGGGGAGAACAGACTCCGATCTATTTCATCAGCAGGGCGCTGAAAGATCCGGAAACCCGATACTCCCCTATGGAGAAACTCGTGCTGTCCCTGGTTCACGCGTCCAGAAGACTACGCCGATATTTCCAAGCCCATGTTATTGAAGTGAGAACAAGTCATCCTATACAACAGATCTTGAGGAAGCAGGAGATTTCAGGAAGACTAGCGAAGTGGGCAATCGAGTTGGGAGTCTTCAGGATCGAATACAAACCCTGGATAGCTATGAAGGGCCAAGTAGTTGCAAACTTTTTAGCAGAAATCCCGCAGGAGGAAGAATCCATCCCGATCCGACAGAAACCAGTCCAAAGGAAGTAGCCGAATGGTGTTTGCATACCGACGGAGCGTCAAACGACGAAGGGTCAGGGGCAGGTCTAATACTCGTAGGACCGGAAGGAGAAGAACTCACGTACGCCCTGCGACTGGATTTCAAGAGCTCCAATAACGAAGCGGAATACGAAGCATTTTTGGCTGGTCTCAGGCTAGCAAAACAGATGAATATTAAAAGACTACACGCACATGTAGACTCATTGCTGGTAGCAAATCAAATCAACGGTTTGTATGATGCGAAAGAGGAGACGATGAAGCAGTATCTGAGTAAAGCAAAAGAAGCAATCGGGGGATTTGATAGGTGTAATGTGTCGCATATCCCACGAAGCAAAAAAAAAAGGCGGATGCACTAAGCAAACTAGCATCCGTGACTTTCAGCCACCTGGCACGAGAGGTGAGAGTGGAGGTGTTGCAATCCCCTTCCATAAATGTAGGGGAAGTAGCAGCAGCTGCAGAGTAGAGAAGGAGTGCTGTATGAAGCCGATCGTGGAATTCTTGACAAACAGAACCTTGCCCGAGGGGAGAATGGAGGCAAGGGCATTGCAAGCCAAGGCACTGCATTATGAAATACAACGAGGAGTTTTGTACCGGCGATCGTACATGGGTCCGCTTCTGAGATGCTTGACGCCGGAAGAAGCCAATTATGTTGTCAGGGAAATACACGAAGGCATATGTGGAATCCACGCCGGTCCCCGAATGGTCGTCGTCAAGGCAATGGGAGCATGATATTATTGGCCGGGAATTCAAAGAAGTGCGGTGGAAGAAATCCAAAGATGTGAAAGTTGTCAAAGGCACGCCCCTATGTGCTACAGACCAAAAAATGATATGATCCCAGTCACGTCGGCATGGCCATTCCAACGGTGGGCCATGGATTGTAGGCCCGTTCCCAGCCGCGACAGGTAGGGTCAAGTTCCTCTTGGTGGCAATAGATTAGTTCACCAAATGGGTGGAGGCGAAAGCCTTGAGAACTATAACAGGGCAACAGGTAAAGTAGTTCGTATGGGAGAACATAATATGTCGTTTTGGATTGCCACTTTACATAGTCACAGACAATGGGAAGTAGTTTATGAACGACCCGTTCAAATCCTGGTGCAAGGAGCTGATGATCGAACAGGTTTTTACTTCGGTCGCCCACCCGCAAGCCAACGGATTGGTGGAACGAGCAAACAGAAGTATTGTAGAGGGAATTAAAACGTGACTGGGCCTAGAAGTAAAGAACTGGTTGGAGGAACTACCTAACATACTATGGCCCATCGCACCATGCCAAAACCAGCCATGGAGAAACACCTTTCAGCCTAACATACGGCTCGGAAGCGATGATTCCGGCCGAAATCGGAATGCCAACAACACGAGTATCGCAGGCTAAGGAAACAAACAACGAAGCAGAACTACGGCTTAACTTGAACCTGTTAGAGGAGCGGAGAATGATAGCAGCAATAAGAGAAGCAAAGCACAAAAAGGAGGTTGAAAGGTATTACAACTCGCGAGTCAGGAAACAGACTTTCAGGGAAGGAGATTACGTGCTTCGCAGCAATGAAGCAAGCCGTGCGGAGAGCTAAGGAAAGCTAGGACCACGATGGGAGGGTCCATATCAGGTCATCGAAGCAGGACACAATGGCGCGTACAAACTCGCTCGCATAGATGGAACAAGCATTCCACGAACATGGAACGGAGCACAACTCCGTAGGTGTTATATGTAACCATGTATCTCGAAGTATAATCATGAGTGTAATTCAATTTTCAATGAATGAAGGTGCATACGAGCACCAGAATTAGCACGCACAAGATCCCCAAATTCTATAACCATTGCAAGTCATACTTGAGCCAACGCGCGATAAAAATAAAGTCAAAACCACGGCTTAACCTGTCGTTTTGTGGTAAATATAGTAACCAGTAACATGTAAAGGAAAGGATGTCAAGTAACCACATGACACACTAATAACCCGTACAATGTCCAGTATAAATAGAAGTAACCAAAACGCGAAACAAGCAGACGCGAATATGGGAAACTAAAAGTTGGTACGATACGTCGTCACCTAACAAAACATAAGCGACCAAAGGCGGAAACCATAGCCAAACAACGGTACATACGTGTCACGACTCCCCGACAAAAACAAATGGAATCTAGTGCGACAAAACGTAGCCAAGTCGAAACATCACAAATTGCAACCAACAAAAGAAAATAAGCAAACTACCAGTAATCAAAAGGGAGTTTAAACATGGCAAGAAAGCATAAAGTCATTACAACCAAAAGGATAGTCTCAAGCTAGCGCTCTACGAACATTCATGCAAACAACAAGCGCAAAACATACAACAGCTAAAAACACATTAGTCAGCCCTAGGGCTGTTTGGGAGCCACTGGGGCAAGAAAAGCTTTGATGTCAGATAAATCCGCGTCACACATCGCAACAATGGTGTCAGTCATGGGAAAAGTACTTTCGTCAAAAAGGTTTGACTGCCCTGAAGTTCACTAAGAGCGTTCCTATTAAAGTTCTGGGCGTGCTCGGGCCTTTTCCCTTCAGCGGCAAGTCGAGCACCATCGCGAAGACCTGCAATAAAACCAAGCCCAAAGTTAGTTTACTAATCATATTCGCAAAAGTAACAAAAGTCGACCCTAAAGCGCCAGATAAAAACCTCACCTGCGTTATACCCAACCCTATCAGCAAGGCCGTTAATCTTGGCCAACATGTCAAGAAATTCGTTACTGTCACGAATTTTGTTGAGGGCTAAGCCAATCCCGTCAGAAATAAGCCATTTTCTCTCGGCTTGAAGTCGTGCATTTTCCCCCTGAAGCTGAGAAATCTGATCGTCCAAGGAAGCCTTGACGTTTTTCAGGTCAGATGACAGACGTTTCACGGCAGCAGACTGAATGCAAAGATCTTCTTGAGTTTTGTTGAGGCTAAGGGTAACTTTCTCTTTTTATTTTTCAAGAAAATCGCATCGAAGCTTCAAGGAAGCGTTATCATCCTCAAGGCGCGTCGTTTTTCTTCTAAGTTCATGAGTTTCCTAGACACCATCTGCCTAACGATTATGAACTTCAATAAAAGAAAAGAAACTATTCACCATCGACGAACAACTAGCATTGGATAAGTCTCTATTCTTCAAACCCTCAGCACGATAAAACTCGGCCGGCCTACGAACATTAAACCTAAAGTCTTTGCAGAACTCGGGATCATCAAACAAAGACCCATTCGTTAGATCCCAATCCGGAGTGAACTTTTCAGTAGAATCCATGCCAGTATCCCCCGAGGAAGTACCCGCAGAAGTAGCCGCGCCGTAAGTACCATGAGATTTTCCGACCGAACCAGAAAAAGAACCGCCAGCGGACGCTCCAACCCAGCCGCGGCCGAACGACGCCCGGCACCAGCCGCGGCCGCGGCAGCCGCCGCACCCCCAGAAGCGGTCGAAAGGCCCATCACGACCTTCGCACCGCGAGTTGCGGTTGAGGTCCCCGCAGCGGAAGGGGAATCCCGCGGTTTCAGTCCCGGGCCTCCCAACCCCTTCATGCGGCCCGCATTCTGCCGTTTCGTCGGCGGACTACGATTATCAGTACTCCGGTGTCCGGAGGAAGAAGCCGGCAAGCGTTCCCTCGGCTGAACCACGAACTCAGCAGTCGTATCAAGAAAAGGGCAAGCTTCCTGAGGAAGAAATGCGGTCTCTTCGGTAACATCAGTCATGGTGGACAACTTCATGCGGTCGAATAAACCCATACCTGAAAAAAGATAATCATACATCAATGATTAGCTAAAATGTGGAAACGTAAGAACAATAAAAGCAAGAACTTACGCTCCCCCTGACAAGTCATATATGGATAAAGGCTCGTGTCCGGGCCAAATACGGTTGATCCCAGCCATCACGAGAAAGTGCTCGGAATAAGAACGAAGCGTGGTCGGCTCAGCCTTCAAAGCGTTGAACACGGCCATATCATATTAACCCTTTTTTGGAAGAGGATCCTTAACGTCCTCATCCATACCAAGCCAGTGCATCTCGAAAGGCACAATCCAATCAGAAAGAAAAAAGAAATGGTCTTTCCAGTGCTTCAAACTAGTAAACGGGCGCAGCGCCATTGTTGGTCGCGGAGATTTTCTCTTCTCAAATGTAACCCAATCACCTACTTGGGTCAGCTTATAAAGGACCTAAACAAGTTAACGCTAGGATCTAACCTAAGGGCACGGCATGATATCTCAAAATGATAAACCTTTATCAAACCTAAAGGAACGATCTGAGCCAAGTGTACTGAATAATACATCAAAATAAGGCATAAAAAGCGACTAACAGGTACTCGAAAGTTACTAAAGGTAAAGAAGGCAGTATACAAAGCTACGGTGCCGGAAGGTGCATCCCGCACCGTTGCGCCAGACGGTGGAACCACCGGCACAAGATCTGGGCTAACACCATATCGGTTCGCAAAATTGTTTAGATAATCTTGCGTGATCACCGACGTTTGTAAACGCATATCGTTCCTACACTCCATGTTAAGAAATGAAAGCATGAGGTGAAGAAGACTTACCTAGAGAGAAACCAAAACGATGTCTTCCAAAAGATGAAAGAAAAATGAGAACAAGCTGCGGTTTATATAGAGAAGGGAGGAGGAGACAAGAAGACATGAGGTTGTCTCCCATGATGACAAGCTAAAAGCCTAGTAACCGACCTACAAAAAATAGGACGGCTTGATGTAACAAGGGGTAGGGTGGCTGATTTAACAGCTAGGAGTTGACAAAAATATGGGTATTATTCCAATATAATGGTATAAACCATAACATTGGACTGGGGGGACATGGGGGTACCACCCGGATCCATAGCAACACACGAAAAAGAAACGCGCTCATGTCGATAAAGGCCAGCCGCGGGCGGGGGAGGGTGATGGGGTATCACCTAAGAAAAACAAGAAAAGGGCTCGATTCACAGCCGCTGTCCGCAGCTCATCCATGCATGCGGCCGCGGCTCAGTAACATAGACCGAAGCCCAGCCGAGGTTCACTGCTTCCATGCATACGGCCGCGGCTCAGCAAGCCCAGCCGCGGTTCACTGCTTCCAGTCGCACGCACCTTCATTCGTTATACGAGCATTAAAATCCTTTGCCAAGCCGCGGCTCAGATAGAATGGTCGAGGCCCAGCCGCGGCTCAGCTAGGCTGGCCGAGGCCCAGCTGCGGTCCGTAGTCCATTCACATATGCAGCCGCGACACACGCACATATAACGCAGAAATCCCAACACTTGTAAAAACTCTCAAATGCAACACTTGGCTATCCTCAGTAAGCAAAAGAGTTCGACGGCACGAAAGAGAAACTATTGGTGGCCAGAGAACATGCTCAGTAACCAAAAGATGACAAACAATAAAAGACAAACGTTGAAGGAAACAGAGCTGCAGCAAGATAGGCTCACAGAACCAATAGGAGACAAGTCAACCGTAAGAGACAAACAACATTAATATTAAGGGGAAAACCCTTTGCATCAAAAGGTAAACAACTCCAGTAACCAAGGAATTCCAGTCTAAGTGTCTAAACTACAGATGTCTCGAAATAGATTTACATGGAGGAAGTTGACATACGAAAATCACTATAAATACAAAGGCTCGGGTATGTTTCACATCATCTCATCCTAACTGAACATACTCACACTTAAACTCTCTCCCAGATACTTATTCTCACGTAGGAGGTTGGTCACGGGGAGAACTCCCTTCTGCCCGTGGCGAGACTCACGGTGTCTTCTGTTATTTTGCAGATCAGATACTCCGATAGCCCAAGTCTTGACGACAATCACCGACCCAATCGCACTGCTTCCGGACGTAAGTCTCTCGACTAACTCCCATGTAGCAACACAAACCAATGATGGTTAGAAGAGACTCGAACCCGTGTAAGATCTGTAAAGAAGATGATTGGTCTTTTGACTAGTTTATTTCTTAAACACATAACAACCAAAACAAATATCGTAACGTTGAACAAATGTCCTTCCGCTATACAGACCAAAAAAGTGATAATGAACGGTTGTGGGTTGTGATAAAAATAAACAATCACTCAAAAGTTAAGACCAAATGTGTAATTTAAAAAAAAACGTATATCACCCTTAAAAGGGTTAAAGATTAAATATATTTGAAAATGAAAAAAAAAAGTTTATCAAACCACAAAACTGGTAAAGATATTTTGGTTTTTAACAAGATTAACTTTTATGTAAAGTATTTTTTTTCTTTAATTTAACCTTACAGCATTCACATCTCACCCTTTATATATTTGCGAGTGCAGGATAAAAACATATTACTGTTTATCTTTATATTTGATAAATTACTGTTTTATCTCTATTAATTTTTTAATATTTTTTAAATTGGTTGCGAGTGAAAGGGAGAGAAAAAATAATGATAAAAGTATTAAAAAGTATTATTTAATTAAAAATAGAAAAGAAATAGTATTTTAATGCAATAATAGAGATGAAGACGAAAATTAAGACGTGAATGTTGTAAAAGTTTCTAACGGTAAGTTCTAAAATTATAAATTGTCTAATCAATAACTCCAATGGGTCTGCCCTACATTTTGAAAGGATACATTTGGCCTATCGTACGTAGAGGAGACGCTTAACATGAGTTTTACGTGAACCTTACTGTAAAGATGATATCATGATAAAAAAAAGTATAAATGAGTTTATCATATTATCTAATAAAAAATATTTATTTTACCACTTGTCATTTTTTTACTCATCTTTTTGTCATATGTCATTATTCTATACATACTCATATCATTTTTCCATCCAAAGAGCAATAATAATTTAAACACTAAAATTAATTTCTCTCTCTTATCAAAGATCAATTTTATTAATTGCAATATTTATCTCTCATTTAGATTTTTTAAAATTAATGCATCCTTTTAAAATTAGATTTTATTAAGAAAATAAAAATCACGTCTTTTTATCAAAATAGAACTAATAATACATTTTTATATAATATGAAATTTTCAAAAACACTAAACATTTTTTAAATAAAATATTTTAAATCGGTTCTTTTTCTAAAATTATAAAAGGTGAACTTTTCTAAAACAATCTTATTAAAACAACCAGAATAATTACAGATCAAAATTTTTAATAAAAGATTTTTATAAAAAATAATTTTTTTACAAAAGAATCTTAAACAAATGTTTAAAAATAAAACTATTTAGATAAGAGAGTTAAAAAAAACAATATAATTGTTTTATATTCTTGAACTATTACGTATATATAATTCATATGTTATATTAAAATATCGTACTGTAAATTTTATTTTTATTACTAACTATAATCCATTTAATTAATGAGTTTCTAGCCTATCTATCTATACATGTATCAGTCTATCTGTCTATCTATCGATTTATAATAAAGAAAAAATAAGATAAGACGTGACATAATCGTAAGCCTAATCATGCTAACTTTCTCATTTCTCTCTGTTATTAAAACTAATATTGAATACTAATAATTTTATTCATACCATTTTTAAATTAAAAAATGTATAATTTAATAAATTGAAAATCTATTTTTTAAATTACAAACACACTTTTAAAAAAAAGCAACAAACTTTTAAAATAAAAATCATTTTACTTAGAACAAAATATTTAAAAACCATAATTTTTTTACAAAACAAAAGTTTAAGAAAAATACATTATATTATTTACTTAAAGTAGCTATTTGTACATAATTATAATCATATTTTATTTTCAAGCATGGTTTTATAATCATAAATTTTTTTACTAATTATTTAATAATTTATTTATTTAACTTGTATAATACACGGGATACTAACCTAGTTATTAAATAAACTAAATGGCTTTTAACCTTTAGCCTTTTAATGAACCCCACCATTGAAAAATCATTTAAAGGTTTTAGGTCAAATGGTTAATTATGTTTTGGCTTTGGTTTGCTAATTTTTATAGTTTGGTTTTACGGTCTAAAACAATTCCTTTTTATTTTTCTTTCAAAATTATTGTTTGTATTAATTTTTTAGGTTATTGAATTTTAATTATCTCAACTTTTATTTATTGGCTGTGATTAATCTTAGTTCAAGAAATATTTACAGACGCTTTCAACTTTGAGTTTATTTTTCTCCAACGATCCCTTACTAACTGTAAGGTCCCGTTCCCGGGACGCTTACAGTTGGATCCTCATTGCGCATAAAACCTTAATTACATGTGCCTTATAAATATATTGCAGCGGAAACATTCAAAATGACATCTCATTTCATCATAAAAGCTTTTGTGAAATAATACATCGTTACTCAATTACAAAATATATATCGTTGCATTACATCACAAAAGCATTATATAAATGGATGCCATCCAAAAGAGCTGAGTAGCCGCCCCGTGCCATCCTCAGCAACCTTACCTGCCTACTGGAAACACATAAAAAGTCAGCGTTGCTGAGTGAGTTCTAGTTTTATAAGTAAAATACTTTACTTTCATTAAAACGTTTTTTTACTTTCACGCAATCATACATCATACGTACACATAGATAATGTCATTATTATCTTTATCGTTCATTATTATTTACTTCTATCTGGATCAATGTCAAACTTTACCCTCTTCATGGCACGCATCCATGATTACTGAGGTCGAGTGACAAGGATCCCGTTTCATACTTTGTTATTATGTTTCGTCTGTACATTTCTTTCGTTCGTTCGTTCTTTAACTTTCGTTCATTCGACATACGTCATTACCATTCACATTCGTTACTTTCCTTCACATTCGTTCATAAATCCTTACTTTCATTCGTACGTTCACTACTTTCGATGACCTGTACATTACCCCGAACATTGTGCACGAAGCGGGTAACTGCCTGAGGTCTTTCATAGACCTCGAACATTGGGCACGGAGCTGGCTCCAGTACCTAGGGTAAGTACATTCATCACTTATCTTTCCCCTTTCATTTTGGATCAATGCCATATGCTATACCCCGAACATTGTGCACGAGTGCTGGTGCTGGACCTGTGGTAATTAAATCACGAACATTGTGCACGAAGCTGATCTAGTCACCTAGGTCAAGCGGCAAGGATCCCGTACATATGGTCAATCACAAAGATTGGACCCCAATGTGAATCCTTCGAGGTAGCTAACCCGCACACTGTTGAGCTAACACCTTCATTGGGTGTGCACCTCCATACATTTGCTTACAAGCCTTTCTTACATTCATTCGTTCATTCATTAATGCATGCATTCGTTCATTCATTAATGCATGCATTCGTTCATCATGTTCCTCTTTCATTATCTTCTACTTTACGTTACATAATACTTTCGTTTCATTCATTAACATAACACATAAAGCCACGGAAAGATAATCATACGTCATAAATAGGAACATCAACATACACTATAGCATCATCACACTGGGCATCATCATACATACTTAACATACATCATGCATAAACATGCTACATCATCATCATGCCCTACATACCCTCTAAGGCCTCCAAAGGTCATCTTACATGTACCTACGGAACTTCCATGTCAAAACTTACATCTGCCCTTTCACCTGAAAGTCAGTACTTTAACTTTGTTCCTTCTCGGGTACAACAGCCCTATTTGGGCTTATGGACACCCTCCAGTCGCATGGCATCCATGCGACTGAACAACATGCGATTGGACCAATGCGGATGAACACTGTGCGAATAAACACCCAATCGTGCGAATGGACCCTCAATCGTGCGAATGAACACTATGCGAATGGAACTCATGCAAATGATCACCTATGCGAATGAACACCCAATCGTGCGAATGGACCCTCAATCGTGCGAATGAACACTATGCAAATGGACCTTTTGCGAATGGACCTCATGCGGATGAGCACCTATGCGACTGGACCCCGGTCGTGCGACTGGACCCCGGTCGTGCGACTGGACCCCGGTCGTGCGACTGGACCCCGGTCGTGCGACTGGACCCCGGTCGTGCGACTGGACCTCAATCGTGCGACTGAACCTCAATCGTGCGACTGAACCCCAATTGCCCTCCAGTTGGCCGTATGGCCTCCAATCGGTCGCCTAGCCCTAACTGATACAGAATGCAGTTCATCCCGAACCCAATCTGCCATTTTCGACCTCCAAGCTCATCCAATCCCATTCTAAGCCCAAATCAACCATCCTAAACCTTAGGAATGCATACTACAACACCATTGAAGCACACACAAGCCTAAAAACATACTCCAAACACATCACACGCAATCATACCCATATAGGTCAAACACACACACTTTCAAAAACGGGTTTACTATGTGTTCCAGCCCCAAATCAGTTGAAAACAAGTAAAATAGGGGTCCTAGAACTCACACAAACTACAAGAAGAAGAAGAGCTTCGTGTTGACTCGTTACACGATGATTTTACACACTCGAACCAAGCTTTCTTCTTCTCTTCTCCCTTTTCTCTCTTCTTTCTTTCTTTGGCTGGGTTTCACAAGAGTGGGGAGGATGTGGCTGCCCTCCCCCTTTTAATCCTCCATTTACAAATTTTTTCTCCCGTTTTGGCAAGTTTGGTCCCCCAACTTTGGACTTTATTTCTTTTTCTTCTTTCGTTGGCTTCGAGGAAAATATCCGGGCGTTACAAGTCCACCCCCCTTATATAGATTTCGTCCCCGAAACCTATTATTGCTCGAACAACCGTGGGTAATGCTGTCTCATTTCTTCTTTGGTCTCCCACGTCGACTCGGATCCATTCCTGTGCTTCCACTGTACACGCACAAGAGGAACCACTTTATTTCTCAGTCTCTTCTCTTTTCGATCGATGATTGCCACTGGTTGCTCCACATAATTGAGCCGCTCGTCTACTTCGATATCCACCAGTGGAACAATCATGTCTTCATCTGCCAAACACTTCCTTAGATGAGATACGTGGAATGTCGGGTGAATTCCACTTAGCTCATCTGGTAATTCCAATCTATAGGCTACTTCCCCTATCCGAGCAATGATTCGGAAGGGCCTATATACCTCGGGCTCAACTTGCCCCGCTTTCTGAACCGAATGATACCCTTCCAAGGTGAGACCTTCAACATAACCCGATCACCCATCTGGAACTCAATCGGTCTGCGTCGTTTATCAGCATACGACTTCTGTCTATCTTTGGCTGCCTTCATGAAGGCCTTGATCCTTTCAAGCTTTTCAGTCGTAGCCTCGATCACCTCGACGCTCCCTAACTCTTTATTACCAATATCACCCCAACAAACGAGCGTTCTGTATCTCATATCGTATAGCATCTCATAAGGTGGCATACCAATGCTGGCATGATAGCTGTTGTTTTATGAGAATTTAGCTAACGGTAAGTGGTCATCCCAACTTCCCCCAAAATCAATCACACATGCCCTTAGCATGTCCTCTAACGTCTGAATGGTCCTTTCTGACTGACCATCAGTCTGGGGATGATAAGCTGTGCTAATATGTAACCTCGTCCCCATGGCATCGTGGAATTTCTTCCAGAATTTGGATGTAAACCGGGTGTCACGATAAGATACAATAGACACTGGCACACTGTGATGAGTTACAATTTCCTTGATGAATAGATCCGCCAACCTCTCGGATGAATATGTCTCGTGGATCGGTAGGAAGTGAGCACTCTTCGTCAAACGGTCCACAATCACCCATATGGCATCATACCCTTTCGGAGTACGCGGCAACTTCGTAATGAAATCCATGGTGATGTGCTCCCACTTCCATTCTGGTATATCCAAAGGTTGGATCTTCCCATACGGCTTTTGATGCTCGGCCTTCACTTGCAAGCAAGTAAGGCACTTACTCACATACTCCACTACGTCACGCTTCATACCCGACCACCAATAATCTTTCTTCATGTCTCGGTACATCTTTGTAGCACCGGGAAGAATAGAGTATCGAGTCTTATGAGTTTCATCCATAATCTTCACGCGTAGATCCCCAAGACGAGGAATCCATATCCGCCCGAATCGGGTCTTAACACCAAGTGTGTTTTCACCCAATTCCGTAACCAGACCTCTCATTCGTTTGGAGTTAAGATGATCTTCTTTCAACGCCTCATCTTGAAACTCCTTGACTTGCTTCATCACATCAGAGGTCATAATCAGCTGGTACGCCTTCACCCGAATCGGCTCGGGTCTCTCCTTTCGGCTAAGGGCATCCGCCACCACGTTGGCTTTGCCCGGATGATAATGGATCTCACAATCATAATCCTTTATGAGTTCCAACATCGCCTCTGCCTCATGTTCAATTCCTTCTGCTCGAAGAAATACTTCAAGCTCTTGTGGTCAGTGAATATGGTGCACTTCATCCCGTAGAGATAGTGCCTCCAAATCTTTAATGCAAAGACCACTGCTGCTAGCTCCAAGTCATGAGTAGGATAGTTAACCTCATGAACCTTTAACTGTCGGGATACGTAGGCTATAACTTTTCCTCTCTGCATTAACACACACCCCAACCCCAAGTAGGAAGCATCAGAAGAGACCACCAGATCTTCACTTCCATCTGGTAATGACAGAACAGGAGCTTGAGTCAATCTCGTCTTCAATTCTTCGAACACCTTCTCTTGAGCTTGACCCCATAACTACTTTACATCCTTACGGGTCAACCCGGTTAGTGGAGAAGCGATCTTTGAGAAGTCTTGAATGAATCTTCGGTAGTAGCCTTCCAAACCCAAGAAACTGCGGATCTCGGATGGCGTCTTTGGAGACTTCCATTGCATCACTGCTTCCACTTTTGCCGGATCTACCATAATCCCCGCCGGATTCATCACGTGACCCAAGAATTGAACTTCGTGCAACCAGAACGCGCACTTGGAGAACTTGGCATACAACTTCTCCCTTCTCAACATCTCCAACACCTCTCGAATGTGACCGGCATGCTCTATCTTGCTCCTTGAATATATCAGGATATCGTCAATAAACATAATCACTGAATTATCCAACATCGGTCGACACACTCGGTTCATCAAGTCCATAAAAGCAGCTGGCGCATTGGTCAAACCAAAAGACATGACAAGAAACTCGTAGTGACCGACGCGTGCGAAAAGATGTTTTAGGAATATCCTACTCTTTCACCTTTAGTTGATGGTAGCCAGATCGAAGGTCGATCCTTGAAAACCAACTGGCACCCTGAAGCTGATCGAATAAATCATCAATCCTCGATAACGGACACCGATTCTTCACTCTCAGCTTGTTCAGCTCATGGTAGTCTATACACATCCGCATACTACCATCTTTCTTCTTTACAAATAAGACCGGAGCACCCCAAGGAGAGATACTCGGTCTAATAAACCCCTTATCGAGCAGCTCTTGCAATTGCCCCATCAGCTCTTTCATCTATGTCGGAGCCAACTGATACGGTGCCTTGACAACAGGTTGGGAACCTGGTATCAGATCAATCTAAAACTCGATCTCTCGGTCAGGTGGCACTCCTGGCAAGTCTTCGGGAAACACATCAGGAAAGTCACACGCCACCGGTACATCAGATAGTTGTGGTGTCAGCGTTTCCACATCCTTTACATAACACAAGTAGGCATTACGTCCACGCCTCATACACTTTCCCGCCACCGCCATTGATATTACTTTCGGGATCGTCGTGACCCGATCCCCATAAACAGTTACCGAACTCCCGTCAGGCGCTATCAAACGAATCATCTTCTTTCGACGCACTATATTCGCCTTGAAGTCCGCCAACCAATCCATCCCAAGGACCAAATCTAAACCACCTAAGGTCATCACGAACGGTCTAACTGGAAACTTATGACCTTCTAATTCCACACCACAGTTCTCTATCACCTCAGAAATCCTGGTAGACTTACCTATGGCAGTTTCTACATCGAAGGGCGCGTCAACACGTCTACTACTAACAGGCAGTTTAGCACAGAAAGCAGCAGAAATAAAACTCTTGCTAGCACCTGAATCAAATAACACAGAAGCTAAAGTTTGGTTCACCAGAAACGTACCGGACATGACATCAGGGTCTATCCTATCTTCCTCCTGTGTCATAGTGAATGCTCTGACACTCGCCCTTGGTCCTTCATTTCCCGTCTTCTTCACCCCGGAACCCTCAGCTCTAGGCTTCTTACAGTCTTTACTCATATGGTCACTTTCCCCACAGTTAAAGCACCTCGTACCCCTGAAATCTCTAGCCATATGACCCGGATTCCCACACTTAAAACAAGCGTTCAACCCACATCTACACTCGCCGCTATTCTCCTTCCCACATTTGCCACACTTTCTTGATCCCGTACCCGTGTGGCTATGCGGCGATCATCCACCCATGCCTTCTTGTTACCCGTCGAGGCCTCACCCCGACCAAACCTCTTTCCATTCCAGTTTCGATCACCCCCACCCTTCTTGCTACCTTCAGCCACCACCACTACAGCCCTCTCAGCATATAACCTCCCTTCCAAGTCCACTGCCGACCTAAACGTGCTCAGTCGGGCATCGATCATGTACCTGCGAATATCCGCTGGCAAACCCTGAATGTACCTCTTAATCTTCCGTGACAGAGGCGTCACCTGGTCCGGCACCAGACGTGCCATCTCGTTGAACTTCGTGGTGTACTGCTGATGTGTCATGGTTCCCGCCTCCAGCTGCAGGAACTCCCTCTCAACCTTATCCATCTCCCAGTGAGTACAGAACTCCTCAATAACCAACTTTTTCATCTCCGACCACCTCATTCTCCTAATAGCCCTGCTACCCTCGGCTTGGACTATGTTGTCCCACCAGCATAAAGCCGAGTCCACAAAAGAATGGGCAGCAAACGTCACCTTTTGGTTCTCCCGGATCTCGCTGATATTCAATACAGCTTCCATTTCCCTCACCCATCGGTGAGCAGCAGCAGTGCCGTTACCATCAAAAGTAGGGGGCTTGCATCGTTGAAACGCCCCATAGTTATAGGCTCGTGCCGCCTCTGGCGCAGGCTCCTCTTCCTCCTCTTCTTCATCATCAGAAAGAACCGTTTCAGGCTCTGGTTGCTCATGTCTTCCCGAGGACCTATTCCTCTCTTTCCTTTCTCCATCTCTCACAGCCTTAATCACTTCGGTTACCACAGACGGTAAAATTATCTGCATGACCTGATGCACTTCCTCAACCACCGCCTCTTTCACCGAGGCCCTCAAGTTTGCACTCTCATCACCACCCTCTGGATGAGGGGTCTCGGGTCCCTCAGGAACCACCTTCTCGACTCTAGGCTTGCCTCTTTTGGGCCGCGATGCAACACCAAGTCCACCACGTGAGGCTTTGGACGATCTACCACCGACCATCCTCTATCACACACTGAAAGATTCAAACACCAACACGGTCATTCAAGGGAATAGCTCAGTTTATGTCAAGTATAGTAAGTCCCTAATTACAGTGGCCAGTTGTGATTAGCCACTTACTTTACTATTCGTACCCCGAGCATTACCTGTCCTGACTACATCAGTATCTACATCTACCAGCAACACATAAACCGCATAACATGCGCACATAATACTGGTTAACACTAAGAAAATACATGATGGAACGCAGCTACTCAGACTGGCATCCCTTCCCTTTCCGTCCCATTCTCAGTTTAAGTTAAGGTTTATTTTGAAAATTTACCCATTTCACTTAAACTTTGGCTCTGATACCAACTTGTAAGGCCCCGTTCTCGGGACGCTTATAGTTGGATCCTTATTGCGCATAAAAACTTTAATTACATGTGCCTTATAAAAATATTGCAGCGGAAACATTCAAATGACATCTCATTTCATCATAAAAGCTTTTGTGTAATAATTCATCGTTACTCAATTACAAAATATATATTGTTGCATTACATCACAAAAGCATTATATAAATGGATGCCATCCAAAAGAGCTGAGTAGCCGCCCCGTGCCATCCTCAGCAACCTTACCTGCAAACTGAAAACATATAAAAAGTCAGCGTTGCTGAGTGAGTTCTAGTTTTATAAGTAAAATACTTTACTTTCATTAAAACGTTTTTTTACTTTCACGCAATCATACATGATACGTACACATAGATAATGTCATTATTATCTTTATCGTTCATTATCATTTACTTCTATCTGGATCAATGTCAAACTTTACCCTCTTCATGGCACGCAACCATGATTACTGAGGTCGAGTGACAAGGATCCCGTTTCATACTTTGTCATTATGTTTCGTCCGTACATTTCGTTCGTTCGTTCGTTCTTTAACTTTCGTTCATTCGACATACGTCATTACTATTCACATTTGTTACTTTCCTTCACATTTGTTCATAAATCCTTACTTTCAATCGTACGTTTATTACTTTTGATGACCTGTACATTACCCCAAACATTATGCACGAAGCGGGTAACTGAGCCTGAGGTCTTTCATAGACCTCAAACATTGGGCACGGAGCTGGCTCCAGTACCTAGGGTAAGTACATTCATCACTTATCTTTCCTCTTTCATTTTGGATCAATGCCATATGCTATACCCCGAACATTGTGCACGAGTGCTGGTGCTGGACCTGTGGTAATTAAATCATGAACATTATGCACGAAGCTGATCCAGTCACCTAGGAAAACGACAAGGATCCCGTACATATGGTCAATCACAAAGATTGGACCCCAGTGTGCATCCTTCGGGGTAGCTAACCCGCACACCGTTGACCTAACACCTTCATTGGGTGTGCACCTCCATACATTTGCTTGCAAGCCTTTCTTACATTCATTCGTTCATTCATTAATGCATGCATTCGTTCATCATGTTCCTCCTTCATTATCTTCCACTTTACGTTACATAATACTTTCGTTTCATTCATTAACATAACACGTAAAGCCACGGAAAGATAATCATACGTCATAAATAGGAACATCAACATACACTATAGCATCATCACATACGGCATCATCATACATACTTAACATACATCATGCATAAACATGCAATATCATCATCATGCCCTACATACCCTCTAAGGCCTCCAAAGGTTATCTTACATGTACCTACGGGAACTTCCACGTCAAAACTTACATCTACCCTTTCACCCGAAAGTAAGTACTTTAACTATGTTCCTTCTCGGGTACAACAGCCCTATTTGGGCGTATGGACACCCTCCAGTCGCATGGCCTCCATGCGACTGAACATCATGCAATTGGACCAATGCGGATGAACACTGTGCGAATAAACACCCAATCGTGCGAATGGACCCTCAATCGTGCGAATGAACACTATGCGAATGGACCTCATGCGAATGGAACTCATGCGAATGAGCACCTATGCGAATGAACACCCAATCGTGCAAATGGACCCTCAATGTTCATTCGCACGATTGAGGGTCCATTCACATGATTGGGTGTTCATTCGCATAGGTGCTCATTCGCATGAGTTCCATTCGCATGAGGTCCATTCGCATAGTGTTCATTCGCACGATTGAGGGTCCATTCGCACGATTGGGTGTTTATTCGCACAGTGTTCATCCGCATTGGTACAATCGCATGATGTTCAGTCGCATGGATGCCATGCGACTGGAGGGTGTCCATACGCCCAAATAGGGTTGTTGTACTCGAGAAGGAACATAGTTAAAGTACTGATTTTTGGGTGAATGGGCAGATGTAAGTTTTGACGTGGAAGTTCCCGTAGGTACATGTAAGATGATCTTTGGAGGCCTTAGAGGGTATGTAGGGCATGATGATGATGTTGCATGTTTATGCATGATGTATGTTTAGTATGTATTATGATGCCCTGTGTGATGATGCTATAGTGTATGTTGATGTTCCTATTTATGACGTATGATTATCTTTCCGTGGCTTTACTTGTTATGTTAATGAATGAAATGAAAGTATTATGTAACGTAAAGTGGAAGATAATGAAAGAGGAACATGATGAATGAATGCATGCACTAATGAATGAACGAATGAATGTAAGAAAGACTTGCAAGAAAATGTATGGAGGTGCACACCCAATGAAGTTGTTAGCTCAACGGTGTGCGGGTTAGCTACCCCGAAGGATGCACACTGGGGTCCAATCTTTGCGATTGACCATATGTACGGGATCCTTGCCGCTTGTCCTAGGTGACTGGATCAGCTTCGTGCACAATGTTCGTGATTTAATTACCACAGGTCCAGCACCAGCACTTGTGCACAATGTTCGGGGTATAGCATATGACATTGATCCAAAATGAAAGAGGAAAGATAAGTGATGAATGTACTTACCCTAAGTACTGGAGCCAGCTCCGTGCCCAATATTCGAGGTCTATGAAAGACCTCAGGCTCAGTTACCCGCTTCGTGCATAATGTTTGGGTAATGTACAGGTCATCAAAAGTATTGAACGTACGATTGAAAGTAAGGATTTATGAACGAATGTGAAGGAAAGTAACGAATGTGAATGGTAATGACGTACGTCGAATGAACGAAAGTTAAAGAACGAACGAACGAAAGAAATGTACGGACGAAACTTAATAACAAAGTATGAAACGGGATCCTTGTCACTCGACCTCAGTAATCATGGCTGCGTGCCATGAAGAGGGTAAAGTTTGACATTGATCCAGATAGAAGTAAATGATAATGAACAATAAAGTTAATAATGACATTATCTATGTGTACGTATGATGTATGATTGCGTGAAAGTAAAGAAATGTTTTAATGAAAGTAAAGTATTTTACTTATAAAACTAGAACTCACTCAGTAATGCTGACTATTTATATGTTTTCAGTTGGCAGGTAAGGTTGATCAGGATGGCACGGGGCGGCTACTCAGCTCTTTTGGATGACATCCATTTATATAATGCTTTTGTGATGTAATGCAACAATATATATTTTGTAATTGAGTAACGATGTATTTATTTCGCAAAAGCTTTTATGATGAAATGAGATATCATTTTGAATGTTTCCGCTGCAATATTTTTATAAGGCACATGTAATTAAAGGTTTTATGCGCAATGAGGATCCAACTTACACTAAATGAGAGTTAACACCATTAATTTTTATGACGTGGACTGCTTATGTGGCCAAAACACCAAGCAGGAATTTGAAATCTACCATTATGTCCGTCAATCTGAAACTTCTGCACTCTGAAACTCGTCAATCTTCACCTCCTGATCTGAACCATTTGACTCGTTGAGGGTAGATTTCAGATGATTATGGAGACTAGGCATTGAAATAGTACCTGATGGAGGCTGGGCGGCTGCAAAGTTGAAAAACGGCTCAAAGTTGACCCCATTTCATTAATAAAAAATAACGGGGGTTATCAGTTAGTAAGAGACCGTCGGAGAAACATAAGCTTAAAGTTGGAAGTGTTTGTAAACATTTCATGAGATGAGATTAAGCATGGTCAATAAATGAAAGTTGAGATTATTAAAATCCAATAACCTTAATTTTTTTAAGCTGATCAAAATTGTTCATAATCATGATATATATAATAACTGCATATTCTTAAACTTAAAGAAAGATACATAACTTAAAACTAGTTTCAAAATGAAGGGAACCACTAAACTAACAAACCACCAAAATCAAACCGTGAGCTAAATCGTTTGGATCATAAAAATCGATCAACAACAACCAAGTTGTATTGGTTAAAATGGTTCGATCGGTTTTAACAACTTATAAACACCCCAAACAATCATGAAAAGTTAACCATTAAACTGATACTGAAAGTTAAACTTTTATTCTTTGTTTCTAAAAAGTAGGTCCAATCAACAACTTCAAAACTCTTACCATCTGCTAGAATTAAGATTCATATTTGACTAATAGTTCATCAAACATATGATTCTATAACAAGTGAACCTATCATTTCAACCTTCTATTTCATAAATCTATCATTTTCATCTTTTATTTCATAATTGCTTTTTGATAAATGGTATTTTGAAGACATTGCATAAAGTTATTTGTTGATAAATAAAAGTAGTTGACGATTGTTGTACCGGATGCTTCTAAAGTTGTAACTTGGTAGATCTGGATTTGATATGATAAGAATATGAGGAGATTACTAGATTCTTCCTGTGCGTTTGAAATTGGACCATACAATAATTTTTAATTATTTCATCTACGTGCCACAATATTCTTGATTCTATCAATCAATATAAGGTTAGTTACATTTTGTTCTCATTCATATCATAACATATGCGATCTGTAGATAAATACATAAAGAATCCGATTCACTTGATCAATTGTTCATATTCGCTACATCGTTGAAACCACAAGTTTATCCGTAGTTGAACATGCAACTTTTTTAACTGCATTGGTTATATTTTGGAGATTTAAATATTTTGTAGCATACATAGTCTTCACTGGTAACGAAGTTTTTAGAATGTACAAGTCTAATTGTTTATTATTGTTCTTTTAACTAACATAATCATGTACAGTTATTTGCATTTAAAGTAATATTTAAACTTAATTTAATTTTTATTACACATAAACAACTAAACATTTCGTCGTAAACAAAATTTTAAAAAATAATAATCACAATACCGCTTGAGAGTCACTACTAGCTTCTCGCATCAAATTTTATGGAGTTAAATTTTGGGCATCTTCAAAAAGTTATAAAACTTTTAAAGTTAATTCTTTCCATACATAATTTACTATATTTAAATTATATGAAAGATTCATCAACCTTTTTCGGGACCAACTTTTCCCTTTTTGATTTTAAAATACAAGAGTATGAATTATAGACGGAAAACAAAACCGGCCAACATTTGTTTTTTCAACTTCATAGATTTTATTACATATATATAATGTATTGAATTTGATGTTAAAACTAATATATAATATAATTTAATATATAAACATTTTAAGATATCATAAAAATATAAAAAAATTGAAAAATCTTTATTGGCAACCGGGTGTGGCCGCCGCTTCCCCACAAATTTGGCTAACGTGATAACTATTTGAATTTAATTTTGTACCAACGCTTAGGCAAAAAGAAATATACAATTTCACATATTTACGAGAGACAAAATTTGAACGTTTGATTAAGAGTGGGTTGGTATCTTTACTATGTATTTTACTTATGATTATTATGTAATGTTTCTATTTGTTAATGAAAGTTTCCAATTCGTTTATAATTAAACCTTAGTTATATTTTATTATTATGTGATATTAACTTTATATTTAAATTTAGTTATTATTTATCATGTATTATTTTAGATATTATAATTACTATTTTTATTTAAAAATAAAGAGAAGCTTAAAGTGACATATTTCTTTGGTTGAGGGATATAGAGCGAAGTGAAATTAGGTGTAATGTAACCCTTTTATGACACGGAGTAAGAGGAAACAAGGAAAGATCCATACCTAGTAGCCTTAATTACTCGACTAATATCATCTAAATTTCTCTTCAAAATGCAAATTAAACACTAATAGTATTTATATTAATTTAGTGTGTATATTATTCTTTTATTTTTAACTACTTTAGTCCAATATATTATTTTAATTCAAAAATGTGGATACATAAATATTCAGGTCATTAATAGTCATTTAAAATAAAAATAAAAAAAACAAATAAGTTAATGCTTACCCAAGTTGAGGACCATCCATGTTACTTGAATGCATAACTTAGGTAGGACCACTGGTACAATTTTACATGCTTAAGGACCAAACCATAATTAAAATTTAAAACACAGCACACACTATCAATTAATTCTAGTTTTTTCGTCACATCCTTAAAGTGTCGAACCTAAATAAAGTTTACATATTTAGGTTTAGCCTTTGGGTTAAAATTGTGACAACATTTAGATAAAGAAGATGAGTTCGGGTCAAGCTAAAAAATTTGCATATTGACCTTTTTAACTTATTTGTTTCTTATTCCTGATTTTGTATTTTCTTTATTTTGTTATAGCTTTAAAAATTATAGATAAACTAGTTCTTTTACCCGCCGTGCGTCGCAGCGACATCGTACGCGTGGTTATAACATATAGGATACAATCGACCCAGCTTGTTTACAAACTAAATTTACGTCAAGACGTAAGGTAATTCGAATGAAAAACATTATATTTGACATGAATCCAAATCAAATTTATTTTGAAACACAAAATAACTCAAAACGTACATAAACATAAGCATGTGCGGAGGTGACATATGTGACATTATAAAATATTGACTATAATCGCCCCCGCTTGTTTTTAAAGTAAATTCATGCCGAAACGTAGAGTAACTCGAATTTATAAATGAAAACGTACTATATTTTGTACCAAACAAAATTTACATCGAAATGTATACAAACTCAAAATTTATATCTAAACGCTCCTTTCCAAAGAAAATTAATGTTAGAACGTAGATGAAATCGGATTTATACCTACACGTAAATAAAAATAAGAACATAAGAAATTAGTCTTTTAAGCTGAACTTTTAAAACGTCAAAGTGACATTTTATAAAATTATAAAAATTGGAGCAGTTCAAAGTGTAAAATCCAAAAGTTGAGTTGTGAGAGTTAGACAGTTACGAAGAAAGAAGGTAATAGTAACATTACAATTGCTAAATTATCCTTTGAGTGCAAAAGAATATGCGAGTGAATGAATAAATTGTGTTTGGGAAGGGAAAAAACACAACAGTATTAAAAAGCTCGTTTCAAAGCCTCGAAACTGTAACCATCTGTTTGAAAGCATTTGCTCTTAGCATGCGCACCAAGTAGAACATTGATGAAATCGAATTTATACCGACGCGTACATAAAAATAAGAACATAAGAAATTAGCCTTTTAAGCTGAACTTTTAAAACATGAAAGTGATATTTTATAATATTACAAAAATTAGAGCAGTTCAAAGTGTAAAATCCAAAAGTTGAGTTGTCAGAGTTAGACAGTTACGAAGGAAGAAGGTAATAGTAACATTACAATTGCTATATTATCCTTTGAGTGCAAAAGAATATGCGAGTGAATGAATAAATTGTATCTGGAAAAGGAAAAAACACAGTAGTATTAAAAAGCTCGTTTCAAAGCCTCGAACCTCTAACCATCTGTTTGAAAGCCTTTGCTCTTAGCATGCGCACCAAGTAGAACGTAGATGAAATGGAATTTATACCGACACATACATAAAAATAACATAAGAAATTAGCCTTTTAAGCTGAACTTTTAAAACGTCAAAGTGACATTTTATAAAATTATAAAAATTGAAGCAGTTCAAAATGTAAAATCCAAAAGTTGAGTTGTGAGAGTTAGACGGTTACGAAAAAAGACGGTAATAGTAACATTACAATTGCTAAATTATCCTTTGAGCGCAAAAGAATACGTGAGTGAATGAATAAATTGTGTCTGGGAAGGAAAAAACACAACAGTATTAAAAAGCTCATTTCAAAGCTTCGAACCTGTAACAATCTGTTTGAAAGCCTTTGCTCTTAGCATGCGCAACAAGTCAATTTTAATTGATAATTACAAAACGGAATGTATATATACTACAACCAAGTCTGGTGGCAAATTCCGTTGCCCACTGAGGTTTTTAAGCTATAGTAATGAGATGTAGTTTTATACTACTAAATTTATTAAAATATATAATATTTTTTCCATTTAAAAATTTGATATTGTAATGCATTTATAGGCGAATTACCCTATTATGAAAGAACCAGGGCGATGAACAGTGCCCACTGCTTGTGTGGCGGGCAGTGGTTGGTTTTTTTTTTTCCCTGTCGCTCGCTGTTTTCTTTGGTATATATTTCTTATTAGTCGTTATTGTTCAATGTTTCTTGTTTGGATGGATTGGTTGGGTTCTTTCTTTATTTTTGGGGGGTTGAAGGTTCGAATCTTCCCCCCCACCCAATTTTTTCCCATGTCCGCCCTTATAAGGTAGCGGGACACGTGTTCGTCACTCCTGTGTTCCTTTGTGTACGTGTTCTTAATGTGTCCGCCCTAATATCTCACTTCCATGCTCTATCGTCATTACATCGACTCTCCGCCTTCGTCGCCGGTACCACTGTAGTTCTGCTTTTCCATTGTCATTTGTCGCCGTCTATTTTGCATCCTGGAAGTTTTGCTGAAATTTTGATTTCGTTCTTACCTCCATTGGCAGGTTATTTTGCGCTGCGATTTTCGGATTTGACTGCATTTCTTCTTTCCTGGTATTATTTCTGCTTTGCTTCTGCATTATCATTTGTTGCAATCACGTTTATGCCTTCTCTGAGTTTTATTTAATATTGGATCTATTGGTAGCATTGTGAGGGTAGTTTCCACAGAATTGTCGGGGTGGGTTTTTTTGCCTAAACCTTATCATAATATTTGTTGTTTCGTCGTGAGGGAAGAAAGGATCTGCGTAACCTACATCGTTTGAATCTGAGTTCCCGTCCAAACACGGATATAGATACCGTAAAAGGGTAAGGGTCGACGATTTCGAAAGGAGAATACGTGGTAACATTTTTTGTTTTACACGGTTCGACTCCTGAAAATATGGGAGCTCTGGTTCAGACTGATTACCTCTGTTTATACGTGGTTTGATTGAATCGAATTTTTTGCTAACTGTCGCGATGTGGGGGTGGTACATATACTGGGAATTACCGTTATAAAAGTAACGACAGATAAAGGATTTTGTTACAGGATTTGTATTCATTAGTTGTAGCCATAGTTGAGGATGATATGCACATACCACTGTGTCTTCCTTAATGTTCTTTATAAGAGCCTTCTCAATGTTGCAGCACTACTATGTTATAGTTGAGGATAAAGGATTTTGTTACAGGATTTGCAGCACTACTATGTTATAAGAGCCTTCGACTGACAGACTTCATGGGTAAGACAAACAAAAGATTATAAAATATCAATAAATATATATCTGAAGCCACCTTTATTAATAGGGAAAATGCAACTTCAGTCAACAAATGCAACCCACGTATACATTAACCCATCGACACCAGAAAGTCGCAACCTCTTGACTGTGTAAGTTGTACATAAACATTTCTATCATGTATACAACAAAAAAAAAATTCACAACCCTTTCTGCTGAATCCAGGTATGAGAAAGGAGGAGCAGACAAACAAGGCAGCCATACAGAAGGTGGGACAATAACAATGGCAGACGCATCACAGCACACTAATATAACTGTATCACAACTACTTACTAAGGAGCCAAACGAACTGAAGGTAACACCAGCAAACTTCACTGTCCATATGTAATGTCTCAGAATATTTATCATTGTCAAAATTATAGGTGACAACAACTCGATATTATATTATGACAACTCAACAATAACCTTGGTCGCTATATCATACATCCTAATTTAGACAACCGAATAACAATATTACACTTTAATTTGTTTGTAATAGCATTTTCATTAATATTACAATGACTACAACAGATTAATCCTGCCTATTACACAACAAAAAGTTGGGTATTTCTCATTTTAGGTTGACCACCACTGTAAATTTTCAATAACAAAATTTGGAATTTGGTTACCAAATTAAAATCTTATACTTTCTTCCTTTTCTAATAGCCTGTTCATTATCACTAGAATGGTTACAACAGTCACATTTACCTGATACTTTCCTACTATAAGCTCACCCCAACCCAATGTACTTTCATTCCAACCAAAACCAGGCTCTTTTCCCCCAATTGAAGGTAGATGTTTCACTACTGCAACCATATACGAATATTAGATTCTTAAAACCTTATATCTCATTGCTATGGAATTTGAATAACCATACGTCATATTTATCACTTCTATGTACACAGTAATTGTCCTCAAAACTTTTGACATTACTAATGTTCATTACCATATATTCTGAAATAATTATATTCACATACTTTATATAGATTTCCTGCTCGCCAATATCATTAGTGATTACCATGAAATAAACATCTTTCATATTTTAGTTAAATGTCTCTATCACAATATCGCATTTACAGGGAGGCATTTTCACCATCAAAGCAGCCGTTATCGAGATACAGATGAGTAAAGAGTGGCATTCTATGGGTTGTCCTAACTGTGATCAATCCCTCATAAAAACTGGAAGCTCATGGTTCTGTTCATCGCATGGCAACATCAACTCACCTTTTGAAATGTATGTACTCAATACCTACTTCAAAATAGTAATACAATATAGAACTAACACACGCTTATCCTGCAGCTACCGCATCAGCGCCACAATCTCCGATGATACAGGACAACTTCCTGCCTTATTATTCAATGCCCCATCCGCAAGACTTATTGGAATGACCTGCGAAGACTTATTGGCAACGGACAACCCAGACATCACCCTGCACAACATCATAAATAAAGAAGCTCTATTCTATCTTCAGGCTAACAAAAACAACAGAACAGCAACTGCCCGTTCCACCGTTCTCAAAGTTGACATGCTCCCAGTCACACCGGCACCAAAAACACCATCAGTACATCAATCTTCACAAAGGTTTGAGGCAAGTACATCAGCAAAAAGACCACTGTTCCAAGACGAAAGTAAGAAACAATATCAAAACCTATATCAAGAACTAACGTGTACACTAATATCAATAACTAACGTCTGCACTACCAGGTCCACCAACCACGAAGAAGACAAAGGATGACTAGGAAGTTACAACAGCCCTCATTTGCAACCGGCATCAGCAACGGAATCATAAACCAGTCCACCTTTTGACTGCCACACAGGTTGGCGAATGACAGCTTCAAATCCCACTACACCAGTCCACCTTTTGACTACCACACAGGTTGGCAAATGACAGCTTCAAATCCCACAAAGACTGGTTATTTTGTTAACGAAAACATATGCAGGCTGCGATAGCACTTTTGATTGTAACCGACAATTACCGATGTAAATAACTACTAAATGTAATATAATATCGCGCAACGCGCGTGCTGGTTCCCACCTAGTTTAATATAAAATTCCAAGTTAGGGTGGGAGGGGTGTTACTTGCACTACTCTCATATATCCTAACATTCCACCAATAAAAATTAGTCACCTAAAACGTACCCTCGCGTACCCTAATGTATCGTAATAGGTTGACACACTATTTTCAAGTCCTCTCATACGTTTTCCTAATTCTTTTTTTTTAATTTAAAATAAATTACATATATAGAAACACAAAAAATAAAAATAAAAAACTATTTAATATAATACATTACACATTTAAAATAAAAAAAACATCAAAATCCGAAAAAAAAATCTAAACATCACAAGGCAATTATATCTTTATACTACTAAACGTGTTCAGGCAAAAGTAACTTTCAACATCTGTCCATTCACATAGGTGATATTTGTTTTTTTGAAAAAGAGCTTCTAAAGCTCTTTTGTCTGTGCCAAAAAGAGGCGGGCAGATGTTTCTGATCTACAGAGTGTTTGTTTTTTTGAAGACGTTTCATTAAAAAACGTCTGCGTGACCTCTTCTTGGAGAAGAGGTGGACTAATGTCTTCACACACCTTCTCACATCTTCACATTTCAACCCTAAACTACTCTTCCCCCAAATACCCACACCCCACCTCCATTCCCTGATTTTTACTTCTCTGCTCCCGTCGCCACTCCCCCCGTCGCCACTCCCCCCGTCGCCACTCCCCCGTCGCCACTCCCCCCGTCGCCACTCCCCCCGTCGCCACTCCCCCCGTCGCCACTCCCCCCGCTGCCCCCTCCACCTCGCGCCCATCCCCACTCGCGACCATCCCCTCTGCTTCCCCCCACCACGCGCCCGTCCCCCTTCGTGACCTCCGTTGCAATCGATCAAACCTTCAATATCACCTTCGATTTTGTGTTAATGGCGGAAATTGCAGACGAACTGAGGTGCAAAATTGGTTGATTTGTTATATATGCATATGAATTGGTGTGTGGTTGCTTGATTATAACCTAATTTCTCGATTTTTCAATTTGGGTTTTGTGAGTGAGGCGGTGGTTTTGTGAGTGATTGGATGGTGGGTGTGTGGTGTGGTTGATTTTGCTATAAATCGATGTTTGTTTGATTATAACCTAGCTCTTTTTCTTTTTTTTAACCGACGAAACATGTTTTATACTATATATTGGTGTTTGGTGATAATAATATAAGTTTGTTTGTGGATGTTAGTTTAAAAAATAGGTTTAGTTTAATTACAGAATATTTCAGTATTCTGCAGATGTTAAAAAAAACAAACAGTCTTTTCTGGCAGACTGCAGACATTTGGTCCACCTCTTCTGCTGCAGATGTCTACAGATGTGATCCGTAGACTGCAGACGTTTTACCTCTTTAGAAACAAACAGCACCATAGTCATGCGGATCTGCAAATGTCTTCAAATCCCCATCATCTGGATCCTCACGAATAGCCTCTCTTGTTTTACCAACAATCTTATAGTTTTTTCATATTTTCTCTTTCTTGGCTTCAACATCTCTTACATAAGATCCTCTTTCTTTAATGTGCATGTTGACAACGTATCAATTCAAGAATCTCTTTTCTAACGACTCGAATGATTTCCTTCCTCTTCTATTTGATCTTGTAGGTTTATCGTCTTCATGAGGTCGGAAACATGAGTAGTGTGAGTAGTGGCTTTGTAGATGTGTAGTTCCTGGAATCTGATGACTTTCTTGTCTTTTCGGATTGACTCGTTAGCACTTCACACATGCATCAATTGTTTATGCCATTTCTCATGTCCTCTTACAACCTCCCACGAAAAAACATGCATCATCGGCTCCACTACCAGGTAGAAGATCCTATATATAAAAATATGTTAATTATTATAATTTAAATAAATGAGCTTTAAAAATAAAAATAATAGAAAGAACATGTAGACGCTCCCTATATGGTATGTTATCGTAAGGGGGTGTAAAGGGGTCAAAAGTGAATTATCATGTAAAGAGTAGTTATATTGATCGGGTGCAATTTGAGTAGGCATGACTAGATAACATGATTGTGGCACTTGAGTATGCATGAACCTGATAATAAGATTGGCTTGAACTATAACCACCTCCTCTTGAAAACAGATCGCCTCCTTTCAAACTACTACTAGCTACATGCGTTTTATCGGTTTTTTGTTTGCACCAACTTTTAATTTTTTGGATCAATCCATAGAGAGTATTTGTATTTTTTTTGTAAAAATGTAAAGTATTTGGTGTAGAAAATGAGAACAAAGAGTGTTATATTTATAGTTATAGAAACAATTAAAATACATATAATGACTATCGAGTTGTTAAAGAGACCTGTTGAATGATCGTTTCCTCATACATGTTGTGGGTTTTTGGAACCACTTAAGAAACCCACTTGTGAAGCTGCATAGGCCGGTGATGGTGTACCCGAGGGTACCACCCTCACCTTGAAGTTGCATGCGCCCGTATCACCCTTAAAAAACACATATTTGTGTCTACCGGTGAATACAGATGTGTGTGTTCATATTTTTAGGTTCGATTCATGACAATAATCTAGGTTAAAACTGTTGGATCTTATATGCCTAGGACACATATAAGATTGATGTGATTAATACGTTATGATCCAAGTCGGGTCATACCCAATAACAAGCTAAGCAAATACCAATAAATATTTATTTGTTGATACCAATTTAGAAAATATGTTTTCTAAATTATTGCATTTGAGATAGAACACATTATATGGATATTTTGTTCAGGAGATATCTTTTGTATTGTTATTTAAAGATATTAAATAACAACAAATGTAAGAGTGTTTAAGTTATAAAATTAAAATGGTTTAATTATATAACTTAACTAGTAACTAGTAATGAATTAAAAGGGGTTTTCAAAATGGGAGGGAACGCATTTTGAACCCAATTTCGGCCGTCCCCATGTGGTGTGCCTTGGGAACCTTTGTCTTGTTATAATACAAGACATTTACTTCATTTGTTACTACACTCCACCTCTCTCTCTCTCTCTTACATGCAAGACTCTTTTTTCTCTTTCCTTCTCCTCCAAAACTTACGGCCAAAGGGGTTTTCAAGAGGGTTTCAAGAGGGTTTTTGGTGTTATAACTCCCTAGCAAGTTGGGTTTTGCAAGAAGCTTGTGGGTATACAAGCTTGAGGGCTTCTCCTTGAAGGCTAGACGTTCAAGAAACATCATCTCCTTCTTCTCATCCATACAATATTCCCTTGTTCTTGAAAGGTAGTTTCAATAACATCCTATGGTTGTTCCTTTTTGGTTTTGATAGCATTTCTTTTCACATATATATGATCCTTGTTCTTGGGTTTGTTTTGAATCTAAAATGGTTTATTTTCAGATTATTAAAACAAGATTTAATAACTAATATCCGTTGTGTTTTGTTGTTTAAATGGTTAAACATCTCTGAATATCTTGTTTACAAACCCAACAATGGCATCTAGAGCCGGTTATGTGGTATACTTGCTTCAAAAGTCCAAGAAAAGTTAGTTTTGTTGGACTTTTTCAACCCATTAGGGGCTGTTTTGTTATGGATGTATGAATCCCTTATCTTTCAAAATTTTATCTTACATGCTTTAGAATAAACCTTGAAAGATTAACATCAGTGGTTGATTGTTTTGTTTGGACAAAACCCTAAAGTTTTGGTTTATGTTGGCCGAAACTTTTAAGGTTAAAAAGGGGTTCATGGTTGTTCTTGAATGTTGTATTTGATACATATTTTGATGCATAACATAGCCTTGACCTAATGTGTTTTGGATTTAGTTGATTGTAATTTTGTCATGTTTGGTTTTATTCATTAAAGGGTTGTAATAATAATATTGAGTTTGTATTTTGTGTTGTAATTTATTTATTCATTGGTTATGTAATAAATAGATTAGGTGCATTTCTTTTATTAAAAAATTATATTAGGATATAAATTTTATAAAAGAAGATGCATAAGTTGAAGACTCAAAGGAAGGGCACAAAGGACATGGACACTTGAAGCTTTTGAATGCGGATTCAAGTGGGAGTTCGACCCTTTTTGTGTATTATTGTAAACCCTTAGGAAAGACCAAATGATAACACTTGTGATGGCAAACAAGTGTGGTCACCTTAGTGGCTATGGTTATGCACTTATGATTGAATGGTTGTGCTTGTTTTGATTGTTTATTTTATGTTGATTGTTTGATATATGGATATGCATAACAATCTAATTAATAATCATAACAAGCTGAAATAAAATGTTTCTTAATCATTAAGTGGTTAATAAAAGGTTATTAAAAGGATTAATGTTTTTTTAAATAAAAAGGTTTTATTAAAAGGACCATAGAGTACCATTTGTTTGAAAGCATGCAAATACAAGGTACATAGATTTTTCTAAACTAGAATTATGAAAACTTAAGATGTCTTTTGAAAACAAGTTTAACACCGTCCTTTTGCACAACACTTGAGTCACTTGCAAACTCTTAATGGGATAAAGGTCACCTAACCATTTTGAGGGAACTTGTGATTTGAGGGGGGAATACCATATTTGTGGGATAAAGGTCACCTAACCACTTGTATTGGTAAACTCACATGTGTGTGTAAGTAGGGTGACTTGATTTGCAAACCATGTTAAATGGATCACCTACAATATGGTTTACAAAAGGTGTTGATGGGATAAACATGCCGACCACACATATGATTTTAAGTCGATCCCATACCTCTAGAAGTTGCAAAGGGTTGCAATTGTCAAAACGTTGACTACCTTGTTAATTTAAATAATAGGATAAATGTCACCTAACCACTATCTAAATGTAACGTTGGATTCTAGAATTTTAAATTTGTGTATGACACATAAAAGAGTATTAATAACTAAAATACGATAATATCGAAAATACTAAAATTGGACTTTGTTAAATTTTATAGATGGCCACCAACAATAATAAAAGTAATGATATCCCATCCGCTCACTTATTATCACTAAGGACCATCCTCCAAAAGGAGCGTCTAAACCATAACAATTTTATTGATTGGTTTCGAAACTTGAGAATTGTTCTCAAGCAAGAGAAACAGTCATACATATCAGACAATCTGATTCCCGATCAACCCAATGAGAAAGATGAGGAGGCCGATAATAATTGGGTAAAATACACTGAGGACTCGGTCCAAGTGTCTTGCCTTATGTTGGCAAGTATGACTTCGGATCTCTAAAAGGAGTATGAACATCACGGAGCATGCGACATGATTACCCAGTTGAAGGAAATGTTCCAACAGCAAGCAAGGGTAGAGCGCTTCGAAACGGCTCGAGCACTCCATGCATGTCGTATGGATGACACCTAATCGGTCTCATCTTATGTACTTAAGATGAAGAGCCACATTGACCACCTCGAAAGGCTGAATTGTCCCGTCTCGAAAAAGTTGGCTACGGATTTGATCCTTAACTCTTTGTCAAAAAGGTTGACAACTTTGTCATGAATTATAACATGAACCGGTGGGATAAGAACATAAGTGAGCTTCACTCTATGCTCAAAACAGCCGAGGCGGCCATGGATAAAAAGGTTTTACCCGTTCTCACCATTCATGAGGGTGGGAACAAGAAGATGCCTCACCCTGCACCCAAGGCAAGTGTTGCCAAGGGTAAAGGGTATGTTTGGGGAAAGGGAAAGGGAATGATAAAAGTGCCACCACCAAAACTAGCAGAGAATAAGGAAAAGGTTGCTTCGAATGACCCATGCTTTAAGTGTGGAGAGATAGGACATTGGGCAAGGAATTGTCCTGTCCATCTTAAAGAGTTGCAAGCTAAGAGGGATGCCGGGCAAACCTCAGGTACAATTTTCATGATTTATATTGATCTAAATTTAATATCCTCTAACACATGGGTATTGAATACCGGATATGGAACTCATATTTGCAATTTGTTGCAGGGGTTCAAAAAAAGTAAGAACTTAAAGAAAGGGGATGTTAGCCTCTACATGGGGAATGTGATAAAAGTTCAAGTTGAAGACCGAGGGGACTACATCCTGAAGCTTCCAAATGGTTTGGAAGCAATTTTGAACAATGTTTTGTATGCTCCTAGTTTAACTAGGAACATTATTTCAGTTGCCCAATTAAGACACTATGGTTATGTTTTGACATTTATCGAAAATGAAATTCATGTTTCTTTAAATAACATCTTTTACTTTAGAGCTATTCCTATTAATGGTATTTATAAATTGGTTCGTAAAAACACATTATATGATAGCTTATTGTACCAAACCACCACCAAGAAGCTAAAATTAGATTTGAGTGACACCTATCTTTGGTGTCACACCCCAACCTTGACGGCGGAATCGTCGAAGTGTGAGAGTTACGATTGTTCACAGCCACATAACGCTATTATTAATTCCAAATATATTAATCAAGATTCAATTGTAACAATACAAGTAAAAGGCTCAAACAAAGATACATCGTGAATACAAAGTTGAAAGTAACAAGATCATTGTTTATTTCTCTAAGTCCAGTCCTAAGTGAGATAAGCTTCAAAGAGTAGAACGCATACTTGGGTATTCCTGAAACATGTTAAAAATAAAAGGTCAACATAAAAATGTTGGTGAGCATTCCATAGTTTTCAATACTTAGAATATATAAAAGATGGCAATTCAAGTCATAAGTTAGTGAATAAAGTGATTACGGATGTTATGAACAATGCAACAATCAAACCTTGACAAAGTTTTACAAGTGCCAAACGTTAAAAGTATATACGATTAGCTAAGTGTACTTGGATCAACCAAGCAGGCTTGTCAGGCCCATAGATCTATGAAGTCGCCAGGCTAGCAATAGTTAATGATTATACATATAATGCCATAACCTGGTAACCATAAAAGTTCAACTAACCACGACACACAAGTAAATTGCCGTAAAGTTTACAAGTCTCGAATAAGTTTACAAGTGCAATGATATAAGTTAACATGTTTCACCCCAAAGTGTGAAAATAAGAAAAAGGGGTATGGAAATACTCACAAGAATAATGTAGAAAGACACAAATAATAAGCCTTGTATATAACGCCGAGGATTCGTTAACGTTCACCTAAACGAAAAGTCGTATTAAGTTAATCATGGTGGTTTTGGTGTTATGTCCATATCCATTTGTCCATGACTTTCCATGTTACTAAATAGGTGTAATTTATTATCATTTTGATAGTTAAATAATTTAAAAAAAATTTTATTGCTTGACACTACTAATAAAAGTTAAACTCTTATTATCAAATGTTCATTGTTTACTATTTAATAACATGGTAATCTTATAGATTTATAGGTTTAAACTGACCATTATAATGAGTGTACATTCTAAGTATGTATTTATCTTCTTGAAAATATATATAACAATTTGTAATTAATTTTTATAACAATAAAGAATTTATTGTTTTGAAATTATTTAAAAATTTAAATGAGCTTTCTTTATAATTTCAAGTTAATATTAAATAAGGTTTTTGTAGGCTCAAATGATTATAAAATTCTCTTTTTATAATTTAATATTATAGTTATATAAAAAATTAAAACTCTTGGGAATTAAATATAATTCCTTTCTTTATGGGTTAAAATTAATAGTAAATTATGTATGATTCTAAAATAAACGGATTTAAAGAAAAATAATTTTATTTGGTTTTTGATTAAAAATGATTTTTATATGATTAATTATAATATTTAAAATGTTTCTGCATTTAAAAACTAATTAAAAACACATTTTAAAAATAATTGCAGGGGCTCGGGTTCGAACCCGGGTCCCCTGCCACACAACATCGCGTTCTAACCACTGGGGCAAAGCGCTGTTTGGTGTTATGTTTCAGAAATCCCCTTTATAACTAAGTTCCCTGCGAAACCCCAATTTCTTATGAACCCTAGCTTTTGCAATCGGCTAAATTGAACCCCGATTTGTTGTTGTTACCCAAATTAAACATGGGGCTTTTGCTCCCCTGCAAAACCGAGTGTAACCCCCATGCTGTTTACCTGGATTGAAGCAGTCTTGTCGGTTTTCAAGTTCGCACGAACTTGCGACTGTTTCTTGATTCCAATTCGTTGTGTGTGTGTGTGTTTTGAGAAATTGAGGGTTCAGATAGTTTAGGAACCCCAATTTGAGTGAAATCCCTCTATTTCATAGGTTCAATTCGTTCGATTTGATACCCAACGGCTTCGACGTTTAAGATCGGGGGTTTCGGGTCACTTTAACCGAATAAATGGTTGTTTCAAGTGCCATAAATCACTACATTGAATTCGAGATGATCACAGGAACGTTAGTGCTTGTTTAATTGCATTATTGATTCGATTTAGTGGTAAACCCATTGTTAATTTGATAGTTTTTCGGTTTCATGTCTAAATCATTAACATAACACCTTAAAACCGAATTAACACACCCTTTTGAGTTCGAAACGGCTTTATGGATCGGTTAGGGTGTGTTTTGGGTTAAAACCGTGGCCAAGGGGCGGGTTTTTTTGCCTTGCCGGAGATCGGCCGGAGGACGGCCGGAAGGGCCGCCGGATTTACGGGGGTGGGGGATTTGGTTTGGGTTTTATTTCGAATTTACACATTTAGTCCCTGTGTTTTGACATTTTTATTATTTCATGCTAGTAGTTTCATTTAAAGCTTTTAAATTTACCTAAATACCCCCTGGACTTTAAGGTAAGTTTAAGTTTTAAATATTTTTATAACTTACTAATAGTTTATTTTTTTTTATAAATTATTAATTATTATTATTATTATTATTATTATTATTATTATTATTATTATTATTATTATTATTATTATTATTATTATTGTTATCTTTATTTTATTTTGACTATTATTATTATTTTATGTAAGAAAACTTATTACTTATAAGTTTTAATATAGTAAACTTATATCTATCATTATTATTAATATCATTTACTAAATTAATTTGTTATCTTCCAAATTAATTATCATATACCATAAGTCCTCAAAGTTTCAAAATGGCATTAAAGACCCTTTTAAAATTTAACAAAGTTAACCTTTTTAATTAACAAAAATGTGAGATGTCACATTTGGCATTGCCGTCTTGGTCATATAAACAAGAAGCGCATACAAACACTTCAAAAGAACAGTCTTTTAAAAGCAAGTAAATATGATTCATTTGATGTATGTGAATCTTGTTTAAAAGGCAAAATGACTAAGGCGCCTTTTAGTGGTAAAACCGAAAGGGCAAAAGATTTATTAGGTATCATACATTCAGATGTATGTGGTCCTTTTAAGCCAATGACTAGGTACAATGAAAGATACTTCATTACCTTTACCGACGACTATAGTAGATATGGGTATGTGTACTTATTAAGACATAAAGATGAAGGTTTTGAAATGTTCAAAACCTTCCAGAATTAAGTAGAAAATCAACTCAACAAGTCAATAAAAATTCTCCGCAAGGAGATTAATACCTAAGTGATACTTTTAGAGATCATCTTAGAAGTTGTGGGATTGTCTCACAACTATCTCCGCCTGGAACACCACAACATAATGGTGTGTCCGAGAGGAGAAATCGAACTCTATTGGATATGGTTCGATCTATGATGGCTAGAAGCTCATTGCCTCTATCATTTTGGGGTTTCACTTTACTCTCTGCGGCCCGCATTTTAAATATGTCTCCAACCAAGAAAGTGTAAAAGAAACCTTTTGAAATATGACATGGAAGGGTTCCATCTCTATTATATTTAAAGGTGTGGGGATGTGAGGTTTATGTTAAGACTCCTACATCAAACAAGCTAGAAAGCCATTCCACTAAGTGTATCTTTATTAGATACCCTAGAGATTCTATGGGATATTGTTTCTATGATCTATTGGAACAAAAGGAGTTTGTTGCCAAGAAAGCTGAGTTCTTAGAAGCTAAGTTCCTTATGGAAGGAGTTAGTAGTAGAACAGTGGATCTTGAGAAGGATCAAGACCCACAACCCGATACATGTTTGGTTGACACTAGCACTCAACATGAGGATGTTGAGAATGATCAAATGGTTAATCAATACACACAAGACGTTCGCAGATCTGGTAGAACTAGTAATCCACCGGAAAGATATGGATTTTTCGTAGATGGATGCTATGTGGTAGATTCCGATGAACCAACCACATACCGTGATGCAATGTCCAATTTGGATTGTGACAAATGGCTTGAATCCATTAACGTTGAGATGTAATCCATGTATGACAACCAAGTGTGGGACTTGGTTATACCACCTCTTATCTCCAAAGTGGTTGGAAGTAAGTGGGTTTTCAAGAAGAAAACCGATATGCATGAAAACTTGGATACTTATAAAGCTAGACTTGTAGCAAAATATTTCACTCAAACTCAAGGGGTGATTATGATGAGACCTTCCCACCGGTTGCAACGCTAAAGTCTATTAGGATATTATTTGCCATAGTTGATTATTATGATTATGAGATTTGGCAAATAGATGTCAAAACCGCTTTTCTAAATGGATATCTTGAGGAAGATGTCTATATGGTTCAGCCTGAAGGTTTTATCGATCCAAAACATCCTAATAAAGTATGCAAGTTAAAGAAATCAATCTATGGATTGAAGCAAGCATCAAGAAGTTGGAATCACCATTTTGATGAAGAGGTAATCAAATTTGGGTTCATCAAAAACGCTAATGAAGCATGTGTGTATAAGAAAGTGTAACACCCGAAACTTTATTAGACGAAGAAAAATAATAATAAGAAAAAGAAAAGAAAGTAGCTTGGAAGGAAAGGAAAAGGAAACAAAAAGGGAGGGAGGGGTATTGCGTAAAAAGTACAAAGAAAAGACAAATATCTGTATATAAGATTTCTAGGGCAGATATATGAGTTACAGCATGTTGTTCGTGTGCGTTCTGTTGATGTATGTTTTAGGAGTCTTTCTTATGATGTATGGCTTGTTCTAAGTGGATAATATGATAAATCTGTGCTAAGGGTATGTTAAGATGATGAATGAGTTATAGAAATGGCACAGGTTAAGTTGCAGGTCACCTTACTCAGTCACATAGGCTAATGCGGACAGCCAAACGAAATACAGCTAAGGCAGACTTCAACCGCATTAACAAATGCGGATGACTAAGGAAATGTGGCCGAGACATTTTGCTCAGCCACATTGACCTAATGCGGATAGGTCAGGAAATGCGGCTAAGGCAGTACTCAGCCGCATTGAACTAATGCGGACAAGTCGGGAAGAATAGCCAAGGCATTCTCCAGCCGCATTGACCAATGCGGGCAGTTTATGAAATACGGTTGAGGCATTCCTCATCCGCATTGACTAATGCGAACAGCCTTGAAATGCGGCTAAGGAAATTCCTCATCCGCATTGACTAATGCGGATGGCTAAGAAATGCGGATGAACCAAAGAGGGAAATGCGGGTAAACACTTAGCAAAAATTCTGCCTCCTGGAAAAAAATGAGTAAGATAGGCCTTGACCTAGGGGATTCCCGGGGGATTGTGTAAGTTTACTTTTGAGGTCATAGATGGTATGATGATGTGTGCTTGATGGTCATGCATGGTGTATGTTAAGTATGTATGATGCCTTGTATGACGATGCATGGATGATGTGTGTATGTTCCTTATGATATTGTGTGTTTATCTTTCCGAAACTTTACGTATTATGATAATGAATGAACAAAGTATTATGTAACGTAAAGTGAAAGATAACAAAAGAGGACATGATGACGAATGCATGTATTAATGAATAAATGAAAAAGAAATGTGATGACGAATACATGCATTAATGAATGAATGAACGAACGTAAGGATTGTAAGCATAAGTATGAGGTGAGGGACTCTGTGTCGCAACAAACTTGAAAGAGGTCCTTATTGTGTACTCCGGTACTGTGTCAGTCTTCGGACATGAGTCGAGGTTTTGTTAATCAGGCCCTGGCACAGTATCAGTCTTCGGACATGAGTCGGGGGTATTGCGTGAGATGAGATAGTGAGGTGAGCAACTTTGTGTTGCAACAGACTCGGATAGAGTTCAATCCAGGTGATTGACTCAAACGGGATCTTTGTCGCGTATCCCGGTGCTGTGTTAGTCTCCGGACATGAGTCGGGGGTTTATGAGTAGGCCCCAGCACAGCATCAGCTTTTGAGCATGAGTCGAGGATATTGCATGAGACAGGATCTAAGAGGATGAGTAGAGGATCGCGTGCTCCGGTACTGTGTCAGTCATCGGACATGATTCGGGGGTTTGTGTACAGGCCCCGGCACAGTATCAGTCTTCAGACATGAGTCAGGAGTAGTGTGTGAGAGTGAGATGAGACGAATGAGGAACAGATCGCGTGCTCCGGTACTGTGTCAGTCTTCGGACATGAGTCGGGGGTTTGTGTACAGGCCCCGGCACAGTATCACTCTTCGGACATGAGTCGGGAGTATCACGTGAGTTGATGAATGAGAGAGATAATTATGAAAGAGGGTAAAGTGTGACCGGATCTAGATAGAAGTGAATGATAGAGAATGCATGAAAGTTAAAGATAGATAATGAACGAATGACAGACAGAGAATGAATGAAAGTTAAAGATAAAGAATGAACGAGAAAAGAAGATAATAATGATATTATCTATGTGTATGTACGTATGATGTGTGTTCATATACGAAAGTATAGTATGTTTTTGAAAGAAGTAAAGAACGGTTTTAACGAAAGAAATGTATGTTTTAATATAAAACTAGAACTCACTCAGCAACGCTGACTTTGATGTGTTTCCAGTTGGCAGGTATGTTGCTGAGGATGACACGGGGCGACTACTCAGTTTCGTTGAGGCTGGCATCCATATTTTGACATGTCAATGTATTTTGAGATGAAAACGAATATTGTAATGTTATGAAATGACATGTTTTTAGTTATAAATGATAGTTTTAAATTCCGCTGCAAGATAAATGTACGTTTTAAAACGTTTTATGCGCGATGAATGACCAACTGTGAGGTGCCCGGGAACGGGGCCTTACAAGTTGGTATCAGAGCCAAAGTTTAAGTGAAATGGGTAAATTTTCAAAATAAACCTTAACTTAAACTGAGAATGGGACGGAAAGAGAAGTGATGCCAATCTGAGTAGCTGCGTGCCATCAAGTATTTTCTTAAAGTTAACCGGTATTATGTGCGCATGTTATGTTTCGATGTAGCTGGTAGATTTAGATACTAATATAGTCAGGACAGGTAATGCTCGGGGCACGAAGAGTAAAGTAAGTGGCTAATCACAACTGATCACTGTAATTAGTGACTTACTATACTTGACATGAACTGAGCTATTTCCTTGAATGACCATGTTGGTGTTTGAATCTTTCAGTGTATTATAGAGGATGGCCGGTGGTAGATCTTCTAAGGCTTCACGTGGTGGAGGTGGTGGCGGAGGTGGTGTTGTACCACGGGCCACAAGGGGAAGATCTAGAGTTGAGAAGGTGGTCCAGGAGAAACCCAAAACCTCTCATCCAGAGGGCGGTGATGAGAGTGCTAACCTGAGAGCCTCGATGAGAGAGGCGGTTGTGGAAGAAGTGCACCAGGTCATGCAAACGATCTTACCGTCTGTGGTGACTGAGGTAATAAAGGCCGTTAGGGATGAGGAGTGGCAGGAAATGGGTAGACCTTCAGGCGGAAGGAGACAGACTGAGACTGAAACGGTTTTTCTTCGATGACGAAGAGGAAGAAGAGGAGGAAGAGCCTGCGCCGGAGACGACACGAGGCTGTAACTACGGGGCATTTCAACGATGAAAGCCCCCAACTTTTGATGGTAATGTCACTGCTACTGCTGCTCACCGGTGGGTGAGGGAAATGGAAGTCGTGCTGAATATCAGCGAGTGCTGGGAGGATCAGAAAGTGAAGTTTGCTGCCCACTCTTTCGTGGACTCAGCTTTGTGCTGGTGGGACAACATAGTCCAAGTTGAGGGTAGCCGGGCTATCAGAAGGATGAGATGGTCAGAGTTGAAAAGGCTGGTGATTGAGGAGTATTGTCCTCACCGTGAGATGGATAGGTGGAAAGGGAGTTCCTGCAGTTGGAAGCGGGGATGATGACACATCAGCAGTACACCACCAAATTCAACGAGATGGCACGGCCGGTGCGGGATCAAGTAATACCTCTTTCGCGGAAAATCAAAAGGTATATTCAGGGCTTGCCGGTGGATATCCGTAGGCACATGATCGCTGCCCGACCAAGCACGTATAGGTCGGCAGTAGATCTAGCGGGAAGGTTGTATGACGAGCGGGAGGCGATGGCGATAACGGGCAAGGTAGAGGAGCGAGCCTATGTTAAGAAGGGGAAGGGTAGGCGAGATAGTGATGGTGGAATGGTGACTGAAGGTAAGGTGATGAGGATCGAGGATCGAGAGAGGATAACAAGAAAGGGTGAGGAATGCAAGAAGTGTGGCAGGGGTCACGAAGGGGAGTGCAAATGGGGACTGAACGTCTGTTTTCAGTGTGGGGAGGAAGGTCACAGGGCAAGGGATTGCCGCGTGGCTAAGTGCTACAGTTGCGGTGAGATTGGACATCTGAGCAGGGATTGTAAGAGGTTAAAGGCGGGAAGCCCCGGTGCGAGGAAGGGGAACAGAGGGTGAAGGATACAGCTTTTGCCATGGCCAAGAGGAGGCTAGAGCGGACTTTGACTTGACGTCAGGCACGCTTCTGGTAATTTAAATTTGTGCATATATGCTTTGTATCTGATGCTAGTAGTAGTTTCGTTTCTACTGCTTTCTGTTGTAAGTTGCATGTTGGGAGAAGGAACATCGATGAGCCCGTCGATGTAGAGATTGCTATTAATGAATCCACTAGTTTACCTAGATGCCCTAGAGGATTGCGAGCTAGAGTTGAGAAAGCGTTTGTTCCCGCTAGATCGTTCGGGACAGACTTGGGTGGACTGGTGTACACCATGAGAGGAATGGGCTAGTAATCCTGAGATGTGGACGTGTTTCCTACTTGGCCGATGTAAGATATGTGGATACACTAATATCCCAATCGTCAAATGTACGGAGACCCGTGTAAGGATTATGGATGGCCAGGTATGAAGAGTGATATGACGGAGTGTGTGAGTAAATGCCTTACTTGTTTACAAGTGAAGGCCAAGCACCAAATGACATATGGAAAGTACTGAGGTGATCGAGACTACGACTGAGAAGCTCGAAAGAATCAAGCCTGAAGAAGGTAACCACGGGTAGACAAGAGGTCGTATGTGGAGGAACGAGGTAGAGCGATCGAGTTTCAGGTGAATGACTGGAAAAGAGATGAGACAGTATTGCCCGCAATGGTTCAAGGAATGACAGGTTTCGAGGACGAAACCTTTGTAAGGGGGGTGGACTTGTAACACCCGAAACTTTATTAGACGAAAAAAAATAATAAGAAAAAGAAAAGAAAGTAGCTTGGAAGGAAAGGAGAAAGAAACAAAAGGGGAGGGGGTATTGTGTAAAAAGTACAAAGAAAAGCCAAATATCTGATATTTATGGGGATGGCTGCCCACTCTTTTCTCACAACCCCAAATCATCAAACACTCTAGAGAGAGAGAGCAGAATACAAGATTCGGAAGGAAGAACAGGAAGAAGAAGAAGGCTGATTCGAGGTACCGGGTTCCACGGTGACCGACTTTGAAGAAGCCTTACTCAGCAACATGAGGTGAGTTCTAAGACCCCTAATTTTACTTGTTTTGAATGATTTTTGGGGCTGGAACACATCGTGACACTGTTTTCGAGCTTGTAGTGCTTAATCCGTGTATGTATGTATGAGTATGTGTGTGTATGGCCCATTCAGGTTGCTATGCTTACTGTATATAAGATTTCTAGGGCAGATATATGAGTTACAACATGTTGTTCGTGTGCGTTCTGTTGATGTATGTTTTAGGAGTCTTTCTTATGATGTATGGCTTGTTCTAAGTGGATAATATGATAAATCTGTGCTAAGGGTATGTTAAGATGATGAATGAGTTATAGAAATGGCACAGGTTAAGTTGCAGGTCACCTTACTCAGCCGCATAGGCTAATGCGGACAGCCAAACGAAATACAGCTAAGGCAGACTTCAACCGCATTAACAAATGCGGATGACTAAGGAAATGTGGCCGAGACATTTTGCTCAGCCACATTGACCTAATGCGGATAGGTCAGGAAATGCGGCTAAGGCAGTACTCAGCCGCATTAAACTAATGCGGACAAGTCAGGAAGAATAGCCAAGGCATTCTCAAGCCGCATTGACCAATGCGGGCAGTTTATGAAATACGGTTGAGGCATTCCTCATCCGCATTGACTAATGCGAATAGCCTTGAAATGCGGCTAAGGAAATTCCTCATCCGCATTGACTAATGCGGATGGCTAAGAAATGCGGATGAACCAAAGAGGGAAATGCGGGTAAACACTTAGCAAAAATTCTGCCTCCTGGAAAAAAAATGAGTAAGATAGGCCTTGACCTAGGGGATTCCCGGGGGATTGTGTAAGTTTACTTTTGAGGTCATAGATGGTATGATGATGTGTGCTTGATGGTCATGCATGGTGTATGTTAAGTATGTATGATGCCTTGTATGACGATGCATGGATGATGTGTGTATGATCCTTATGATATTGTGTGTTTATCTTTCCGAAACTTTACGTATTATGATAATGAATGAACAAAGTATTATGTAACGTAAAGTGAAAGATAACAAAAGAGGACATAATGACGAATGCATGTATTAATGAATAAATGAAAAAGAAATGTGATGACGAATACATGCATTAATGAATGAATGAACGAACGTATGGCTTGTAAGCATAAGTATGGGGTGAGGGACTCTGTGTCGCAACAAACTCAAAAGAGGTCCTTATTGTGTACTCCGGTACTGTGTCAGTCTTGGACATGAGTCGGGGTTTTGTTAATCAGGCCCTGGCACAGTATCAGTCTTCGGACATGAGTCGGGGGTATTGCGTGAGATGAGATAGTGAGGTGAGAAACTTTGTGTTGCAACAGACTCGGATAGAGTTCAATCCAGGTGATTGACTCAAACGGGATCTTTGTCGCGTATCCCGGTGCTGTGTTAGTCTCCGGACATGAGTCGGGGGTTTGTGAGTAGGCCCCGGCACAGCATCAGCTTTTGAGCATGAGTCGAGGATATTGCATGAGACAGGATCTAAGAGGATGAGTAGAGGATCGCGTGCTCCGGTACTGTGTCAGTCTTCGACATGAGTCGGGGGTTTGTGTACAGGCCCCGGCACAGTATCAGTCTTCAGACATGAGTCAGGAGTAGTGTGTGAGAGTGAGATGAGACGAATGAGGAACAAATCGCGTGCTCCGATTCTGTGTCAGTCTTCGCACATGAGTCGGGGGTTTGTGTACAGGCCCCGGCACAGTATCAGTCTTCGGACATGAGTCGGGAGTATCGCGTGAGTTGATGAATGAGAGAGATAATTGTGAAAGAAAGAAAGTATGAAACGAACGAAAGATAATGAACATAATGAAAGCTAAAGAACGAACGAATGAAAGTAATGAACGGAAGGAACATAATGATGACGTATGAAACGGGATCCTTGTCACTCGTCCTCAGTAATCATGGCTGTGTGCCATGAAGAGGGTAAAGTGTGACCGGATCTAGATAGAAGTGAATGATAGAGAATGCATGAAAGTTAAAGATAGATAATTAACGAATGACAGACAGAGAATGAATGAAAGTTAAAGATAAAGAATGAATGAGAAAAGAAGATAATAATGATATTATCTATGTGTATGTACGTATGATGTGTGTTCATATACGAAAGTATAGTATGTTTTGAAAGAAGTAAAGAACGGTTTTAACAAAAGAAATGTATGTTTTAATATAAAACTAGAACTCACTCAGCAACGCTGACTTTGATGTGTTTCCAGTTGGCAGGTATGTTGCTGAGGATGGCACGGGGCGACTACTCAGTTTCGTTGAGGCTGGCATCCATATTTTGACATGTCAATGTATTTTGAGATGAAAACGAATATTGTAATGTTATGAAATGACATGTTTTTAGTTATAAATGAAAGTTTTAAATTCCGCTGCAAGATAAATGTACGTTTTAAAACGTTTTATGCGCGATGAATGACCAACTGTGAGGTGCCCGGGAACGGGGCCTTACAAGTTGGTATCAGAGCCAAAGTTTAAGTGAAATGGGTAAATTTTCAAAATAAACCTTAACTTAAACTGAGAATGGGACGGAAAGAGAAGGGATGCCAATCTGAGTAGTTGCGTGCCATCAAGTATTTTCTTAACGTTAACCGGTATTATGTGCGCATGTTATGTGTTTCGATGTAGCTGGTAGATTTAGATACTAATATAGTCAGGACAGGTAATGCTCGGGGTACGAAGAGTAAAGTAAGTGGCTAATCACAACTGATCACTGTAATTAGTGACTTACTATACTTGACATGAACTGAGCTATTTCCTTGAATGACCATGTTGGTGTTTGAATCTTTCAGTGTATTATAGAGGATGGTCGGTGGTAGATCTTCTAAGGCTTCACGTGGTGGAGGTGGTGGCGGACGTGGTGTTGAACCACGGGCCACAAGGGGAAGACCTAGAGTTGAGAAGGTGGTCCATGAGGAACCCAAAACCTCTCATCTAGAGGGCGGTGATGAGAGTGCTAACCTGAGAGCCTCGATGAGAGAGGCGGTTGTGGAAGAAGTGCACCAGGTCATGCAGACGATCTTACCGTCTGTGGTAACTGAGGTAATAAAGGCCGTTAGGGATGAGGAGAGGCAGGAAAGGGGTAGACCTTCGGGCGGAAGGAGACAGACTGAGACTGAAACAGTTTTCTTCGATGACGAAGAGGAAGAAGAGGAGGAAGAGTCTGCGCCGGAGACGACACGAGGCTGTAACTACGGGGCATTTCAACGATGCAAGCCCCCAACTTTGATGGTAATGGCACTGCTACTGCTGCTCACCGGTGGGTGAGGGAAATGGAAGTCGTGCTGAATATCAGCGAGTGCTGGGAGGATCAGAAAGTGAAGTTTGCCGCCTACTCTTTCATGGACTCAGCTTTGTGCTGGTGGGACAACATAGTCCAAGTTGAGGGTAGTCAGGCTATCAGAAGGATGAGATGGTCAGAGTTGAAAAGGCTGGTGATTGAGGAGTATTGTCCTCACCGTGAGATGGATAAGGTGGAAAGGGAGTTCCTGCAGTTGGAAGCGGGGATGATGACACATCAGCAGTACACCACCAAATTCAACGAGATGGCACGGCCGGTGCGGGATCAAGTAATACCTCTTTCGCGGAAAATCAAAAGGTATATTCAGGGCTTGCCGGTGGATATCCGTAGGCACATGATCGCTGCCCGACCAAGCACGTATAGGTCGGAAGTAGATCTAGCGGGAAGGTTGTATGACGAGCGGGAGGCGATGGCGATAACGGGCAAGGTAGAGGAGCGAGCCTATGTTAAGAAGGGGAAGTGTAGGCGAGATAGTGATGGTGGAATGGTGACTGAAGGTAAGGTGATGAGGATCGAGGATCGAGAGAGGATAACAAGAAAGGGTGAGGAATGCAAGAAGTGTGGCAGGGGTCACGAAGGGGAGTGCAAATGGGGACTGAACGTCTGTTTTCAGTGTGGGGAGGAAGGTCACAGGGCAAGGGATTGCCGCGTGGCTAAGTGCTACAGTTGCGGTGAGATTGGACATCTGAGCAGGGATTGTAAGAGGTTAAAGGCGGGAAGCCCCGGTGCGAGGAAGGGAACAGAGGGTGAAGGATACAGCTTTTGCCATGGCCAAGAGGAGGCTAGAGCGGACTTTGACTTGACGTCAGGCACGCTTCTGGTAATTTAAATTTGTGCATATATGCTTTGTATCTGATGCTAGTAGTAGTTTCGTTTCTACTGCTTTCTGTTGTAAGTTGCATGTTGGGAGAAGGAACATCGATGAACCGTCGATGTAGAGATTGCTATTAATGAATCCACTAGGTTACCTAGATGCCCTAGAGGATTGCGAGCTAGAGTTGAGAAAGCGTTTGTTCCCGCTAGATCGTTCGGGACAGACTTGGGTGGACTGGTGTACACCATGAGAGGAATGGGCTAGTAATCCTTAGATGTGGACGTATTTCCTACTTGGTCGATGTAAGATATGGGGATACACTAATATCCCAATCGTCAAATGTACGGAGACCCGTGTAAGGATTATGGATGGCCAGGTATGAAGAGTGATATGACGGAGTGTGTGAGTAAATGCCTTACTTGTTTACAAATGAAGGCCGAGCACCAAATGACGTATGGGAAGTACTGAGGTGATCAAGACTACGACTGAGAAGCTCGAAAGAATCAAGCCCGAAGAAGTTAACCACGGGTAGACAAGAGGTCGTATGTGGAGGAATGAGGTAGAGCGATCGAGTTTCAGGTGAATGACTGGAAAAGAGATGAGACAGTATTGCCCGCAATGGTTCAAGGAATGACAGGTTTCGAGGACGAAACCTTTGTAAGGGGGGTGGACTTGTAACACCCGAAACTTATTAGACGAAAAAAATAATAATAAGAAAAAGAAAAGAAAGTAGCTTGGAAGGAAAGGAGAAGGAAACAAAAGGGGAGGGGGTATTGTGTAAAAAGTACAAAGAAAAGACAAATATCTGATATTTATGGGGATGGCTGCCCACTCTTTTCTCACAACCCCAAATCATCAAACACTCAAGAGAGAGAAAGAGCATAATACAAGATTCGGAAGGAAGAACAGGAAGAAGAAGAAGGCTGATTCGAGGTACCGGGTTCCACGGCGACCGACTTTGAAGAAGCCTTACTCAGCAACATGAGGTGAGTTCTAAGACCCCTAATTTACTCGTTTTGAATGATTTTTGGGGCTGGAACACATCGTGACACTGTTTTCGAGCTTTGAGTGCTTAATCCGTGTATGTATGTATGAGTATGTGTGTGTATGGCCCATTCAGGTTGCTATGCTTACTGTATATAAGATTTCTAGGGCAGATATATGAGTTACAGCATGTTGTTCGTGTGCGTTCTGTTGATGTATGTTTTAGGATTCTTTCTTATGATGTATGGCTTGTTCTAAGTGGATAATATGATAAATCTGTGCTAAGGGTATGTTAAGATGATGAATGAGTTATAGAAATGGCACAGGTTAAGTTGCAGGTCACCTTACTCAGCCGCATAGGCTAATGCGGACAGCCAAACGAAATACAGCTAAGGCAGACTTCAACCGCATTAACAAATGCGGATGACTAAGGAAATGTGGTCGAGACATTTTGCTCAGCCGTATTGACCTAATGCGGATAGGTCAGGAAATGCGGCTAAGGCAGTACTCAGCCGCATTGAACTAATGCGGACAAGTCGGGAAGAATAGCCAAGGCATTCTCCAGCCGCATTGACCAATGCGGGCAGTTTATGAAATACGGTTGAGGCATTCCTCATCCGTATTGACTAATGCGAACAGCCTTGAAATGCGGCTAAGGAAATTCCTCATCCGCATTGACTAATGCGAATGGCTAAGAAATGCGGATGAACCAAAGAGGGAAATGCGGGTAAACACTTAGCAAAAATTCTGCCTCCTGGAAAAAAATGAGTAAGATAGGCCTTGACCTAGGGGATTCCCGAGGGATTGTGTAAGTTTACTTTTGAGGTCATAGATGGTATGATGATGTGTGCTTGATGGTCATGCATGGTGTATGTTAAGTATGTATGATGCCTTGTATGACGATGCATGGATGATGTGTCTATGTTCCTTATGATATTGTGTGTTTATCTTTCCGAAACTTTACGTATTATGATAATGAATGAACAAAGTATTATGTAACGTAAAGTGAAAGATAACAAAAGAGGACATGATGACGAATGCATGTATTAATGAATAAATGAAAAAGAAATGTGATGACGAATACATGCATTAATGAATGAATGAACGAACGTAAGGCTTGTAAGCATAAGTATGAGGTGAGGGACTCTGTGTCGTAACAAACTTGAAAGAGGTCCTTATTGCGTACTCCGGTACTGTGTCAGTCTTCGGATATGAGTCGGGGGTTGTTAATCAGGCCCCGGCACAGTATCAGTCTTCGGACATGAGTCGGGGGTATTGCATGAGATGAGATAGTGAGGTGAGCAACTTTGTGTTGCAACAGACTCAGATAGAGTTCAATCCAGGTGATTGACTCAAACGGGATCTTTGTCGCGTATCCCGGTGCTGTGTCAGTCTCCGGACATGAGTCGGGGGTTTGTGAGCAGGCCCCGGCACAGCATCAGCTTTCGAGCATGAGTCGGGGATATTGCATGAGACAGGATCTAAGAGGATGAGTAGAGGATCGCGTGCTCCGGTACTGTGTCAGTCTTCGGACATGAGTCGGGGGTTTGTGTACAGGCCCCGGCACAGTATCAGTCTTCGGACATGAGTCGGGAGTAGTGCGTGAGAGTGAGATGAGACGAATGAGGAACAGATCACGTGCTCCGGTACTGTGTCAGTCTTCGGACATGAGTCGGGGGTTTGTGTATAGGCCCCGACACAGTCTCAGTCTTCGGACATGAGTCAAGAGTATCGCGTGAGTTGATGAATGAGAGAGATAATTGTGAAAGAAAGAAAGTATGAAACGAACGAAAGATAATGAATGTAATGAAAGCTAAAGAACGAACGAATGAAAGTAATGAACAGAAGGAGCATAATGATGACGTATGAAACGGGATCCTTGTCACTCGACCTCAGTAATTATGGCTGTGTGCCATGAAGAGGGTAAATTGTGACCGGATGTAGATAGAAGTGAATGATAGAGAATGCATGAAAGTTAAAGATAGATAATGAATGAATGAACGACAGAGAATGAATGAAAGTTAAAGATAAAGAATGAATGAGAAAGAAGATAATAATGATATTATCTATGTGTATGTACGTATGATGTGTGTTCATATACGAAAGTATAGTATGTTTTTGAAAGAAGTAAAGAACGGTTTTAACGAAAGAAAAGTATGTTTTAATATAAAACTAGAACTCACTCAGCAACGCTGACTTTGATGTGTTTCCAGTTGGCAGGTATGTGCTGAGGATGGCACGGGGCGACTACTCAGTTTCGTTGAGGCTGGCATCCATATTTGACATGTCAATGTATTTTGAGATGAAAACGAATATTGTAATGTTATGAAATGACATGTTTTAGTTATAAATGAAAGTTTTAAATTCCGCTGCAAGATAAATGTACGTTTTAAAACATTTTATGCACGATGAATGACCAACTATAAGGTGCCCGGGAACGGGGCCTTATAGAAAGCTAGTGGGAGCATCATCACTTTCCCAGTATTGTATGTCGATGACATCCTACTACTTGGAAATGACGTTCTAACCTTGAAGGGTGTAAAAACCTGGCTTGAAAGCTGTTTTTCATTAAGGATCTTGGTGAAGCCGCCTATATTTTGGGAATTAAGATCTATAGGGATAGATCAAGGCGGTTGATAGGTTTAAATTAAAGTGCATACATCGATAAGATCTTGAAAAGGTTCAAGATGGAAAACTTTAAGAAAGGTACAGTACCTATTCAAAGAGGAACGATATTGAGTATGACTCAATGTCCAAGCTTAAAGGTTGAGCAATATAAAATGAAGGGAATCTCGTATGCGTCTGCTATAGGATCCATCATGTATGCAATGATATGCACTAGGCCGGACGTGTCATGCGCTTTAAGCATGACAAGCCGATACCAGTAAAATCCTGGAAATAGTCATTGGATGGCTGTTAAGAACATACTTAAATACCTAAGGGGGACTAAAGATATGTTCCTAATCTATGGATCTGGTGAGGAGGAACTCGTGGTAAAAGGTTACACAGATGCGAGTTTCCAAACTGATCGGGATGACTCACGATCACAATCGGGATACATTTTCATCTTGAATAGAGGAGCGGTCTCTTGGAAGAGCTCTAAGTAAGATGTGGTGGCATTATCAACTACAGAGTCAGAATACATCGCCGCTTCATTAGCAGCTCAAGAAGCTGCATGGTTGAAGAAATTCATTGTCGATCTAAGGGTGGTCCCTTCCATTCAGGACCCCCTAGAAATTCTTTGGTGAGGGTGCGATTGCTTAAATCAAGGAACCCCGTGAATATCAAAAGACTAGGCATATTAAGCGGAGATTCAACTATATAAGGGATGAAGTTGAAAAGGAAAGATATGTATTCGCAAAGTTCACGCGGATCAAAACATTGCGGATTCACTCACGAAGCTCCTTGAAAAGGCAAAGCATGAAGGTCATGCTTATGCCATGAGACTTCGATATTCTAGTGACTGGATTTGATCTTTTAATTTTGTATTTGGATATTGGAACCTTTCATTACTTGAATAAATTATTTGGTTATAAAGTTTCAACTAATGTTCCTATTTTGCATGTTTAATCCATGAGTAAATCATTTACTCAAAACGTCAATAGTCGTTCATACTTATGGGAACAAGTATGAGGGCAATACTATTATGAACTTGGATTGATGGATATTCATATGGATGAATATAGAGCAAAAGGTTGCTGCCAAGGTTCATAGATATTTATGGGATACAAATATTGGACTGACCCGCATCTCAAATATTACAACATGAAATCTTCTTGATTGATCATAAGTAATATTGAGTAAAGGCGAATATCATTTGGTATCCTTTGACCTGAGATACATATTAGGTCTTGATATTCACCAAGTATTATACCTTGACTTAGTTCTTCGCTGTTCTGAAACATGATAGTACACAAGGCTAAATTCAGATATAGTACAAGGTGACTATGAGAGACGTATGTAGTCAAGATGGGATTTGTCCCTCTTATTCGTTGAGAGTAAGATGTCTAAGGCCTGCTAAAGTTAAATAATGGAGAATGATCATTTCGTGTCTCTGAGATTTAACATGACATCTATGACAAAAGGATAGATGATTGATTCACCTAGAACATTTCGAGTAAGGTACTTGAAGGGGATGATGTTATTGAATGGCTCTTAGTCATACGTATTAAGGGAAGTAAACAGTTGTTAGGCGGTATTTACTGCTTGCAGCAATCTTCTATGAATCTTGTGCAAGTGGGAGATTATTGGATCTTATATGCCCAAGATACATACAAGATTGATGTGGTTAGTACGTTATGATCCAAGTCGGGTCATACCCAATAACAAGCTAAGTAAATACCAATAAATATTTATTTGTTGATATGATCAAGCAATTAAGTATTGACACCAATTTATAAAATGGGTTTTCTAAATTATTGCATTTGAGATACAAATTATATGGATATTTTGTTCATGATATATCTTTTGTATTGTTATTTAAAGATGTTAAATAACAACAAATGTAAGAGTGTTTAGTTATAAAATTAAAATGGTTTAATTATATAATTACTAGTAACTAGTAATGAATTAAAAGGGTTTTCAAAATGGGAGGGAACCCATTCTAAACCAATTTCGGCCGCCCCCAAGACATTTACTTCATTTGTTACTACACTCCACCTCTCTCTCTCTTACATGCAAGACTCTTTTTTCTCTCTTCTTCTCCTCTAAAACTTACGGCTAAAGGGTTTTTAAGAGGGTTTTGATGTTATAACTCCCTAGCAAGTTGGGTTTTGCAAGAAGCTTGTGGGTATACTAGCTTGAGGGCTTCTCCTTGAAGGCTAGACGTTCAAGAAGCATCATCTCCTTCTTCTCATCCATACAATATTCTCTTGTTCTTGAAAGATAGTTTTAAGAACATCCTATGGTTGTTTCTTTTCGGTTTTGATAGCATTTCTTTTCATATATATATGATCATTGTTCTTGGGTTTGTTTTGAATCTAAAATGGTTTATTTTCAGATTATTAAAACAAGATTTAATAACTAATATCGGCTGCGTTTTGTTGTTTAAATGGTTAAACATCTCTGAAAATCTTGTTTACAAACCCAACAAAAACCATAAATACTACCGATGAAATATGAGTTAAATTATATCAAGACCTCCCCGTTTCGGCGTTGGCGCAAAACAGTTAAAAAAATAATGCAGAAACATTGATGCAACCCACACGTTGAAGGTAAGAAAAATTAAAGTTTACAAGCGTATAATAAACTTGTACAATGCGTACAAACATTTTATGTTTAAATTTTAATATATAATCAATATCTAAAATAATAATGTGTGTAGTATGAAAAAATTTAACACCTACCACCATACGAGGGTGAATGTAAGTGTAATATAGGTAATATATTCCGAAACCAGCTAGTTTGCGTTCGAGCTTGTTCGATTAGACATGTAATAAACCACAGTGTTATCTCGTGTGTATATAATAGTGTTCTTTCCTATTAGATTGCGTGTTCAAGTCTTATGATAAACAATTTTGTAGATTCATAAATAAATTTACATGGTGGTGTTTATTAAATATATAATATAACTGGTAGAGTTCTAGTAAAAAATATACTTAATCTAAAAGTGTAAAAAGAATTGTGGCTTTGACACATGTTCATCTATTGTTTAAAGAGGAAGACTTTTGTTATTGTGTCAAATACGTTAGATCATTGTGTCAAGTATCAGTTTTTTATGTCATATATTTACATCATTTGTTATGTGTATTAATATTATGTTTTACGTTTTAGACTATTTTGTGTTATTTTTGTCATTGTTTATGGATTATAAACTTGTTATCTATCATTCTGTTATACAACTAAAAGTACACATTGATATACTTTCACTAATGTATTTTTTAGTGTTGAAGATAACACAATATATTATATTTATTATTATTTTTTAATAGATTATATAAACTTGTTATTATGTATAATTGTGTTTTATCATTAGAATTACATAAAAATGTTATTTCACGAATGTATTTTTAAAATCTATGATGTTCAAGATAACAAAATGACAATCAAAACACACAATGAGACATTGTGTTATTTTATCATTGTTAATTATGTATTAGATATATTAGTTGTTGATTTGTTATTGTGTTTTAAATATTAGAGATACATAACATGTTGTTTCATCATTATATTTTTTATAATTCATCATTTAAAAAAACACAATGATATTATAAAAAACAAAATAACTAACAAAAAGATACAAATAAGTGCACTAAAGACAAAATAACGAGATATGACCTTAAAAATCTAATTTTTTTAATCTTTATATATAACAACACTGTTCTTATTTTAAAGATTAAAAAAGTTATTTTTATGTGTAATTTTTATATAAAATTAATGTCGTTCATAAAAGTTATGAAAGATAAAAAATTGGGGGAATTACAAAAGTTAACAAAGTGTTATTTCTCAAATACCACTCTAACAAAATTTTTTGATCTTAACTATTAATTAATAAGATGCATGATTGAGATTACTTTTTATATTTTTTAATTTTAGAACCTTTTTTATTTAAACATTTCCCTAATATAACACCATTATTACGATGAAACTGGACATTCTTATTCTTAATACGACCAATTTTAATTTCAGTGGTTGTTTTGCTACCGCCACCGATGAATGGTTGCATGCGGTCGGTTGTTCGGTGGTGGCAAAGGTGGTCGAGAGGGTTGTCTCTCCGGCATGGTGGCCGGTGTCGTCATCGTTTCGTCACCGCAACTGTGTTTTTTTGCCCTTGCCTAGGTTTTTCGAGGGTGCTTAACATATACAGATCTATTTGTGCAGAAAACAAGGCGGTGTCGGCGGCGGTGGAGCCGGTGTCGCGCTAGCTTGGTCGTCGTTTTATTGCCTCCTTTCTGACATGTTTTGGGGTTTTCAGTGGGGGTGCTACACCTTCACCGTTGCCCGCCGCCCTAAGTTGGGGGTTGCATCTGCCAGCCGCTATCCCCGCCAGCGGCGATGCAGTTGTACTGCCTGAAGATGACGAGTATTTGTGGTATTCTAGGTTGTCGGCCTTCCATTTCTCGGTAGATCGGGGCGGTGGGCTTGCCTGCTGTACCTATATGTTTTGTCTTTGTTGTAGCCAACCGACTTGGAGGCTGTTGTGGTTCCAATCGTTTGATGTTCCTTGAAAACGACATCTGCTCAGGGGTTTGGACTCTTGTGACCATCCGGTCAAATCGGAGGCTTCTGCCCACTTGGGGGCAACCGCCGCTCGGCCTCCTATTTGCGCTTGAGGTAGAGTAGGTGGTTGATGCCTCATTATGTCGATGATGATGACTATTTGCTCATCTGAGACCTTTAGAATGATATTCATCTTAGATATTGATGATTGGGTTTTACATGTTGTTAGAAAAGATATTGATGATGACGACCTTGGCTCATCCGACACTGACTTGAACTCATTTGACGGGCTGTGATGATAACTGATGATGATTTCGGTTGTTTTGGCATGGCTACCATCGGGGTTAGCAACCGCAATCGAAGTTTGTTCAGAGCCGATCTATAATACGCGCAACGCGCGTGGATGAATACACACTAGTTAGTTGTTGATTTGTTATTGTGTTTTAAATATTAGAGATACATAACATGTTGTTTCATCATTATATTTTTATAATTCATCATTTAAAAAAACACAATGATATTATAAAAAACAAAATAACTAACAAAAAGATACAAATAAGTGCACTAAAGACAAAATGACGAGATATGACCTTAAAAATCTAATTTTTTTAATCTTTATATATAACAACACTGTTCTTATTTTAAAGATTAAAAAAGTTTATTTTTATGTGTAATTTTTATATAAAATTAATGTCGTTCATAAAAGTTATGAAAGATAAAAAAATTGGGGGGAATTACAAAAAGTTAACAAAGTGTTATTTCTCAAATACCACTCTAACAAAATTTTTGATCTTAACTATTAATTAATAAGATGCATGATTGAGATTACTTTTTATATTTTTAATTTTAGAACCTTTTTTATTTAAACATTTCCCTAATATAACACCATTATTACGATGAAACTGGACATTCTTATTCTTAATACGACCAATTTTAAGAAGGAATTGACCATTATTACTCTTAACATATACTCAATTGTTGGAAAGTGTTAGTTTATTTGATTTTCAAAATTATTTTACAGGTATTTTATTTCCTCAAATAACAAGTTTTATGTATTTCTCAAATAATAAATTTTTTCTTTAAAAGGAATTCGATCGCATCTAAGAATTTGGTAAGTTAGAAAAAGAACATATACATAAACGATAATGTCACCTAATAAAACCCAATTTAGCCTTGTTACGAACCCTTTGATTTTTCCAAAGCTCCTCTTTGATTTTGGTATATATCATAACAGGGGAGACGTGTGTAACTAAAAAGGATTTTAGAATAAACAAACAAACAAACATACCCAGTGTATCCCGCTGAAGAGCAGGGTCTGGGAGGGGTAGATGGTGGCAAGTCTTTCCTCTATCTTGAAAGATAGAGAGACCGCTTCCGAAGAGACCCCGACTCGTTAACAAAGGTAATAACAATAACAATCATAATACAAAGCATACAACACAAAGGTAGATATCACATGAAGAATTAGATAATGCGCACATAAAAAAAACGACATGTAACACCCAAAAAGGGTAGATGATGAAAACTACACCTAACGTGTGGCGTCCGGCCATATGTCACCGTATACCCTTCCCTCCCATAAAAGCCACTAAAAGTCCTTAATTTTAATTATTCGCCTCCACTCACTCCTATCCTCGATCATGTGCTCAGAAAGATGCAAGTCTATCATATCCCTCCTAATAACCTCGTCCCAAGTCAACCTAGGTCTACCTCTACTCCTCCTACCCTCTAAGCTGATGTTCTCTACTGCTCGGACAGGTGTTGCCATCGTTCTCCTCTTCACGTGCCCAAACCATCTTAATCTTCCCTCTCTTATTTTTTCTGTGATACAAGCCACCTCTAGCCTCTGGCGAAAGACGTCGTTTCTTATCCGATCCAATCTTGTGTGTCCACACATCCACCTCAGCATTCGCATTTCTGCGACCTCTATTTGTCTCTCGTGCGATTTCTTTATGGCCCAACAGTCTGTGCCGTATAACATAGCTGACGTACTGCCACTCTGTATAGTTTTCCCTTTAGTTTTGCTGGGAACCTCTTATCACACAAAATCCCTGATGCTGCTCTCCACTTGCACCATCTTGATTGTACACGGTGTGCTACATCGCTGTGTATCTCTCCATCTTCCTGTACGTATGAGCCAAGGTATTGAACCTAGACGTCCGGGGAACCGCCATGCCCTAGATACTGATTTGGTTGTCCTCTTCGGCCTCACCACTAAAGTTACAATATTATATGCAAACAGTCTATCAATAATTGTATTCAAGAAACTTGCATATAAACTAAATCCACACACATGGCTCTGAAACTAGGTATAAATACTAACAACATAGCACGCAGGATAAACTATACAAACCAATCACGGGCATTTTTGTTACTAGCATCTTAAATCCTTTTTCTCAAGAGAAATATTTTCCTTGATCGCAAGCAATCTGTTTTGAATTTTTCATTTTCAAAAGAGATTTATGACAGCCTTATTAACAAATAGATATAACTTGCCATATACAAACTATGAGCAAGATTGGGGTATCAAACATTTAATGTGGTTAAAAACATCATACCCCGCCTCTTGTGTTATGTTCAAATGAAAATTCAAATGCATCAACGTGTCTATAAATGGTGTCTTTGTTATATCCATGTGCCCAGCAGTAGGAACACACTAGAACGAAAAGATATTATAATTTGCATGGACTGCAATAAAAAAAGTTTAAAAATATAAAACAAGAAGGATTGGATATAATACATCAGCTCGAATCTCACAGAGAGCTTTAAGAATAACAAGACGAACTGTGGGATCTAGGTTTTTGTAGATTTCCATCTCTGCCCCTTTAGCTGCAGTTAATGGAAAATCTCCCTTAGCAACCCATGGCCACCACATAAATCAATTAAAAAATGTTAAACCATAGTTTATCATTTGTGGGACTTAACAACTAATTTTTCTTTATTAGTTACCATAAAATATAGCTTTTTGTTATCAACTTATCTACTTATTCTAATAAAAGGGTAATTAGGGATGCCACATGACAATACCACATAACTAGGGATGCCACATGGCAACACCACATTCATTTTTAACAAAATTTCCCGCTCTCTCTCTTATTAAATAATTCCATTAATTACTAATTATATTATTGATTCTTTTTTGATTAAAAATTATTTTTAGAAAAATTTAGAAATAGATACTTTTTGATGTTTATTTCTAGAGAAACAATTTTTTATTAAAATAAATTTTCTAAGACATCATACTTTTTTTTTAAACACAAAATATTTTAAAATTTACATTTTTAACATGTTTTTAAGCGAAATATTTAATTTATTTTTTTAGAAAAATAAAAAGTTAAAAACAAAAATTTTTAAAGTTGATGTTATTATTTTATTACTTATATTCCTTACTCATATATAATTTAAATTATATAATAAAATTTATTTATTTAATATTATTTATTCAACTCGTGTAATACACAAATTCACTAAAACTAATTAGAAAATACAAGCATTGAAAATGTGGAAGAGAGTAATGAAGCCAATGAGTTTTCTTTTTCACATTTCTGTCGCATTTCAAAGCTTTAGTAATTAATAATAAAGAATTGCATTCCTTATAATCATTTTGGCACTTACAATTCTTTTATTTCATATTAATAGAAATAAGAGATATATTTACTTATATTTAATAGTAACGGTCGGTGGGGTTTCCCGCTGACCTTTATTTTCCCCTTAACTTTTACTATTTACACTTTTAGCTTTTACTTTCCTTTCAAATTTCATTATTTACACTTTTGATCCTGTAATACTTTTTAAAATTTTTATAAAATGTCATTTTTACCTTCTCGAGATTTTAAATTTTTAGGTTCACCCTGCATAGCATAAATTCGAGTCCGTTTACGTCTATGTTTGGACGTAATCATAAATGACTAGATCAATTATTAAATGTTTAGGTGTTTAACTTTAAGTACGCTTTAAGACTGCATACGTTTCGACACACGTTTACGTTTTGACCTAATTTTGTTCAGAGATTAGTTGGGTCAAGTATAAAACATATTCGTGCTTACTTTTACGTTTGCTTTGAGTTGGTTTATGTTTCGACGTAAGCTTTGTTTGGAAAAATGTTGGTCAAATAAAGTATATTTTCATTTAACAATATAAATTTGAGTCACTATATGTATTGATGTAAATTAGTCAGTAAACAAGTTGGGTTGATTGTCTTGAAAAGAGTCGAGTCAAATATTCGAGCAACTTTACGTTTCAACATAAATCTACTTCGGAAGCAGGTCGGTCAATTGTAAACTTAAAATGTGTCTACGCGATAGGGAGAAACTGAGTCTAACTAAAACAGTACTAAATAATAGACTATATTGTTAAAAATATATTAAGTGCATAAATAAAAATAAATATATAAATTGTGTTGATTCCTAGGCACATTAAAAATCACTATAAAACTAACGGTTTCTCATTTCATAAAAAAATGCATCTGTCACAAGAACAATTTCTGTTGCGCGTAATTATTTATGTGTTGTAACAAGAGTCCGGATTTGAAATAGACTTATTACATGTCTAAAGTTTTAAGAAAAAACGATAACCAAACTTAAGCCTATAGGCTATAGAAGTCGAATAAATGTAAATATGTAATAATTAGTGTGTTGAATAGATGTAATGATTAATGAGTAACATATGAGGGTGTACTATACGTACAAACAATCATGGGCGAAGGATATAAGAGGTCGGGGGCTCGCGTTACTTTTTTTTGTTAGTAGTATTAATTTTCAGTTTGATAATATAGACTTTTGGTCCAGTAACGTAAATTTTTTATATATACTAAGTTTGCCTCTGTAAAAAAATTAATTTCGCCCCCACCTCCGTATAATAATGCTCAAGCTCCGTCATCGCAAACAGTCACTCTATTTTCTTCTATGCTTTTCCTTTTAACATAATGACATCAAATCAATATAATGCAGTAATATCTGGTAGTAATTACACTTTTGTCCTTCCCAATGGTCCCTAACTATTTGCCATTGAAACATGGCCACATGCTTGTGGCCGTATAAACCCCACTAAGAAATTGACAAATGAACAACCGACTATGTAGAAGCAACAGTGGCCGATAATAAATAATTTATAATAACTTGAAAAGAATATATCCAAAAAAATGTACTTCCATCAAGATAAACTAATGAAAAAGACCAAGGATCAAAACTGAACAATTCCAAACTACAAGGTCTAAAGTGAAAGTTAAAACAGCATCAATCTGTCAAAGTTCTATCAAGGGTGGTGGACCAATACTCCAATAGCCTTAAGTGGTGGTTTGATCATATGTGGTGAGGCCTCACTATAAGATAAGAAAAGGGTCAATGTCATAGTCAAATAAGTTCATAATGGCCACCTTCCAACTCCACTCGTTTTGCACCTTGTCACATGAAAATACAAAAACATCAATCCCAATTTTGGTGCTTTGATTTCACAATTCCTCATCATCTTTGCTTGGAATAACTCAAAGGACCACCACCACCTCCTCCTCCATTACCATTACCGTCACCGCCACTGCTACTGCTACTACTACTGCTGTTATCACGAGCGTCAACACCACCAGCGTTGGTGGTCATTAGTTATTCCTAAGAGGAAAAAGATGGTAAGACCTGATTCACATGTCTTTGTCCCATGATTGTCATCAATCTTCATATTCCTTTTAACGTACGTGATTATGTAATATATACAAAAAAAGATGTGGTGAATCTTACCACAAGACCGACACCGGATTAGTTTCTCTTTATGTCTCATCTTCTTAATGTTTTTGACACATTGCATTGCAATGAAAAAGTTGCGTGCTTGATATGAGTCTAGCCATATGATCTGATTGCTTTTTAGTGGTTGTTTCCTATCATGATTCGTTCTTTTTTCTCTTTCATTCAAGGAATCATGTTCATGCCACTACATAGCATGTTCTTCCCACGTGGTTAGAGTTTCTTGATTTCTTGGATTTGAAGATGGAAGTAAGGAAACCAATGTTTCCGACATCATACGCCGATTTGTATGGTAATAGAAACCATAGGTATAAAGATTCAAGAAAAGATAAAGAGGAAAAAGAAGAGGAAGAACAGTTGAATTTAAGAAGCTTATCAAAGGTTATCATCCCTCCTTTGGGTGCTTCATCAAATTATACACAAAACCATGTCGACTCAAGATCTACCCACATCATCTCTCCAATGGACTCCAAATATAGGTAACAACATATATTTGTATATCATCTATTCATACAACAAATTCAATTATAAAGCAGTATCAACTACTGTAGTGATTTCATTTGACCTGTTTCCTTAAAAGTTAAAGAAATACGGTAATTTATTAATTCTTATACCTTATAAATTCTATTAAAACTTCTCAAGCAAAATTGTTATCTTTCATTTTCTGGAGGGTTTCAAACTTAAATATCTCTACATATTCATGATTATTCTTATAAAACATTAATCACAATTTCTAAGATGAAAGATATAGAGATGGATCTTATGATTTATAAAAAAAGTGTTTATTATTATGTTGATAATTATAGAAAGTGTCACAATGATATACAAATTATTAAATCTAGAAAATTTAGTGCACAATATACTCACACCGGCACCGTTCTATATAAATTATAGTATAAGTATATTTGTTGTAGGGCAAATTACATCAAAACATCATATTTTTAAGTATCCTTTAAATCTAAATGATGTTTCAGGATTAATTAATCATTAGGTTTGTTTACATATCGCCTCTTTTATAGAATTAAAAAGAAGCAATTCTTGATTATTTACTTAAAACTATCTATGTTCTTACAAATAATTGAACAAGTGTTATTTGCATATCCGTTGTACATCTTACATGTGAATAGGGATGGCATAATGTACAACATCACATGCATATATTGCATATATAGTGATATACATCACCTCACCTCCAAACACCCCTTTATTTATTACTCATTCTTTGAAACCAACATAGCAGGGTCTACACTTTCATCATCAAACATTTTTATGGTCCATAATTTCGGTTAGTAATATATTAGGGTCCACACTTCATTACTATGTGGCATACAATTCTATTTTTCAAACAATTTGTGCGGACAATTACAATATATTTTTGGATGCAAATAATTTAAGATCCTTCTTCGATGACATTTTAATGGTAAGGTGTAACTCTTTTGTTTATAAAATGAAAGGTCTAAATCTTACAATGTATAAGTATAAGTGGTTGATAAATATAGGTTAGGAGATGTTCTAAAATATAATTTAAGATCACATTTTGATGATAAAGTGTATCTCCTTTGTTTATAAAATGAAAGGTCTAAATCTTAAGTAAAAGTGGTTGATAAAAATAGGTTAGGAGATGTTCTAAAAATTTAACTTAAGATCGTGAAATTTGAACTCTAAAATGGTGATTTTAAGTCATAAATCATAGACCAGAACTTATGTTTGAAATATGTATACTTCTTCTATGTATATTAACATTTTTGACTTAATTGCACGGGGTTTTTTTTGTGATTAGGCCTGATTTTACTTCTGATCATAACTTTTTAAAATTGTAAGGTTGGTTCAAAACTTTATACAATGTAACAATAATAGTCCTTGAATCAGGTGTCTATTAACTTTGACTGTTAATATTTATAAAATAACTAAAATACCCTTGGTCTCTTTCAACCTACTGGTCCTAAACCACCACCTTACCACTAACGATCTACTGTCTCCCCATCACCGGCGACTAATCTCCACCCACCTACGGGCATACACTCACCTTCTTCTTCCCCACTCATCTACCTCGGTACCAGTACTGCACCACCTCTAGCCCCCCTTCGCCCAACCCACTTGACAACATCTGTCCATTAAAGCACCATGGGAGAGAATAGACAAGATTATGGTGGCCATTGTTGGTGTTCTAGTGGTGGTAAATGGCTGGTGATGATGGTTCATTGTACATTACCCGTGGTGAACAGGTGGTGGCGGTGGTTGGTAGTATATTACTGACGACCATGACGGTGCTGACGGTGGTTGAGGTGGTGCTGGTACCGGTGGTTGAAGGTAGAAGGTGGTGCTGATAAGTGGTGGATGAAGGTTAAAAGTAGCGCAAGTGGTGGTGGTTGAAGGCGGTGCTGGTGGTGGTTGAGGGTGGAGGCTTTGATGGTGATAGGAGGTCTAAATGATGAAGAAGAAAGAGTGAAGTGTATTAAGTAGGGTTGGCGTGGTGGGCCCATAAAGTCAAATGATATTTTTAACATTTCACATGCACTTAATGAGAATAATTAACGTACATTCATTTCATGGTCAAGTCTGTTACGTTTGTGCCAATTATTGAACCAACCTTGTAATTTCAAAGAATTACGAACCAAAGTGAAATCAAGCTTAACCACAGGATCCACCCTCTAATTAAGTCACATCTTTTGATTAGTTTGTAATTAGTAAATAGATGTGTACAAAATAACTGAACCAACAATTTAACAAACGGAAATTCTGGTGGATCAATTATGGGTTTTTCAAGTGAATTCTATGATCCGTTATGATAACGCGTACAAACAGACGAAATAATGATTTTATTATTCAGTTACGATGATGTGTATAAACAGACGAAACAATAAGTTTTATGATTTGGTTATGATAATGTGTATAATCAAAACGAAATACCTGACCGAGTGTACCACTAAAACCAAACTTTGTTCTAACATTTAGTTGGTTTTGTTTCAAAATTTGTGCTTGAAATTATCCACATTAGAAGCAGCATGTTAATCGAATTAATCAAAATGTCTTTTCAAATAACCAAAACAACTTGATTTTCTGTAGACAAAACTGATCAGTTATGAAAATCTAAATTCCAAGTAACAAACCTATTAGCTTCCACTTAATCTCGTTTTTCTTAAGATGAGTTTTCTAAACAAATAAAACTGTTTTTCTTGTTATGAATTTTTAAAAAGTCACATTCAATTACTCTGGTACAGTTCGGTTTAATGTATAGTAACATTACCAACACAACCGAGCCGGACCAACTTGTATTAACCCTAAAACCTTTATGATTAGCAATCTTACCTTTTGGTTTGTAAAACTTTAATAACTATTTTGGGTTAATTTTAGTTGTCATTCCAAACATTTATGGGTTTTTTTTCTCAAAACAACCAACATGCTTTTAATAATTAATTCAGAAAAAAATATGTAATGTTTTTTTTATATACGCGTCGTATGCTGCTACACGACAACAGGGTGTTGATTTAAAAGAGTGATAAACATTATTATTTAAAACCAATTGCAGGTATTGGCAAACATTAATGGTGTTAATGGTAGCATACTCTGCATGGACATACCCCTTCGAAGTCGCCTTCCTCAAATCCTCTGCACACACCCACAACACCTCTACATTGCAGACTCCATCGTTGACCTCTTCTTCGCCGTTGACATTGTTTTGACTTTCTTCGTCGCCTACGTTGACCCCACCACTCACCTCCTCGTTCGCGACCCCAAAAGCATCGCCACAAGGTAAATGTAAATCAACATATCGCATTACACTTGTCAATTTCACATCACCCAATTGCAGATTGCTCATTGATTTGAAATTTGTTTTCCTTTTGGGGAAAACTTTAAGGTACTTATCAACATGGTTTGTAATGGATTTGGCGTCTACATTGCCGTTTGAATTGATCTCGTATTTGTTCACCGGAAAACACCGTATGAGTCTGCCGTATACCGTCTTGGGTTTGCTCCGGTTCTGGCGGCTCCGCCGCGTCAAGCAGTTTTTCACCAGGTTAGATCGATTTGGATTCATACACCACTTATTAGACTTTTAACGTAACACACTGTCAGTTTATAACAAGATAAACTGTAGCAGTTTACAGTGTCAATAATGTAAACTGATGTTCACTTTATAGATAAACTGTAGTAGTTTTTAGTAGGACCGTAAACTAGATGAGCCAAGGTGAGCCAGGTGGGCTTGGGCTCGGCTTGTTTAAAGACCGAGACGAACCAAGCCGGCTTGTTTGTATTAACAAACTCAAAATGTGGGCTCGGATCGCCTCTATACTGTTTATATTTTTATATTAAAATATATATATATATATATATATATATATATATATATAGGATCAGGATCATTACAGAACCATTTTTTATTTTCAGAACCAAAATAACCATTGACTTACATAAATGTAAATTATAAACCATTGGTTTACATAGATGTAAGTTAAACCTGGTGATATTTAGTTGTTTTTTTATAATTTATTGTTCATGTCTGATATACAAATATGTAAAACAGGTCAAGTATTACCAGATTTAATATACATTTATGTAAATCAATGGTTCTGTAGTTCTGAAAATAAAAAGTGGTTCTGTAATAATCCTAACCCTATATATATATATATATATATATATATATATATATATATATATATTTATATTTACATTTATTCATGTATATAAAACAAGGTATAATATTTTTCTATATTTGTTTATCATGAATCGTTGAAACAATATGAATCGTTGAAACAATGGTACAAGATTTGTATTTAATGAATTATGATTATTTTTATATCTTTAAACTTAGGTTTAGTCATTAGAAATGTTAAACTGATCATACATATATGGTGTATTTAAATAATATAACATAAAATTTGGTTTATAATTTATAAAAATGATAATTTATGCTTTAACTTAAACGAGCTAAAGAGGGAGCCTCGAGCCGAGCTGAGCTTGGCTCCTTTACAAGCGAGCCAAGCCGATTTCGAGCAAGCTATTTGCGAGCTTTGGGCCACAAGCTTTTTGAACACCCTTAGTTTTCAATCAGTAATGTAAACTATTGCATTACTAATCGTAAACTGCTACAGTTACGTAAATTGTAGTTTACAGGTCAAGTGATGTATATAAACTAGGACCCTTTTATACATTTAACCTGTAGGTGATTTCTGCAGGCTTGAAAAGGATATAAGATTCAACTACTTTTGGGTTAGATGTGCAAGGCTTCTTTGTGTAAGTCAATAAATTACAGAATTGATACATGAAATTAGCTTTTGGATCAATGTTTTTGTGTTTGGTGTAAATTTGTTGTGGTGGTGTGATAGGTGACTCTGTTTTTGGTACATTGTGCTGGTTGCATATACTATTTGCTAGCAGTGTTGTATCCACATGAAGGAAGGACATGGATTGGGTCAATAAACCCGCATTTTAGGAAGGATGATCTTTACATTTTGTATGTATCTGCCATATATTGGTCTATAACCACCATGACCACAGTGGGCTATGGTGATTTTCATGCGGAGAATGCTGCGGAGATGGTGTTTATTATCTTCTACATGCTCTTTAATCTTGGCCTCACCGCCTACATTATTGGAAACATGACCAATTTAGTAGTTGAAGGCACTCGTCGCACCATGGAATTTGTAAGTTTCAAACTGAAATCTTTAGAAGACTTTCTAAGTCAAACTAGTATTTTCCAAAATCATATCTTGGCATGATATTATGGAGATTTATATGGTATCCATCTTTTAGTTGACTCTAGTTGTTACATATAGTTCATGTGATTATTGACTTTGGTGTCATAATTTTAGAAGTTTGGATGAAATTTGAAGTTGGAATCCATGTTGGTTTGACCAAAAAAGTCAAAATGTTACAAACTGATGGATGTTATGTTTGTTGCAAAGTCAAACTAGTACATTCCAAAATCATATCTTGGCATTAACTTGTAGAGTCACATGAAATGCATCTTTAAGTTGACTACTTGTTACAAAGTTCATGTGGTTATTGACTTTGGTGTCATACTTTTGTAGTTAATACAAAATTTGAAGTTGAAATCAATGTTGGTTTGATCACAAGAGTCAAACTGTTACAAGATGATGCTTGTTTTGTTTGTTGCATTGTAGAGAAATAGCATTGAAGCAGCATCAAGTTTTGTGGGGCGGAATCGGTTGCCGCCTAGGCTTAAAGATCAGATACTGGCATACATGTGCTTGAGGTTCAAGGCGGAGAGCTTAAATCAACAACAACTAATTGAGCAGCTGCCAAAAACAATATGCAAAAGCATCAGACAACATTTGTTTTTGCCAACGATCGAAAAGTCTATTTGTTCAAAGATGTCTCCAGAGAAATTCTGTTGCTTCTGGTATGAATGATTGTCCAGTACTTTGACCTTTTTCAAGTCAAACACTCTACATTTGGAATCCTAAACTTAATTAGTCTTAAATAATCATGAGTTCTATATTGTCATGTCCTTAAAATTTTATGTAGTTTCAATTTTACTTCAAAAAATGTTTTCAAATGTTTAATGAGTGTAATAATTTTGACTATAATATAAATTTTAGAAAACACAAAACATAAATAGAGCTTGGAATGACCATAACTTCAAGATCATCATATTCATAAGACATGTAGTTTTCAGCTTATATCAATATATTTCTCAAAATCGTGATTGGTGGTTGGGATTTTAAAGTCCAAATGGAAGTCTATTGACCTCAAAAGTCAAACAATGACGTTGATTTGTCCTCCTTTTGCTATCTGAAATAGGTTGCGGATATGAAGGCTGAATACATACCACCAAGAGAAGACGTTATAATTCAAAACGAGGCACCTGATGACGTGTACATAATCGTTTCTGGTGAAGTAGAAATCATAGAATGTGATCAAATGGAGAAAGAACAAGTGTTGGGTGTGTTACATGCATGTGACATTTTTGGAGAAGTAGGTGCACTTTGCTGCAGACCACAGAGTTACATTTACCGAACCAAGACCCTGAGCCAGCTCTTACGGCTCAAAACCACAGCCCTCATTGAAGCAATGCAGACCAAACAGCCCGACAATGTGTCTATTCTCAAGAACTTTCTTCAGGTTTGGTTAAAACTACTGCAACTGAGTATTTAATATCACATAATCACCTGTTATACACATTATGCAAGAGTTATGAACCATTTGACTATAACTCCACAGCATCACAAGAAGCTAAAAGATCTCAACTTAGGAGACTTATTATTAGATGGCGGTGAAGAGAGTGCTGATGGAGATCCAAATATGTCAATGAACTTGCTTACCGTTGCTGGCACAGGCAATGCTGCATTTCTTGATGAACTCCTTAAGGCGAGGCTTGATCCTGACATCAGTGACTCAAAAGGAAGAACCCCTTTGGTAAATTACTAAACTTTTTTATACCAACATCTTTCTGGTTGTGAGATCTAATGAATTTGCCTTTGTTTGCATCAGCACATTGCTGCATCAAAAGGGCATGAAGAATGTGTTATGGTTCTCCTAAAGCATGCATGCAACATACATCTTAAAGGTACAATTATATGGGAAATTAGGATTATCTTCTATTTGAAAATGAACAACTAACATATAGTTATGAAATGTATATTACAGATGTGAATGGTAATACTGCATTATGGGATGCTATAGCGTCAAACCACCATTCTATATTTCGTATTCTGTTCCATGGGGCTTCCATATCCGACCCGTTTACAGCTGGTGAGCTTCTATGTACAGCAGCAAAGAGAAACGATCTAACGGTGATGAAGGGTCTCTTGAAGCATGGTCTTTTAGTGGACTCAAAGGACCACCATGGCTCAACAGCAATACAGATTGCTGTTTCAGAAAACAACATTGAAATGGTGAAGCTGCTTGTGATGAATGGTGCTGATGTGAATGATCACACCATCAAGAACAATATCCCTGCAGAAAACTTGATGGATTTTGTTGCAAAAAGAGAGGTCGGATACAGGATTGTGATGCCAGATCAGGAGCCCGTGGTGGAGAAAATCAGTCACAGTGGGCAGAGAGAGGAGGTGGTCGAGGAGGCGGAGAAGGGTAATTTGGGTAAAACACAAGTGCAGTTTGCTGGTAGAGTTAGTATCTACAAAGGACTTCCAATGGTAAGGAAGAAGATGTGTTGTACAGAAGCTGGTAAACTTATTAAAATGCCAAATTCATTGATGGAGCTCAAGATCATTGCAGGTGGATGTTTGAACATTATGCATTCATAGTTGTTCATTTTGTTCAACAATTTGTGTTTAAAGCAATGATTATTATTACTATTTTTTAATGTTTTATGGTTTTTTTGAAGGTGAAAAGTTTGGATTTGATCCTACAAATGCAGTGGTTACTAATGAAGATGGAGCAGAGATTGATTCCATTGAAGTGATTAGAGACAATGACAAACTCTTTATTGGAGATCTCCCTTGAGCTTGACAAATTAATGTATGGATTTTGTCTAGATGTCATATAAATGAATAATACAAATGAAAACACTTCATCTTCATTTTTATGATACGAAAAGAAATTAAGGGGTTTAATTGTAATTTTCAAAGTTTTGGGTTTGTATTGAAAAATAGTAGTTGAATAACGAACTTAACAGCAACTGAAAAGTACTTGTGATTAGTTACCTTGATATTAACTGAAGAAAAGATTAAGAGTTTGCGACTAGTGGTTGCATCAAAGAAACAAGATCAATATCTAACATAATTCCTAACGTCTATGAAATCAACTACGAAAATATTGCAAACGTAGATGTGAACCACAAAAATGCGAAGTCTTGTAGTTTCACATCCATATGATTCTAGTTACTTCTTGTCTTCATGAGCGAGCAATTCGAATCAGTTAGTTAGTGGTCAACATAACATCCTTAAGGTGAGTACATATGTTCTTCGCCATAAAGTTAGTTCTAACGTCTATAATAACTAATGAGAATGAATTAGAATTTGTAGCAAACTATGCTCTTCAACACATAGAAGTTGATTGCTGGCAAGGGGGTTGATGAAATGCTTGAAAAAGATAGGAACAAAATGAATACAAGTATGAGTATTGATTAAAGGAAAATAAAATGGAAGTTTAAACAAATCAAGATGGAACAAAAGAAGTATTCCCATTTGATAATAGACTGAGCACCATTAGAGCATTATAGTATTTGTTTTGATGAGACATGAGATTGCCTATGTTGCCATGTTTCTTAATTTGTTCAAGCATCTAGTGATTGACAATGGTTGGAAGTTAAGCCTATTTTGAGGGGAGTAGTATCACTCACGATTGACTATTTCTTGTTCTCTACGACTATTATTCATGTTTACGCTTGTTGATTGGGCTGGTTGTTTTTATTATAGTCGTTCATCGTGTATTGGGCTATTGCTTTTGGTGTTGCTGAGATCATGTGGATAAATAATTGATGCATGAACTGCATTTATCTTTGAGTTGTGCGCCTACTCGATCTCTGGTATGAAAATACCGGTGCTATTTATCTTCCGGTCAATCTTGTTTTTCATTAGCAAACCAAACATCTTGAAATCGATCTACATATTAGTCGGGACAAAGTTTTAGCTCGGTCTCCCATGGTTTGTCATGTTGCTACCAAACATCAACTTGTAGACACTCTAACCAAAGGTTGTCCACTCAGTTTGCATATCTTCGATCGAAGTTATATATAGATACCGTTATTTTTTCAATCAGTTTTTCAAAACATCCAATATAAGCAAAACTTATACTTTTAAGGATACTAAACCATAAACCATTAGCTGCCCATAGATATTTAAATATATATTTTTTAAGAGAGACTTGCATAATGATACTTGTGGTTTGACTATATTGTAAGTTTGCTTTAGATTTTATAAATTGTAAAATTGATGCAAATATTTTTGAAATGATTGCATTTTTAGTCCCACTATTAATCTTATTTTGTATTTACATTAGAACGTTTAGTGTTCTAGTTATTTAAGTGTCGTTTGTTTTTTTTTGCAGTAAAATGTCTGCAGTCTGCGGATCACATCTGCAGAATAATAGGTGGACCAAACCTCTGTAGTCTGCAAAAAGAACAGTGTCTGTTTTTTGACGTCCGCGGACTGCTAAAATCAACTGGTGGTGGTATACGGCGGTACTGGATGGTGGTGGTGATGGCAGATGGTGGATGATGGTGGATGGTGGGTAGTGGTGGTGGCGAACGGTGGGTGGAGGCGGACGGTGGTGGAGGCGGACGGTGGTGGAGGCGGACGGTGGTGGAGGAGGACGGTGGTGGTGACGGACGGTGGTGGTGGCGGACGATGGTGGTAGCGGACGATGGTGGTAGCGGACGATGGTGGTGGACATGGGCAGTGGTGGGTGATAGTGTTTAATCCTCTGTTAGAAGACTTTAGAAGTGGTTGTGACAAGTCTGCACCATGCAGACCTCGCACAAACCATTTTTTAATGAAAAGTCTTCCAGATTACAAACACTCTGCAGACCTCAACGTCTGCACGTGGTTTGCGCGGTACAGACAAAAGAAATCAAGAAGAGTTTTTCTGAAAAATAAACACCCCCTATTTGCCCTTTCATATCTTTGTAGAAAAAGAGATGTCATGGTTGTTTTTAAAAATACATAAAAACACATATCCATTAATCTTTATCACTATGTATCACTTATTCTTTTTCAAAAAATACATTTTCTTTATGTTTACACATTCTTTTTAGAACGTTGATAATTTTACAAAAGTTTGGTCAACAAATATTAGACATGGAGAATCAAACCAATAGGGCCCATTTGACTTTATTCTTTTGCATGTTACAAACATGTAGAAATATTAAAGTTCATTTGCTTGAAGTGACTCTAGATGTTCAATCAAATTTGTTAGCATTTGAATGTCGATTTTTTGTTTAGATGTTCACATGTGAAGTATGTTTTTATTCTGGTACGATGATTACATATATGTTTCTTGTTCTACTCGTTTTGCTTGTTGAAAATTCTATGTTTATAAGATTTCTGTTCTATTTAACTTTGTTTTACTTGTTGAACGTTTACGTATATGTGTTATGTATTACAGTTAAACCATTGTTGCAGAACTAGCTAGGCGCTACAAGGTCGGTCGATTAGAGAGTTGCAAGTACTCGGCCTACACAAGGAGTACTCAGGGAATACTCAGACGTGGTAATTATAAATAAATTAATTTTTGGGAAATTAAAAATGTGTCAAATATCATAAATTTACTAATATTAATAAAAAAATACGTGAATATCAATACAAATCAAAAGGATACATGTTCACATATTAAAATATTTAAAAAAGTAATATTCATTCTTTAATATTATATGCTTAGTGATCATTAAATTTTATTTTTCAAGGTATCTTCATAAAAAACAACAAAATTTAACAATATCAATGAAAGCTGCGAACATCGATGAAGATTCGAGTTGGCAGAGTTGAACCAAGTTAGGCTGAGTTGGACCAAGTTGGACCGAGTTGAAACGATTTCGAGTAATGCGGACCAAGTTGATGGAAATCGCCTCAGCAGCCTGTCGAGTACTCGACCGCCTTGCCCAGTTTTAAAACACTTGTTAAAATAACATATATAAATGTTTACACGTAGTTGCTCAAAATTAGTTTAATCTCATATATGTATATAGTTATTTTAAGTAAAACTAATTTTGAGCAACTGCATGTAAACATTTGTATATGTTATTTTAATAGTGAAACATAATAACATGTATACACAATGTTCAACAAGTAAAATCAAGTTGAATATAATCGAAACCGTACAAACTAAGTTTTTTAACAAGCAAGATGACTAGAACAACAAATTTTAAACTATTAGCATGTTTTATGTAAAGTTCTTATACTTGAAGGCATCTTTTGTAACCGTGGCTTCGTACTGTGGCATCAAGCTTGAGATTCCAGGCTCGAGGAGCCTGTCGTAGCCCGTAAAGGGCCTTCGTTAACCGATACACCTTGTCTTCTTCCCCTCTCGTCACGAATCCTTCAGGTTGAGACACGTAAACGGTTTCCTTAGCTCCCCATGTAAGAAAGCTAGTTTGACATCAAGTGGTAGGCTTCCTACCCTTCTCGGGCTGCTATCGCGAGTATTACCCTAATTATCTCCATTCGCGCCATGGCAGTGAACACTTCATCAAAATCGATTCAGTATTGTTGAATATATATACCTAGCTTTTTGCCACAAAGTCTTGCCTTATATTTTAGCACTTTTCTAGTTGCGTCTCGTTTAATCTTGTAGACCCGGCCACTTAAGCCCAATCGGTTTTTGATCTTCTAGAAGTTGGTTTATGGTTCAAGTTTCGTTTCTTTCAATGGTGTCCAACTTGGTTTTCATGGCTTTTACCCAGTTCTTATCCTCCTTTGCTTGAGCTTAACATACTGGTTCATCTTGGATCTATCATAAGTAGAAACTTCTCATTTGTGGTTTGATTTACCCCATCTTTAATTACGTAATCGTTAAATCTTCTTGAAACTGAATGATCGAGTTATATATGCTCGACCTTGGTAAGGGTGTTTCAGTTTGGTTATAATAGTTGCGCACATCACCGGAAGCCTAGGACGATTATGAATCTACCATGTTTGGAGGTGCATTATTGCCTTGTAATTTGTTGTCAACCTCATTCTCAATTGATTTAACTATGTTACTGCCTTTAATTTTTCTAGATCCGTGGCACTTGAGTCAGCTGCGTTGTTTGGTTCAAGCTAACCTATTTCTTGCTTAACTTAACTGGTACGTTGTTGGGAAAACATATAGGATTTCATCTGGACTTCACTTTCCTAATTTGGTGCTGATTCAATGCTGTAAGGTTTTCTTCCAACTCTAAACTATATATTTTCTTTTCAAATGTCACATCCCGACTAACAACTATCCTCCATCTAGATTTGGATCATACATCCGATAAGCCTTCAAGCTTGGTTTAGAACCAAATATACCGTCGGTTAGTTGTGATCATCCAATTTCTTTTGGCATGGGTTTGTTTATTTCATGTGTCATACGTGACCGAAAACACGGAGACCAGAAACACTCTGGTTTCGACCAGTAAGAGCTTGAAGCTGGGGTGCAATTTAGGATTTAGGGCGCATGTATGTATGGCTGCTTTCACTCAGAATACTTGAGATAACATGGTCGTTTTCAACATGCATCTTACAACGTACCCTGATCAACATTTTATTACGTCTTTTGACTACCCCGTCCTGCTAAGGGGTTGTTATGTTTCTTCGTATCCTATATTCTTCACCCTAATTATTAAACTCTCTTGATGTGAACTTGCCTCCCCGATTAGATGTAATCGCACCAATCTTGTCGCCTGTTTCAGCTTCCACCCTTGTTTTGAATTTTATGAGAAAATTAACAACTTAATATTTTGTATTAAGTAAATAGCACCACATATAACGAGAATAATCGTCTATAATCTTCTTACTCTAATAAAAGAGTAACTTGAGATGCCACGTGGCAGCACCATAATCATCGAGATGCCACGTGGCAGCACCACAATCATAATCACCAAAATTTTCCCTCCTCTCTCTCCTCTTAAATAATTACCTTAATTACTAATAATATTATTTAACATTCTTTTACATTTAATAAATTAAAAAAGAGATCTATTTATTAATACTATTTCTAAATAACAAAATTTTTATAAAATAATTAATTTTTCTAAAGCATATAACTTTTTAAAAATATTAAATATTTTAAAATTGGTATTTTTAAAAATTCAATTTTTTAAAATAAAAATAATTACATTTGAGAGTTATGATAACAAAAATTTAAAAATGACATTTTTATACGGTTTGTTTTAGTACAAAATGTTTATTTTTTTAGAAAAAATTTAAAATTAGAATTTTAAAATGTTGATATCACTGTTTTATTAGTTATAGTCAGTCATATCGTATCTTATATTATCATTTATAAATAATAAATTTTATTATATTAATATATTATTTATTAAATCCGTGTAATACACGGGTTTACTAAAGCTAGTATATATATATATAGAGGGAGGTTCCCCTACAAATTAATGTTTGCCTAAGTATGCTAAGAAGTAATCTTAGCCTTCTAATTATCTAATTAAGGGCTAAGATCAAAGTGTAGAAAAAATAACTAATCAAGGGTAATTTGGGTATTTTATTACATTACCCACAATTGTTGACTTTTTAAAATTTCCCCCTTATTTTTTTAAATGCTAATAACTTTTTCATACGACATTATTTTTTTAAAAAAATTACACCATAAAATCAAGCATTTTTTTCTCTTTAATTTGAGTATAGTATTACTATAGTTTTTTTTAAAAAAAAAATCAAATTATGTGATGTTGTGCTGCATTTTTAACGTTTTTGTGCTGTATTTCATAAAACAGCACAAAGCTGTGCTGCATTTTATAAAACAGCACAAGGCTGTGCTGTGTTTCATAAAACAGCACAAGGCTGTGCTGTATTTCATAAAACAGCAAAAAGCTGTGCTGCATTTTATAAAACAGCACAAGTCTGTGCTGCATTTCATAAAACAGCACAAGTCTGTGCTGCATTTTATAAAACAGCACAAGGCTGTGCTGTATTTTATAAAACAGCACAAGGCTGTGCTGTATTTCATAAAACAGCACAAGGCCGTGCTGTATTTCATAAAACAGCACAAGGTCGTGCTGCATTTTATAAAACAGCACAAGGCCGTGCTGTATTTCATAAAACAGCACAAGGCTGTGCTGTATTTCATAAAACAGCACAAAACGCACGAATCACAATACAGCACAAATCAAGAATACAGCACAATACAGCACAAATCAAGAATAAAGCACAATACAGCACAAATCAAAGAATACAGCACAATACAGCACAAATCAAGAATACAGCACAATACAGCACAAATCAAGAATACAGCACAATACAGCACAAATCAAGAATACAGCACAATACAGCACAAATCAAGAATACAGCACAAATCAAGAATACAGCACAATACAGCACAATCAAGAATACAGCACAATACAGCACAGATTGACTAATGCGTATGAACCAGTAGCATTACGAATACGCGCAATAGCAGAAATCTGAAACAGTAGCATCATAGGTTATGATCAGAGATTTCTCAATTAAACCAAGCCAAACTGAATATGAACTGCAACTACAAAGTAAGAAGCTTAACAAATAGCACAAACATTTGTACTGTTACAAGCATAAACTAATGCGTATGAACAATCATTTCTCGGACAGATCACCACCCCAAATTTCAGCGTATATCATTTGAAACTTACGAATTTGGTGTTCGACAGATCTGGTTGGGGGAAGTTGTTGGACAAAAACTCGAAGTCTGCGTCGTCGAGGTGGCGGAGGAGGGTTCGGAGCATTGCTTCTGCCAGAAGGGCAGCAGCTTGCCTTCGAAGAACAGCTCGTCGGCGGTCAGCATCGTCGATGGAGGAGCCAAGTTGTTGGACAAAAACTCGAAGTCTGCGTCGTCGAGGGTTGATGCAGATGAAGTCTGCGTCGTCGAGGAAATCGGAGGAGAAGGAGATCCGGGGCCGGAGGTGGGCTCCGGTGATTTGTGATTTTCTAGGGTTTTGTTGAATGGGGTTGGGAGGTTGAAAGGATTTGTAATGGATTTGTGCTATATTCTCTATTAAATCCTTCTTAACCTAATATTTGTAATGGACAAAAGTGCCCTTAATCACATTTTTAAGTAGTGCCACATGTCAATCAAATATTCCTTCTTAGCATACTTAGTCAAAAATCATTTCTTATTAGAACCTCTACCTATATATATATATATATATATATATATATATATATATATATATATATAGGTAGAGGTTCAAGAATAATTAGTTGCATAAGTTGCCTAAGAAGGAATAAGGAGATTACATGTGACACTCTTCAAATTAGGGTTAAATGGCATTATGGTCCTAAAACACACTCATTAGTCCCTTTTGTGTTTTATCAAAATGCAGCACAAATTCGAATGTAATGTGTTGTTTTATTAAATACATCATATCTTCATACTTGATCATGATGGATATGCAGAAATCAAAGCTCTTGGTACACAACAAGAGTTATTCGATCTCAGCTGCAACTGAAATATCCGATCTTGAAAATATGCTTAAACAAAAGACTTTTACTAGGTTTGTTCATTGTTTCTATGCTAGTTTTCAAACATTTTTATGATCTGTTCTAGGGTCAAACTTGCTAACGATAGTATATATTTAAAAAAAAACAAGCTTATGAGAATTGCATCCTTATGTCCTTGTACTATCTAGAGTTATATGTGTTTGTGAACTATTTTTTAATCACTGATGTACACATCATTTACAGATCTGAAATTGAGCGTTTGACAGCATTGTTGCTTTCAAGAACGGCTGAGTCGAATGATGTTGAAGGGGATAAAGAAAAGCTTCCCAGCACATCCTATCATGGTCTAAGAGCTGACGCATTCACAAGTGGCACATTGAACAAACACGTGGAAGAGAGGGAAATCAGAAACTTTGATGCTGCCATTTCAACACCTGTTGTCAATTCTAGAGTAAGTTATGCTTCTGCTCAATTATTTGTGTTCTTTTTCTACTACGAAACTTTACCTGACATAGATAATCTACCAAAAGGTTTGTGTTTTGAGCTAACAGTTTATCATGTTGTCTCTAGGTTATTGATGATGATGGTGCATCACCTGCTGATCTTGCAAAGGCCTATATAGGGACCAGACCTACCAAACTATCACCATTAACCTTGAGGCCAACTAGCCAAGCACTAAGACAAGATTCATTGGTGCTTAATAACACAACCAACTTTTTTTTATGAAATACAGCACAGCTTTGTGCTGTTTTATGAAATACAGCACAGCTTTGTGCTGTTTTATGAAATACACCACAGCTTTGTGCTGTTTTATGAAATACAGCACAGCTTTGTGCTGTTTTATGAAAAACAGCACAGCTTTGTGCTGTTTTATGAAATACAGCACAGCTTTGTGCAGTTTTATGAAATACAGCACAGCTTTGTGCTGTTTTATGAAATACAGCACAGCTTTGTGCTGTTTTATGAAATACAGCACAGCTTTGTCCTGTTTTATGAAATACAGCACAGCTTTGTGCTGTTTTATGAAATACAGCACAGCTTTGTGCTGTTTTATGAAATACAGCACAGCTTTGTGCTGTTTTATAAAATGCAGCACAAAAACGTTAAAAATGTAGCACAATTTCACATAATTTGATTTTTTTTGTAAAAAAACTATAGTAATACTATACTCAAATTAAAGAGAAAAAAATACTTGATTTTATGGTGTAATTTATTTAAAAAAATAATGTCGTATGAAAAAGTTATTAGCATTTAAAAAATAGGGGGAAATTTTAAAAAGTCAACAATTGTAGGTAATATAATAAAATACCCAAATTACCCTTGATTACTTATTTTTTCTACACTTTGATCTTAGCCATTAATTAGATAATTAGAAGGCTAAGATTACTTCTTAGTATTCTTAGGGAAAAATTATTTTTTAGGGGAACCTCCCTCTATATATATATATATATATATATATATTTATGTATATATATATATGTATATATATATATGTATATGTATATATATATGTATATATATATATGTATGTATATGTATGTATATGTATATTCTAGGCGGGGAGATACCCATGAAGTAATTCAAGGGGTTTCTTGGCTCTAAACTTCGCTTGTTCAGGGTATGGTTGTTGAGTTTGTTTCCTGCCAAGAAAGAGACACACTATTAAGGCTTCAAAGTTTAAGGGTCCTAAACATGCATGCCAAAACCAACTTAGTTCGTGTAGCTTTGAAAGTAAACAAATTGCAGTTCCCACGTTCATCTTGAGTTTGTATAAGCGATTTCTTGTTCGTGGAAATTTTTTTAGGAGCTTCTTTGAGTTGTCAAATATAAATAACAGATTGTCTTTCATCGTAACTTTGCATCCCTCTTTATCACTTGACCAATACTTATAATATTACTCCTTAGACTTGGTATGTAATACACATCGGTTAAGAGTCATTGCTCATAAGTTTTACTTTTATATAATATTGACCCTTTTTCTTGAATATTGATATGCTCTAACTTATACATAAAAATCATATCAAAAGAACATTAATTATTCTTTAATATCTTCCTTAAAATAGTGATTATGTACTTAAAATTTTTAAATTGTGTTTTTTAATTGTTTAAAAGGGCAAGATGGACAAAATAAGCATATTTAATAAAAAAATTAAAGAAAACCGAACTTTGGAGTCCAAGCATGGGGACGTGCCTCATTAAGCACGCCCCCATGACTTGCCTGAAACACACCACGTGCTTAAATTGACACACCCCCGTGTTTGGACATTTGACAGGACAAAAAGTACTGTCCTTCAAAAGTAAGCACGAGCCCATGCCCCACCCCAAACATGGGGTCCTGCCCGACACCTCCCACATGTACAAACCGACCAACTTTCGTAAGCATTGTACTAGCATGGGGTCGTGCCTTTTAGGCACGGGGCCAGGCTTAACCACTTCAAAAAGCCAATAAATAGAGATCTAAGTTCATCATTTTAGCAAGCTTTTGGTGGGAGATGTGACATTTCGTGTGTTCGTTAGTTAATCGTTATCTTTCGTTACTCTTGTAAGTGCCATTTATGTCAATAATGAAACTATGAGTGTTCATTTTGCATTTCTAATTGTAACGCCCAGAAATAGCGAAACAACCAACTTAGTAATAACGTGGTCAAGTCGGAATATATATATGTATACACACACACACACACACACACACATATATATACATATATGTATATATATGTATGTATACATATATGTATATATATATATGTATGTATACATATATGTATATATATATGTATGTATACATATATGTGTATATATATATATGTATGTATACATATATGTATATATATATGTATGTATACATATATGTATATATATATGTATGTATACATATATGTATATATATATGTATGTATACATATATGTATATATATATGTATGTATACATATATGTATATATATATGTATGTATACATATATGTATATATATGTATGTATACATATATGTATATATATGTATGTATACATATATGTATATATATGTATGTATACATATATGTATATATATACATATATGTATATATACATCTATATGTATCTATATGTATATATATGTGTGTATATATATGTATATATGTGTGTGTATATATATATATACATACATGTATATATAGATATATATATACATATATGTATATATACATATATATGTATATATACATATATGTATATATATATGTATATATACATATATGTATATATACATATATGTATATATACATATATGTATATATACATATATATGTATATATACATATATGTATATATATGTCTATATATGTGTGTGTATATATATATACATACATACATACATACATACATACATACATACATACATACATACATACATACATACATACATACATACATACATACATACATACATACATACATACATACATACATACATACATACATACATACATACATACATACATACATACATACATACATATATATATATATATATATATATATATATATATATATATGGATTAGGGGCCCAATTGGATCCATGGTTAAGTGATAAATGGGCTTAAGAGTCCACTACCACCCTTAAACAACCCTAATCAGGCACCATAACACACACTTGCAACCCACGCAACAAAAATTCTAGAGAGAGAGTAGAGAGAGTAGAGAGAGAAATGAGAGAAGATCAAGGTTTGAAACTTGGTGGATTGAGGGTTGAAGATTTGAGTACTGGGGCATCAAACAACGAAAAAATAGCAAGAAATTCGGGTAAGAATCGTCCTCCAAACATCCTTTTTAGATCAGATCTGGAAACTAGGGTTTTGGGTTGGAAAGTTGCACAAATCACATAAAGGTCATATTTTTACGTATGAAATCGTATAAAATTCTCAGATATAGTTTCATGGAAAAAACAAAGGTTTGGACGTAAAAGTTAAGATCTGGTGTTAAAAACTGGCTGGTTCATCATTAGCGAAACTAGTAGTTCTCCCAACAAAACTAAGAGAAGTTTGCTAGTGCTTAGGTTGACCAGTAGATCCTACGAACCAAGGAAATTCCAACAAAAGTTGGGCGCAACTGACAGCAAAACTGCAGTGAGAAACTGGTTGCGAAATAGGACGAAACTGGCAGCAAAACTGCCACCGAAACTAATAGTGAATCTGACACCGAAACTACCAGCGAAATTGCTAGCGAAACTGTGTAGAGAATGACCTATTTGTATGTTAACTATTATGCAGATCGTGTGACTTGATCATAAGCTAGGTAACTTAGACGCAAGGTTACTTATAGACCAGGTGAGTTCTGGATCCCCTTATTTACAAGTTTTTCCATTTTTGGGGCTATTATGCATAGTAAATCTAAGATTTTCAAGGCAAAGTTTTCAAGTGGTTTTAACAAGAAATAAATTTTCCTATAACAAAATATGCTATATAAAGTCCTTTAAATAAAAATTTTTCACGCTGACATGGCCGCACGACCCCAGCCAGGGGCGTTTCCCTTGGACCCCACTAGGGGTTGCTGCCCCTAGAACTCCGTTATCAGGGGCTGCCGCCCCCGAACCACCGCTGTCCCGCGGTGGGTCGGTTATATGATTTATTTCCCATTGTTGATGAAATATGAATGTATAGACTAAGAGTTATTTCCTATAATGTATAAGTATATGTATAACTAAAGATGTAAGTTGAACTTAAATAAATGTTATTGGGCCCCATAACATGTACCTTTGTAAAGTAAAGCCTTGCAAGCAAATAACATAGGAGGGTTTCATTCGTTGTGCCCCTCATGACAGTAAGGTCTGGATTGGCATGTCAGTATAGTAAAGGCCCGAACAGGCAAGTCCGTAAGGCCTGGATTGGCATGATAATAATGGCCTGTATGGGTACGATAGTAAGGCCTGAAATGGCATGTCGGTAAAGTACTGTGTTTATCATAGACACCGATAGTGACTGGGAATTGACGGGTAAAGAAGAGTAATAGTTAATAATTAAGCGAAAGTATTAATGACAAAGCATTGATAAAGAGATGATCTGCGTATACTAATGTTTTGTTATGTGATGATTACTTTTGAAGGATAAAGTTAAAATATCTTACTAAAGTTACTTGATAAATTACACGTAGAACTCACTCTGCGGAATTGACTTTTTATGTATATTAGTTGACAGGTGAGTCGTCGGACTTGAGTGGATGTAAGCATGGATCTAGAGCTTCTTGGAAACCGAAGACTTGCATCCCTGATTCAGAAGATTGTTAAACAAACTCTTAAGGATTATTTGATAGTTTAAAGACAATGTTAATGTCTTATTGAATTATGTTGTAATGGATTGAAACTTGATATACTTTTTCACTGTAAATGTTTATCTAAATAAATGTTTTAAATCCTTGTTTTGCTGTGAATAACCAACTGTGGGGCTTCCCTGGATCAGGGGCCTTACAAGTTGGTATTAGAGCCAATGTTTAACAGATTTGGAAAAAAACAATTTTATAAACCTAAACTTAAACAGAAAATAGGACCAAGTAGAAGGATGTCAGTCCAAGAAGCTCCATGCCAAGAGGTAACAAATATGTTGTAAATACTATTTTGATAGATAATGCCTCGTTACTTGAGTTAGAATTAAGGATAGGGTATGATAACATTAATTTTTGAGCCTACCCGAATTTATGTGATCTATACCTGCATAGAATAGGGATAGTAGGTTTGAGTGTTAGTGTGGCTCAGGATAGGAGAGCTTGGAATATGAGAAGTTCTCTAAGTAGTTAATCACAACTAGCCACTGTTATTAAAAATTTACAAAACTTGTCATGATATGAACTTGCCTTGACAGACCATATTGATATTCTGAATCTTATAGGAAGTAGAGAGATGGTACCAAAGAAAGTGGTTCTAGCAATGGCCACTCAAAGGAGCACTAGGGAAGGCCCCCTATTAAGGCAAAAGAAGTAACAAGCAAAGCTAGAAACCGGCAGGAAGGTCATCGAGAAAGCCAGTTGAGAACCGGTTAAGGAGGAGGTTTAGTTAGAAACGGAAGCCGAGGAGCCTACTACTGACTAAGCAAAGCTGAAGGAAACAGTGAAGGTAGCTATTGCCCAAGAGGTGCACCAAATCCTATCTGGTGTGATGCCCGCCTTACTTGCGGAGGTTGTGGAACAGGTCAAACGTGAAAATAAGAAGGATGCAGCTCTAAAGAAGGTTGATAAGAAGAAAGTGGTCAAGGCTTAGGAAAAGGGTAATGATGATGACTCTGAGGTTGAGGAGGTGGGAAAGGGGTGCAGCTATAGGGTTTTTCAAAGGTGTAAGCCCCCAACATTTGATGGTACCGGTAATACTACTACTACCCAGCGTTGGATTAGGGAAATAGAATCCGTGCTAAGGACCAGTGAGTGCCAGGAAGACCAAAAGGTGAAGTTCGCTTCCTATTCACTTTTGGATCCAGCACTGTGTTGTGGGATAACATCGTTGACTCTTTTGGGAAAGAGGCTATTAAGAGGATGAAGTGGCCTGAAATGAAAAATTAGTGATAAAGGAGTACTATCCGGAGAGAGAACTTGATAAGATTGAACAAGAGTTTGTGAGCTTGGAAGCTGAAAACGTGACACATCAAGAAGACACTAAAAAATTCAATGAAATGGCACGTCTGGTGCCTGAATTGTGACTCCTGAATCCAAGAGGATTAAGAGGTACATAAAAGAATTGCCTCTGGACATTCATAGGTACATGGTCACTGCCTGACCAGGTACTTTTACATCAGCAGTGGATCTCAGTGGAAGGTTGTATGATCATCGGAGGTCGGTAGCAGTGGGCAAATCAAGAAAGGTTTGGAACAACAATCGAAAGAGATACGGAAGTGGTAGCTATCAACCGGGGAACAAGAAAGCAAGGGTGGATGCAAAGCAGGTGATTGTGAAAGGGGTTGATGAGATGGAGTGTGGGAAGTGTGGGAGGCGACATCTAGGAGAATTTCGAATTGGTAGCTATGGATGTTACCGGTGTGGGAAAACTGGTCACATAGTGTAACACCCGTAATTCTTATTAAAAAGAAATAAAAGAATAAAGAGAAAGAAAAAGGAGGAATAAGAAAGTCAAACCCCAAGGTTGAGGGACCAAAAGTGTTAAATATGATAAAAATCTTAAAAGTTGGTGTAAAAGGCAGTATGGTCGCCCATACTCACTGCACAATATCTTTGTTCGATTTTTAGAGAGAGAAAGAAGACAGAAGCTTCGGGTTTGAGAAGGAAATTCAAGCAAAACTCGAATTCAAGGTAAGAATTCGTGAAGTTTAGTGTTCTTGGCTAACCTTAGCCTCGGTTATATGCTTACATGTGTTTGTATGTGTTCAAGTGTGTGTTTAGAAGGCTTCTAAGTGTTGGAATCGTTTGAAGAACTCGGGTGAAGAGTGTTAAGATTGGAAGCAGCAAAGGTGAGTTCTAGACCCCCGTGTTTCATACTTTTTTACAAACTTTTGGGGCTGGAAATACATGTAAAAATGTTTACACTTATTATGAATGTTGCCCGTATGTGCATGTGTATGTATGTTAGTGATTTATGTTATGATTCATGCTTGGTATTGTATGTACATGTTTAGAACTAAGTAATATGGTGTTTGGGGACTGGGATATGAATTAGATACATGATTAGGCTGCTAATACGACTAAGAAGACCAAATAGTGGTCATATGTCTGAAATTGTGACTTAGAAAAACTGAGTACAAGGTGATATGTCTAAATAGTGCTTATACGACCCATGAAATTTGCCTTAGAAATATTTTAAGAGTTATATGACTGAACAGTGGTCGTATGACCACTGGAAATTTTCTAAGTATGGGATCATATGACTGAACAGTGGTCGTATGACCATTGGAATTTTCTAAGTATGGGGTGATATGACTAAACAGTGGTCGTATGACCATTAGAAATTTCCCAAGTATGGGGGATGATACGACCGAACAGTGGTCGTATGACCTGTAAAAATTTCCCAAGTCTGGGGATGATACGACTGAACAGTGGTCGTATGACCTAGGAAAATTTTCTAAGTTTAAATTGAAACGACTGAGAAGGTGATACGACTGAGCAGGGCTCATACGACTGAATAGGGCTCATACGCCCAAACACTTAGAATTTTTACAGAAATTTTCTGGAAATCTGATTTACGGGGTTTTGACCAGAGTTGACTAGGTTAATAAATGATGATGTTTTATGAATGTAATGATGATAATTGATTGACCCTTATTACTACTGATTTTATTATCAGTATTTTATTCTTATTAACAATATTATATTATTTTAATATTGTTAAGTATGTACTGGCAAGACGAAGAATGACTAAGATTTAACGAAAAACATAATCATTAATAAGTAAAATATTAATGATAATGAGAAATGGAACGTAAAGTGAAAGATAATGAAAGGGGAACATGACGAACGAATGCATGCATTAATAAACGTAAATGAATGAATGAAAGAAAGTCTTACATGGTCTAAGGGGCACGAGATGGAATTGACGGTTAAGAAGTCTTGGAAATGGTGCTTGGTTCTAGTAACTAGGCCTATTACGAGCCTTATGGTAGATTATGGACAGTGAGCCATAGTTTCCTTAAGAACAACGGGGCAGTGTCTTTGTGACCTGTCACGGGATAGTTGTTACAGCAGGAGTGGTGACGATCACTTACGGGGTTAACGTGACCCCGGATGAGACGTTGTCGGCCTATGGACAGAGAGCCATAGGGGCAACGAGGTTGTCGGCCTATGGAAAGAGAGCCATATGGGGGCAACCAGGTTGTCGGCCTATGGACAGAGAGCCATATGGGGGCAACCAGGTATCGGTCTATGGACTGAGAGCCATAGGGGCACCAGGTGTCGGTCTATGGACTGAGAGCCATAGGGGCACCAGACGGATACGATATGCTTTGTCGGCTCATGGGTTGGAACCATGAGGGCAGAGAAGAGAGGTGACCCTTAGAGATTTGCATGCTTGACGAATGTTTAAAAGTTAAAGAACGAATGATGAAGATAATAATGAAATTACCTACGTGTACGTATGATGTATGATCACATATGCCTAACGAACGTTTTGAAATGAGAAGTAAAGTATTTTAATTACAAAACTAGAACTCACTCAGCAACGCTGACTTTTATGTATTTTCCAGTTGACAGGTAACAGGTTGCTGGGGATGGCACACGGGGATGGCTACTTGGCGGGCAAGACTGACACCCATTTACGTTTTGACAACACTGTAGTTTTGTAATTCATGCAATTAATTATTTTGTGAATTTCTAAACTAGAATGTATTTCTTAGCAACAGTGTTTAAAATGAATGAATGGATTTTTGTTAAAATTAATTCTGCTGCTTTAATTTATAATATATGAATGTGTATGCTGTGAATGACTGACTGTGAGGTGCCCGGGAAGGGGGCCTTACAAGTTGGTATCAGAGCTAAAGTTTAAGTGAAATGGGTAAAATTTTCAAAATAAACCTTAACTTAAACTGAAAATGGGACAAGAAGAGGGATGTCAGCCCGAGTAGCCATGTGCCATCAGGTATTTTCTTGAAGATTAAATAGTATTATGTGCGCATGTAATGCGGTTTATGTGTACTGTTAGACTCAGATACTAATGTAGTCAGGACAGGTAATGCTCGGGGTACGAAGAGTAAAGTAAGTGGCTAATCACAACTGGCCACTGTAATTAGGGACTTACTATACTTGACATAAACTGAGCTATTTCCTTGAATGATCGTGTTGGTATTTGAACCTTTCAGTGTGTGTCAAAAGATGGCTAGCGGTAGATCTTCTAAGGTTTTGCCAGATGGGGGTCGTGGTAAACGTGGTGTTGAACCGCGTGTCACGAGAAGCATGGCTAAGGCGGCTGAAAGGGCACTCGAAGAGCCTGAGGCCCCTCACCTGGAGGGCAGCGATGATGGCACTAGTTTGAGGATCGCCATGAAAGAGGCTGTTGTAGAGGGAATCCAACAGGCCTTACAGGCAATTCTGCCATCCATGGTGACTGAGGTAATTAGAGCGGTGAAAGAGACGACTGCTATTGAAGAAAGCACGAAGAATAGCGACGACAAGAACTAGAACGGAAAGCGGGTTGAACGTGACAGCGCCACCCTCAGCAAAAAGGTTGTAAGGACGGAGGACCGGCGTGCAGCTTCGTCTGGTGCGAGGACGAGGAAGTATGGTAAGTGTGCCAAAGAACACCTCGGGAAATGTAGATTGGAGACCAATATCTGTTTCTGATGTGGGAAGCACGGTCATGTGGCCAGAGAGTGTGGAGTGGTACGGTGCTACAACTGCAGTGGAAGAGGTCACATAAGCAGGGATTGTAAGAAGCCAAGGGCTAAGGGCGCAGGGCCTTCACTATAATGCTGGAGCAGGCTAGGACGAGCCCCGATATAGTGTCAGGTATGTGTCTAGTAATTCAAACTCTGTCATCCGTGTTGTTGATTCCGGAGCCAGAAAGAGTTTTTGTTTTTGTTGTTTTTTCTATGCTAAGTTGCTCACTAGGAGTAGAAGTATTGATAAGCTTTTGGGTGTTGAAACCGCCATAGGTAAGTCTGTCAGGATTTCCGAAACGATAGTAGACTGCGAGGTGAAGTTAGAAGGTCATAGATACCCGGTTAGACTAGATGTGATAGCCTAGGGTGATTTTGATTCAGTTCATGGGTTGGATGGGTTGGTGGACTTCGAGGCAAATATAGCGTGTCGTGAGAAGAGGATTCGTTGATAGCACTAGACGGGAGTCCAATAACTGTATATGGGGATCGGGTCATGACGATTTCAAAGATGATCTCAAAGGCGGTGGCGGGGAAGGTGTATGAGGTGCGGATGTCGCGCCTACTTATGATATGTAAAAGATGTGGTAAATGCAGAGGGAATTATGGTGGACCCAGCAAAGGTTGAGGCTGTGATGCAATGGAAATCACCAAAGACGTCATCCGAGATTCGTAGCTTCTTGGGATTGGCGGGCTATTATAGGAGATTTATTCAAGACTTTTCAAAGATAGCCTCACCTTTGACAAAATTGACTCGTAAGGATGTAAAGTTCGTGTGGGGTCGAGAACAGGAGGATGCTTTTGAGGAATTGAAGACGAGACTAACACAAGCTCCTGTTTTGACATTGCCCGAGGGAAATGAAGACTTAGTGGTCTATTCGGATGCATCTTATTCTGGGCTAGGTTGCGTGTTGATGCAACGTGGAAGGGTAATAGCCTATGCTTCTCGACAACTAAAGACCCACGAAGTCAACTATCCCACACACGACCTAGAACTAGCTGCGGTGGTTTTCGCGTTGAAGATTTGGCGGCACTATCTCTACGGGACGAAGTGCACCATCTTCACGGACCACAAAAGCTTGAAGTACTTCTTCGAGCAGAAAGATCTGAACATGAGGCAGAGGCGATGGTTTGAACTAATAAAGGATTATGATTGCGAAATCCATTACCATCCGGGCAAAGCCAACGTGGTGGCAGACGCCCTTAGCCGAAAAGAAAGGCCTGAGCCGATCCTGGTGAAGGCTTATCAGTTAATCATGACCTCAGACGTGATGACACAGGTTAAGGAGTTTCAAGACGAGGCTTTGAAAGAAGATCGTCTTAACTCCGAAAGGATGAGAAGTCTAGTTACGGAATTGGGTGAGAACACTCTTGGTGTTAAGACCCGATTTGGGCGAATGTGGATTCCTCGATATGGGGATCTACGTGGAAAGATTTTGGATGAGGCCCATAAGACTCGATACTCCATTCATCCCGGTGCTACCAAAATGTACCACGATATGAAGAAGGATTTCTGGTGGCCGGGTATGAAACGTGACGTAGTGGAGTACATGAGTAAATGCCTAACTTGTTTACAAGTAAAGGCAGAACACCAGAAACCATACGGGAAGATCCAGCCGTTGGATATACCCGAGTGGAAGTGGGAGCACATCACCATGGACTTCATTACGAAGCTACCACGTACCCCGAAAGGGTATGATGCCATATGGGTGATAGTTGACCGCTTGACAAAGAGTGCCCACTTCCTACCGATCCGTGAAACGTACTCATCTGAAAGATTGGCGGATCTGTTCATCAAGGAAATTGTAGCTCGTCATGGTGTACCGGTGTCTATTGTGTCTGATCGCGACACCCGGTTTACCTCCAAGTTTTGGAAGAGATTTCATGATGCAATGGGGACGAGGCTACACATTAGCACAGCATATCACCCTCAGACAGACGGTCAGTCTGAGAGGACGATCCAAACACTCGAAGACATGCTTCGGGCGTGCGTGATCGATTTTGGAGGAAGTTGGGATGATCACTTGCCGTTAGCAGAATTCTCGTACAATAATAGCTATCATGCCAGTATTGGCATGCCACCCTACGAGATGCTATACAGTAGGAGATGTAGGACGCCCGTATGTTGGGGAGACATTGGGCAGAAAGAACTGGGAGGTGTTGAGGTAATTGAAGCAACGACCGAGAAATTGGAAAAGATCAAAGCCTTCATGAAGGCGGCGAAAGATAGGCAAAAGTCGTATGCTGACAAGAGGCGAAGACCGATAGAGTTCAAGGTTGGTGACCGAGTCATGTTGAAGGTCTCGCCTGGGAAGGGATTATCAGGTTCAGGAAAAGAAGTAAGCAAAGCCCGAGATACATAGGACCTTTCTGAATTATCGCACGAGTAGGAGAGGTGGCCTATCGACTTGAGCTGCCAGATGAGTTAAGTGGAATTCATCCCACATTCCATGTATCTCATCTGAGGAAGTGCTTAGCTGATGAAGATATGATTGTTCCACTGGAAGATATTGAAGTAGACGAACGGCTCAATTACGTGGAGCAACCAGTGGCAATCATTAATCGTAAAGAAAAGAGGTTGAGGAATAAAGTGGTTCCTCTTGTGCGTGTACAGTGGAAGCACAGGAAGGGATCCGAGTCCACGTGGGAGACTGAAGAGGAGATGAGACAACATTACCCACATCTGTTTCAGGAATAACAGGTTTCGGGGACGAAACCTATATAAGGGGGGTGGACTTGTAACACCCGTAATTCTTATTAAAAAGAAATAAAAGAATAAAGAGAAAGAAAAAGGAGAAAAAGAAAGTCAAACCCCAAGGTTGAGGGACCAAAAGTGTTAAATATGATAAAAATCTTAAAAGTTGTGTAAAAGCCAGTATGGTCGCCCATACTCACTGCACAATATCTTTGTTCGATTTTTAGAGAGAGAAAGAAGACAGAAGCTTCGGGTTTGAGAAGGAAATTCAAGCAAAATTCGAATTCAAGGTAAGAATTCGTGAAGTTTAGTGTTCTTGGCTAACCTTAGCCTCGGTTATATGCTTACATGTGTTTGTATGTGTTCAAGTGTGTGTTTAGAAGGCTTCTAAGTGTTGGAATCGTTTGAAGAAGCTCGGGTGAAGAGTGTTAAGATTGGAAGCAGCAAAGGTGAGTTCTAGACCCCCGTGTTTCACACGTTTTTACAAACTTTTGGGGCTGGAAATACATGTAAAATGTTTACACTTATTATGAATGTTGCCCGTATGTGCATGTGTATGTATGTTAGTGATTTATGTTATGATTCATGCTTGGTATTGTATGTACATGTTTAGAACTAAGTAATATGGTGTTTGGGGACTGGGATATGAATTAGATACATGATTAGGCTGCTAATACGACTAAGAAGACCAAATAGTGGTCATATGTCTGAAATTGTGACTTAGAAAAACTGAGTACAAGGTGATATGTCTAAATAGTGCTTATACGACCCATGAAATTTGCCTTAGAAATATTTTAAGAGTTATATGACTGAACAGTGGTCGTATGACCACTGGAAATTTTCTAAGTATGGGATCATATGACTGAACAGTGGTCGTATGACCATTGAAAATTTTCTAAGTATGGGGTGATATGACTAAACAGTGGTCGTATGACCATTAGAAATTTCCCAAGTATGGGGGATGATACGACCGACAGTGGTCGTATGACCTGTAAAATTTCCCAAGTCTGGGGATGATACGACTGAACAGTGGTCGTATGACCTAGGAAAATTTTCTAAGTTTAAATTGAAACGACTGAGAAGGTGATACGACTGAGCAGGGCTCATACGACTGAATAGGGCTCATACGCCTAAACACTTAGAATTTTACAGAAATTTTCTGGAAATCTGATTTACGGGGTTTTGACCAGAGTTGACTAGGGTTAATAAATGATGATGTTTTATGAATGTAATGATGATAATTGATTGACCCTTATTACTACTGATTTATTATCAGTATTTTATTCTTATTAACAATATTATATTATTTTAATATTGTTAAGTATGTACTGGCAAGACGAAGAATGACTAAGATTTAACGAAAACATAATCATTAATAAGTAAAATATTAATGATAATGAGAAATGGAACGTAAAGTGAAAGATAATGAAAGGGGAACATGACGAACGAATGCATGCATTAATAAACGTAAATGAATGAATGAAAGAAAGTCTTGCATGGTCTAAGGGGCACGAGATGGAATTGACGGTTAAGAAGTCTTGGAAATGGTGCTTGGTTCTAGTAACTAGGCCTATTACGAGCCTTATGGTAGATTATGGACAGTGAGCCATAGTTGCCTTAAGAACAACGGGGCAGTGTCTTTGTGACCTGTCACGGGATAGTTGTTACAGCAGGAGTGGTGACGATCACTCACGGGGTTAACGTGACCCCGGATGAGACGTTGTCGGCCTATGGACAGAGAGCCATAGGGGCAACGAGGTTGTCGGCCTATGGACAGAGAGCCATATGGGGGCAACCAGGTTGTCGGCCTATGGACAGAGAGCCATATGGGGGCAACCAGGTGTCGGTCTATGGACTGAGAGCCATAGGGGCACCAGGTGTCGGTCTATGGACTGAGAGCCATAGGGGCACCAGACGGATACGATATGCTTTGTCGGCTCATGGGTTGGAACCATGAGGGCAGAGAAGAGAGGTGACCCTTAGAGATTTGCATGCTTGACGAATGTTTAAAAGTTAAGAACGAATGATGAAGATAATAATGAAATTACCTACGTGTACGTACGATGTATGATCACATATGCCTAACGAACGTTTTGAAATGAGAAGTAAAGTATTTTAATTACAAAACTATAACTCACTCAGCAACGCTGACTTTTATGTATTTTCCAGTTGACAGGTAACAGGTTGCTGAGGATGGCACACGGGGATGGCTACTTGGCGGGCAAGACTGACACCCATTTACGTTTTGACAACACTGTAGTTTTGTAATTCATGCAATTAATTATTTTGTGAATTTCTAAACTAGAATGTATTGCTTAGCAACAGTGTTTAAAATGAATGAATGGATTTTTGTTAAAATTAATTCCGCTGCTTTAATTTATAATATATGAATGTTTATGCTGTGAATGACCGAGTGTGAGGTGCCCGGGAAGGGGGCCTTACACATAGCCAGAGAATGCCCGGAATGGAACAGGTGCTTCAATTGTAATGAGTCGGGGCACCACAACAAGGATTGGAAGAAGGCTAAGCCGGGAGCTTGAGAATAAGCAGGAATGGTGACATGGGGGATGATAGAAAGCCCAAGGCCAGGGAAAGGGCTTTCACCATGAACAAGAAGTAGGCAAGGAAAGACCCGAACATGGTGTCAGGTATGTTTCTAGTCAATGATGTTTGTGCCTCCGTATTATTTGATAATGGTGTCAGTAGGAGTTTTGTATCTGCATATTTCTATGCTACCCTAGATATTCAAACTAGGGAAATAGATGATTCTTTTGAAGTAGAAACGGCCGATGGTAAATCCATTAGAATAGTTAGAGTGTTAGAGGATTGCCACATAAAACTAGGAGGTTATTACTTTCCCGCACGATTGTTTGCCATGACCTTAGGTGGTTTCGTCGTCGTACTGGGAATGGATTGGCTAGCTGCCCATGATGCTAACATAATATGCCAGCAAAAGATAATCCGATTAGCAGCTTCCGATGGTAGTCCAGTTATGATTTACGGTGATAACGTCTGCAAAGTGCGAAGAATCATTTCCATGATCAAGGCATAGAAATGTATGAGAAGAGGGTGCCGGGCATATCTAGCGTATGTCAAGGATGTTAAAGATAAAGTGAAGGAGTTGTCGGATGTACCAGTGGTGCGTGACTTTCTTGATGTATTCCCGGAGGATCTGCCAGGAGTACCACTGGATAAAGAGATAGAATTTCAGATTGATTTACTGTCAGGAGCCCAACCCATTGCCAAAGCACCCAACCGCCTAGCCCTGTCCGAGATGAAGGAGCTCATGTCACAACTGCAAGAACTTCTTGATAAGGGATTCATTAGGGCCATCATTTCTCTATAGGATGCTCCAGTGTTATTTGTGAGGAAGAAGGATGGCAACATGAGGATGCGTATAGATTACAAGGAATTGAATAAGATGACCGTGAAGAATCGATACCCTTTACCTAGAATAGACGATCTATTTGACCAATTGAAAGATGCAAGTTGGTTCTCTAGAATAGATCTCAGATCCGGGTATCATCAACTAAAAGTAAGGGAGCAAGATATCCCAAAGATAGCTTTTCAACACGCTATGGACACTATGAGTTTCTGGTTATGTCCTTCGGGATAACCAATCCTCCTGCAGCATTCATGGACTTAATGAATCGTGTGTGTCGATCGATGTTAAACAGATCAGTAATAGTCTTCATCGATGATATCTTAATATACTCAAAGAACGAAGGAGACCACGCTTGTCATATCAAGGAGGTGTTAGAAATATTACGAAAGGAGAAACTGTATGCAAAGTTATCAAAATATGCATTTTGGCTACGTGAAGTGCAGTTCTTAGGGCACGTTATAAATTAGGAAGGGGTTATGGTTGATCCAACAAAAGTTCAATCAGTTAAGCAATGGAAATTCCCAAAGACGCCATCTGAAATCCGTAGTTTCTTGGGATTGGCTGGTTATTATAGAAGGTTGATCCAGGATTTTTCAAAGATGACCTCCCCATTAACAAGGTTAACAAGAAAGAACATGGTGTTCGACTGGGAAAATGACTAGGAGGATGCATTCCAGGAATTGAAGGATAGATTAACCAAAGTGCTTGTACTAACCTTACCAGAAGGAGATGAGGATCTAACGGTATACTCCGATGCCTCTTACTGTGGGTTAGGTTGTGTATTGATGCAGAGAGGAAATGTTATAGCTTACGCATCCAGACAGCTAAAGGACACGGAGGTCAATTACCTGTTCATGATTTGGAACTTGCAGCAGTGGTGTTCGCGTTGAAGATATGGAGACATATTTGTACGAAACTAAGTGCACTATATTCACCAGTCACAAAAGTCTGAAATATTTCTTTGCGCAGAAAGATCTAAATATGAGACAGAGGAGGTGGTTAGAGCTGATAAAGGATTATTATTATGAAATCCATTACCACCCAGGTAAGGCAAATATGGTAGCCGATGCCCTGCCAAAAGGAAGGATATGAACCAATTTGAGTGAAGGTGTGCCAACTGGTAGTGACCCCAGATGTTATGAGGTTGATAAGCGAAGCTCAGGTGGAAGCCTTAAAAGAACACTAAATTAAGAAAGAAAGGATAGTGGGAATGGCCAATGATCTAGTTGATAACACATTGGGTGTGAAGGCTGTTAGGACCGGGTATAGGCTGGTACTAACCGAATCTACATGAAACCAGATCAAATAGTGTGGAATCCTATTTGATTGGCGATCCAATCAGGGAGAACGTTAATCTGATCAAAACTAACAATTAGAAAACGTTAAGAATTGATTAGCAATGATCAGAAACGCTCTTTAAAGTTGGAAGGGATGAACTGGACGTTTTGGGACGGCTAGGGTTGCGAATTCTCGAAGTCTTCTATTTCCAGAATTAAGTGGTATTTATAGGTTTGGAGTCTTCAATCATGCGACTGAACCATCAGCATGGTTCAGTCGTGCGACTGAAGCATGCGTTGATCCATTCGTATGACTTAAAGTCCAGTCATGCGACTGAGTCAAACTCTGTCACAATCGTACGACTGATCCAGTCTCCTGGTTTAGTCGTGCGACTGGTCCATTAGCATGAAGTGTTCATGCGTATGGTCCATTAGCATGGTCCATTCATATGAGAACTTCATACACTTCACAAACCTATATAGTTAGTTCAATATGCGTTATCATACAATACATAATGAAACATTAAACATTATAAGCATCATCCACATATTGTATTTCATTTATACACTTTCAATAACACATATTCATTCATTCAAGAGTCTTTCATTACAAATATCAAACTATTACATCAGTGTAACAAAATGAAAGTCATTAAACATTTAAGTTCAGTAGAACTAGAACTAGGGACATGTGTACCAACAAACTCCCCCTTGGACCTAGTTCTATCTATTCTTCGACTTCCTTTGTAAACTCTGCGTGTCTCTTGACTCTTTCTTCCTTTGAAACCCCAATATGAATATCAAGTGCGAAGCATAAACGTATAACATGTTGAGACTGAAGAGCTTGCACAATATCCTGCGTATCAAAAATAGTGGCCACTTGTACAACATAATATATATATATCAGCTGCTGACAAGTTCGTGAGCCACATTGGGTCGAACACCCTTATTGTCTCCAACGTTCCCTCTCGATCCTAAACAATGACGGCTTCTCCGGTACGCCAGTCATAATACCACCATTTAAAATGGGGTGTAAAGTCTTGTGGCATCTCCTCAAAGGTATACGTGACATCGTGCGCGGAGGTCCCCATTTCAGACAACTTTCGGCCTTCCAGTAATGGGATTAACTTCAGACCTTTTGATATACCTCATCAGTTGTTGAGGTCTGAAGTTAACCCACCTGGTGCGGTACTCTCTGTTCAACGCAGCCTCGAACAAGCCTGACATCTTCTTCGGTTCTTCATATATCAGCTTTAGGCGTGCCAGCTTGTTGAGCTCAAACCGGGAAGAGTTTTTAGATCCTGTGGAAATCTAAAGTACTCTATTCCCTTCTCCCTCTTCACTGCATAAACACTCAGATCCTCAAAGTATGCCCACGCAATAATCTTCCCTGACACCTTAAGATGCTTCTTCACTTTGTAGAGCTTGGTGTAGGTACTTGGATTTGGTGCAGCACGCTGGGCTCGAATCTCTGCAAAACAAGCTGCCCATTCAGCCTTTCTGATGTTCACATCGGTGTTCGAGGCTTGGGCTTGGCTTGTTGATGTTCCTGCTTCCTTTTCCATCTGATTCAGCTTCTCCAATGTATCACTGCCGAGAGTACTTCCCAAATTAGGAACCACATTTTCCTCTTGGTTAGTGTACTCTGGATAATGCTGGGGCTGTGACGTCCTCAATCTCTATTTCATCAACGTCGTTAAGCTCATCGTCACTTGCCACATCAAAGGTTGGAGCGTCCTTTACAATCTCATCCGGGTTCAACGGAACATCTCAGCAAGTTGCTCATCAGTAAGGTCGTGAATTTTTCTCCTTCTTCGAGAGTATAACTCACAGACCTCCTGACAATCCCTTGCAAATCAAGTATCATTGTTAATTGAGACTTGATTTGCTGTAGGGGAGCAACATCATATTCATCTTGCTGAGATGTTTGATCTGCTTGAATTAAACTATAAACACATCAATAGTTAGTAAGTGATCAAATAAGCAAACACCGAATAACAATATATAAACATTAATTACATAACATTAATACATGATTTCAAGTACAAATTTCATAAACATAGACATCTAGGATTTACTTTTGTCTTGAATCATGTCAGGGTCTTCTGCAGTTGGGGAAGAGGGTGGGGCAGAAGATGATGCTCCTTGGTCTTGTTTTCTCTTCGTTCTTCGCTCTTGACCCCGAGCAAAGGCAGATGCAGCTGCATCACCTCCTTCTTCATCATCATCTTCTCGCCTTATTCTTGCTTCTTCCTCACCACGACTTCATCATCATCATCACTCTCATCATCTTCTCCATCATCCTCATCATCATCCTCATCATCATCTCCTTCACCGATCTTAAGAGGCTCATCCTTAGATCCTTTGAGTTTGAGCATGATCGTCTTATAGCAGCCTCCACTCCTCCAACTTCTTAGCCGATTCCTCGTTATACTCTTGAAGTTGGGCAATCTGCTAGGCTTGCTGTGAGATCTGCTGGGCTTGAGTAGCATTAAGCTCCTCAAGCCGACACTAGACCATGGATACGAGTAGTAAAGGATAAAAAAACCACTCGTATTCACTCAATAAGAATCGAGAATCAAATTATACTTACGGAATGAAAGTAATACATGTTAACATGAAACTTAATGTGTGATTGATTTAAAAGAAGTCAATCAAGGCAGCACCACCAAGAAGATAAGATTTCTTTTATTTCAATCAAATTGGACGATTATATATTTATGCATCAAAGTATTCATGAAAGCTTGATAAAATATATGAAAACAGAGCTAGTTATACAAAAACATTAAACAATAATAGTTCTCGCATTAATAGTATTTGCTACCCGTAACACCCTTCATATTATGCCATTTTGATTCTCAAGCCTTCTACACACCCTCCTAAAGTAATCTAATCAAAAATTCGTTTATAATGATCACAAAAATCAAACTAGACAACCACAAAGGGAACATAGTATCTTCTTTCAAAATCGAACATGAAAATAAACAAATCAACTTTAAAATTGATACATTCATCCACAAAATGCATCCGCAACACTCCACAACCATCTTCAAACAATCTTGCTCGTAAATCTACTATATTTAATCCAATGATGACTCTTGATCCACGAATCCTTTATTAGCACTAGACCATGGATACGGGTAGGGAAGGATAAAAAAACCCCTCGTATTCATTCAATAAGAATCGAGAACCAAATTATAATTACGGAATGAAAGTAATCACATGTCAAACATGAAACGTAATGTGTGATTGATTTAAAAGAAATCAATCATGGTTGTTCGACCATGAAGATAAATCTTCTTTTTATTTCAGTCGAATTGGGCGATTATAGATTAGTGCATTAAAGTATTCTTGAAAGTTTAATAAAATACATGAAAATCAAACTAGTCATACAAAACCATTAAACAATAATAGTACTCGCATGTATAGAATTTGCTACCCGTAACAACATTTCATACTCTGGCATTTTGATTCTCAAGCCTTCTAAACACCCTCCTAAACTAATCTAATCAATAATGATGATGAAGTCAAATTAAACATCGACAAAGGTAATATAGAATCTACTTTCAAATATAAACCAAAATGGAACATGAAAATAAACAAATCACCTTTAAAATTGATCCACTCGTGCACAAAATGCATCCACAACACTTCAAAACCGTCTTCGAACAATCTTGCTCACAAATGTACTAAATTTAATCCAAATGAAGACTCTTGATACATGAAATCCTTTATTAAGCATTAGACCATGGATACGAGTAGTAATGGATAAAAACACCACTCGTATTCACTCAATAAGAATCGAGAATCAAATTATAGTTACGGAATGAAAGTAATAACATGTTAAACATGAAACTTAATGTGTAATTGATTTAAAAGAAGTCAATCATGGCAGCACCACCAAGAAGATAAGATTTCTTTTTATTCAATCAAATTGGACGATTATAGATTTGTGCATCAAAGTATTCATGAAAGCTTGATAAATGTATGAAAACAGAGCTAGTTATACAAAACATTAAACAATAATAGTTCTCGATTAATAGTATTTGCTACCCGTAACAACCCTTCATATTATGCCATTTTGATTCTCAAGCCTTCTACACACCCTCCTAAAGTGATCTAATCAAATTCGTTTATAATGATCATGAAATCAAACTAGACAACACAAAGGGAACATAGTATCTTCTTTCAAAATCGAACATGAAAATAAACAATCAACTTTAAATTGATATATTCATCCACAAAATGCATCCGCAACACTCCACAACCATCTTCAAACAATCTTGCTCGTAAATCTACTATATTTAATCCGAATGATGACTCTTGATCCACGAATCCTTTATTAGCACTAGACCATGGATACGGGTAGTGAAGGAAAAAAAAACCCTCGTATTCATTCAATAAGAATCGAGAACCAAATTATAATTACGGAATGAAAGTAATCACATATCAAACATGAAACGTATGTGTGATTGATTTAAAAGAAATCAAATCAAGGTTGTTCGACCATGAAGATAAATTTCTTTTATTTCAGTCGAATTGGGCGATTATAGATTAGTGCATTAAGTATTCTTGAAAGTTTAATAAAATACATGAAATCAAACTAGTCATACAAAACCATTATAGAATTGCTACCCGTAACAACATTTCATACTATGGCATTTTTGATTCTCAAGCCTTCTAAACACCCTCCTAAACTAACTAATCAATAATGATGATGAAGTCAAATTAAACATCGACAAAGGTAATATAGAATCTACTTTCAAATATAACCAAAATGGAACATGAAATAAACAAATCACCTTTAAAATTGATCCACTCGTGCACAAAATGCATCCACAACACTTCAAAACCGTCTTCGAACAATCTTGCTCACAAGTGTACTAAATTTAATCCAAAGGTGACTCTTCACACACGAAATCCTTTATTAAGCATTAGACCATGGATACGAGTAGTAAAGGATAAAAAAACCACTCGTATTCACTCAATAAGAATTGAGAATCAAATTATAGTTACGGAATGAAAGTAATAACATGTTAAACATGAAACTTAATGTGTGATTGATTTAAAAGAAGTCAATCAAGGCAGCACCACCAAGAAGATAAGATTTCTTTTTTTTCAATCAAATTGGACGATTATAGATTTGTGCATCAAAGTATTCATGAAAGCTTGATAAATATATGAAAACAGAGCTAGTTATACAAAAACATTAAACAATAATAGTTCTCGCATTATAGTATTTGCTACCAACAACCCTTCATATTATGCCATTTTGATTCTCAAGCCTTCTACACACCCTCCGTTTATAATGATCACAAAATCAAACTAGACAACCACAAAGGGAACATAGTATCTTCTTTCAAAATCGAACATGAAAATAAACAAATCAACTTTAAAATTGATACATTCATCCACAAAATGCTTCCGCAACACTGCATAACCATCTTCAAACAATCTTACTCGTTAATCTACTATATTTAATCCAATGACGACTCTTGATCCACGAATCCTTTATTAAGCACTAGACCATGGATACGGGTAGTGAAGGATAAAAAAACCCCTCGTATTCATTCAATAAGAATCGAGAACCAAATTATAATTACGGAATGAAAGTAATCACATGTCAAAACATGAAACGTAATGTGTGATTGATTTAAAAGAAATCAAATCATGGTTGTTCGACCATGAAGATAAAATTTCTTTTATTTCAGTCGAATTGGGCGATTATAGATTAGTGCATTAAAGTATTCTTTAAAGTTTAATAAAATACATGAAATCAACTAGTCATACAAAACCATTAAACAATAATAGTACTCACATGTATAGAATTTGTACCCGTAACAACATTTCATACTCTGGCATTTTGATTCTCAAGCCTTCTAAACACCCTCCTAAACTAATCTAATCAATAATGATGATGAAGTCAAATTAAACATCGACAAAGGTAATATAGAATCTACTTTCAATATAAACCAAATGGAACATGAAAATAAACAAATCACCTTTAAAATTGATCCACTCGTGCACAAAATGCATCCACAACACTTCAAACCGTCTTCGAACAATCTTGCTCACAAATGTACTAAATTTAATCCAAATGAAGACTCTTGATACACGAAATCCTTATTAAGCATTAGACCATGGATACGAGTAGTAATGGATAAAAACACCACTCGTATTCACTCAATAAGAATCGAGAATCAAATTATAGTTACGGAATGTAATAACATGTTAAACATGAAACTTAATGTGTAATTGATTTAAAGAAGTCAATCATGGCAGCACCACCAAGAAGATAAGATTTCTTTTTATTTCAATCAATTGGACAATTATAGATTTGTGCATCAAAGTATTCATGAAAGCTTGATAAAATATATGAAAACAGAGCTAGTTACAAAAACGTTAAACAATAATAGTTCTCGATTAATAGTATTTGCTACCCGTAACAACCCTTCATATTATGCCATTTTGATTCTCAAGCCTTCTACACACCCTCCTAAAGTAATCTAATCAAATTCGTTTATAATGATCATGAAATCAAACTAGACAACCACAAAGGGAACATAGTATCTTCTTTCAAAATCGACATGAAAATAAACAAATCAACTTTAAATTGATACTTCATCCACAAAATGCATCCGCAACACTCCAAAACCATCTTCAAACAATCTTGCTCGTAATCTACTACATTTATCCGAATGATGACTCTTGATCCACGATCCTTTATGCACTAGACCATGGAAACGGTAGTGAAGGATAAAAAAACCCCTCGTATTCATTCAATAAGATCGAGAACCAATTATAATTACGAATGAAAGCAATCACATATAAAACATGAAACGTAATGTGTGATTGATTTAAAAGAAATCAAATCACGGTTGTTCGACCATGAAGATAAAATTTCTTTTATTTCAGTCGAATTGGGCGATTATAGATTAGTGCATTAAAGTATTCTTGAAAGTTTAATAAAATACATGAAAATCAAACTAGTCATACAAAACCATTAAACAATAATAGTACTCGATGTATAGATTTGCTACCCGTAACAACATTTCATACTCTGGCATTTTGATTCTCAAGCCTTCTAAACACCCTCCTAAACTAATCTAATCAATAATGATGATGAAGTCAAATTAAACATCGACAAAGGTAATATAGAATCTACTTTCAAATATAAACCAAATGGAACATGAAAATAAACAAATCACCTTTAAAATTGATCCCCTCGTGCACAAAATGCATCCACAACACTTCAAAAACGTCTTCGAACAATCTGCTCACAAGTGTACTAACTTAATCCAAATGAACTCTTCATACACGAAATCCTTTATTAAGCATTAGACCATGGATACGAGTAGTAAAGATAAAAAAACCACTCGTATTCAATCAATAAGAATCGAGAATCAAATTATAGTTACGGAATGAAAGTAATAACATGTTAAACATGAACTTAATGTGTGATTGATTTAAAAGAAGTCAATCAAGGCAGCACCACCAAGAAGATAAGATTTCTTTTTATTTCAATCAAATTGGACGATTATAGATTTGTGCATCAAAGTATTCATGAAAGCTTGATAAAATATGAAAACAGAGCTAGTTATACAAAAAATTAACAATAATAGTTCTCGCATTAATAGTATTTGCTACCGTAACAACCCTTCATATTATACCATTTTGATTCTCAAGCCTTCTACACACCCTCCTAGAGTAATCTAATCAAATTCGTTTATAATGATCACAAAATCAAACTAGACAACCACAAAGGGAACATAGTATCTTCTTTCAAAATCGAACATGAAAATAAACAAATCAACTTTAAATTGATACATTCATCCACAAAATGCATCCGCAACACTCCACAACCATCTTCAAACAATCTTGCTCGTAAATCTACTATAATTAATCCAAATGATGACTCTTGATCCATGAATACTTTATTAAGCACTAGACCATGGATACGGGTAGTGAAGGATAAAAACCCCCTCGTATTCATCATAAGAATCGAGAACCAAATTATAATTACGGAATGAAAGTAATCACATGTCAAACATGAAACGTAATGGTGATTGATTAAAAGAAATCAATCATGTGACAGATCTCAGCCTCTCGTTTGATCAATCAGATTGGTTGCAGCGGATTTAGCACGTTATTAGCATTATAGCAAGAACATAAAAGATATTGCAAGTAAAAGCATAACTTAGAGAGAGAAGAGTTCTGCAAAAATTAATTGTTCTATTGCTCAACACGTTTCGGCAATTAAAACAGCATGGTTCACCATCCTTTATAGGCGGCAAAAGGATGGTGGTGATGTCCTTTCTCTGACATCAAACGATTATTAAAATTACAACTGACGGAACATAAAACTACTGAAGATGTCAACAGCTGACATCTTCTTACAAAAATGTTCCTATCTTTTACACGTACTGACAAAAAAACTAACTGAAATCCTACAACGACTGAAGACCAAACTCTTCAGTCGTTTTTAACTACTGATACTATAACACTGAAGAACAAGCTCTTCAGCTGTTGTACAACTACTGAAACAAAATAAACTACTAAAAGGGAAAAACCACACAACAACTGAAGAAGACTTCTTTAGCTTTGTGACAAACTCTGAGTTCATCACTTGTTCTTCAGACTTGGCTTCAGATGATGTAACAGCTGATGACTTCAGTAGATGTCATCAGCTGTTGTCTTCAGTCTTTGTCTTCAGACTTTGTGCTTCAGTAGAAGGTCTTCAGTTCTTCAGTTCTTCAGCTTTTTTCTTCAGTACTTGTCTTCAGCACTTGAAGTCTTCAGTACTTGTATGATCAGTACTTCAGACTTCAGTACTAGTCTTCAGTACATTAGAGTCTTCAGCTGTTGTTCTTCAGTTCTTTGATCTTCATACTTTGATCTTCAACTTTGTCAGAACAGCTGATGGGAGTCTTCAGCAGTTGTTGCAGTGGCATGTGGACTTAGAGGTTTTCCTGATCTTGGCTCATTGGTTCTTTTGGTCCACATCATGGTTTTCGACCATGAGATAAAATTTCTTTTTATTTCAGTCGAATTGGGCGATTATAGATTAGTGCATTAAAGTATTCTTGAAAGTTTAATAAAATACATGAAAATCAAACTAGTCATACAAAACCATTAAACAATAATAGTACTCGCATGTATAGATTTGCTACCCGTAACAACATTTCATACTCTGGCATTTGATTCTCAAGCCTTCTAACACCTCCTAAACTAATCTAATCATATGATGATGAAGTCAATTAATCATCGACAAAGGTATATAGAATCTACTTTCAAATATAAACCAAAATGGAACATGAAAATAAACAATCACCTTTAAAATTGATCCACTCGTGCACAAAATGCATCCAACACGTTCAAAACCGTCTTCGAACAATCTTGCTCACAAATGTGCTAAATTTAATCCAAAGAAGACTCTTGATACACGAAATCCTTTATTAAGCATTAGACCATGGATACGAGTAGTAATGGATAAAACACCACTCGTATTCACTCAATAAGAATCGAGAATCAAATTATAGTTACGGAATGAAAGTA
>CM044010.1:27005231-27062731 GCA_024085815.1 Flaveria linearis
TCTCGGAGGAGCAAGTTCTAATGTCGGCTTCAAGATATAACGCCTCTATGTCTTGGACCTATCAAAAGCCTCCACAACTGAGTCTACTGCTCGCTCAGTGCTTCTGTCAAAAGCAACTGAAAGGGATTCTGTTTCCTGGCACAGGAGAATGGGACACATCAATCCCAGAAAATGAACCATCTGGTTCAGAATGATCCGGTGGGACGGAGTTACTGTCAAGAACTTCCAGCTTCCAGACTTCTGCACAACATGCAAGAAAGGAAAAAAGACAAAGAAGTCTCACAAGTCAAAGAAAGTCATTCTATCAAGATTCCTCTTGAGCTTCTACATATGGATCTGTTTAGCCCTGTTAGTACCAAGAGCATTGCTGTGATTGATACTGCTTTATGGTGACAGATGATTACTCAAGATTCACTTAGGTGATGTTTCTGAAAGCAAATTCAGAGACATTTGAATTATTCAAAACATCTTGTTACCATATTGTAGTCACTCTACAAGCTGAAAGTAAGGAAAATACGTTCAGACAAGGGGACAGAATTCAAGAATCAGTGGATGGAGGCATCATCATAGAGAAAGGGATTGTTCATCAATTCACTTCTACCTACACTCCACAGATGAATGGAGTTGCTGAACGAAGAATAGGCGCTTGATAGAAACAACAAGGACAATGCTAGCTGACTCAAAACTGTCGATTCAATTCTGGAACGAGCATGGCTAATGCATGCTATACTAAACAGGGTCTTGGTGGTCAACGTCTTGGAAAAACTTGTTATGAGTTGCTCCAGCAACGTAAACCAAATTTAGAGTATTTGGAACCATTTGGCGCACCCTGCATGCTGCTAAAGAAAAATCAGACTGGGAAGTTCTGCAAGAAAGCAAAAGGGTATCTTCCTTGAATACAGTATACCAAACAAAAGGGTTTACAATAACTCAACTGCTTAAGTAGAAGTATGGTGCAATGTTGATATACAAAAACACCACCCCCCTGCGGGAAAAGGACCTTCCTTTTCTCTTTGACTATGATGGATTTTTTAAACTGTTCAATCTACCGCTTCCCATTTTGATGATGTGTTGGCTACTCAAATGATGTACGATATCTGAACACTCCTACTCGAGACTCGACATCCTCGGCTCCATTAGAAGGTACTACTAGCTCTTCAAGGGAGAACTAGAGATAAGTGATTCCTCTGATGATGAAGATGCTAACCTGAAAATTTGAACCAGGAGGAACAGGTTCCCATGACGAAAGTACACCTGCAGCTGATCATGAAGTAACTGGAACTCCTGAACCTAGTCCTTCAATAGCCATAGAATCTGAACCTGTGATTCCAACCCTGGATGATGAAGTAGCAGTTTCCCATAACTCCTGGAACAAGGATTAATGGAATCATCCCCTGGACAACATCATCGGGGATATTTCTTGGGAGAGTTCAGACGAAAAGAAATCAGCTCTACTCAGCTGATTATGCTGCGGTCATGGAAAAGGGGTACATACACGAGGCATATCGATGTTGTGTCTCAAGTTGAGCCCAAGTATGTAAGTGAGGCCTTAAAGGATGAGGCATGGGTCGCTGCCATGTAAGAAGAACTCCTACAGTTCAAGAAGTTAGGTGTCTGGACACTTGTTGATATGGGGATCTACGTGTGAAGATTATGGACAAAGCCCATAAAACTCGATACTCCATTCATCCTGGTGGCTACCAAGATGTACCAAGACATGAAGAATTGGTGGCCGGTATGAAACGCGACGTGGTGGAGTATGTGAGTAAATGTATTTACAGTTTGCAGTAGGCAGCACCAGAAGCCGTATGGAAAGAGTCAACCCTTGGATACCGGAATGGAAGTGGGAGCACATCACCATGGATTTTATCACAAAGTTACCACGTACCCCGAAAGGTATGATACTATATGGGTTGATTGTGATCGTCTGACGAAGAGTGCTCACTTCCTACCGATGCGCGAGACATATTCATCCGAGAGGTTGGCCGATCTTTTCATCAAAGAGATTGTGACTCGTCATGTGTACCGATGTCGATTGTGTCTGATCGCGACACCCGGTTTACATCCAAATTCTGGAAGAAATTCCACGATGCTATGGGGACGAGGTTGCATATTAGCACGACTTATCACCTCAAACTGATATCATCGGAAAGGACCATTCAGACTTTGGAGGACATGCTTCAGGCATGTGTTATTGACTTTGGGGGAAGTTGGGATGACCACTTACCGTTAGCTGAATTCTCATACAACACAGCTATCATGCCAGTATTGGCATGCCACCCTATGAGATGCTATACTAGGAGATGCAGAACACCCGTCTGTTGGGGTGATATTGGTCAGAAGGAATTGGGAAGCGTCGAAGTGATAGAGGCTACGACTAAAAGCTTGAAAGGATCAAAGCCTATATGAGGCAGCCAAAGACAGACAGAAGTCGTATGCTGACAAGCGCGCAGGCCGATTAAGTTCCAGGTGGGAGATCGGGTTATGTTGAAGGTCTCGCCTTGGAAAGGAATCATCCGGTTCCGAATTGGGGTAAGTTGAGTCCGCGTTATAGGCCCTTTCCGAATCATTGCTCGAGTAGGAGAGGTGGCCTATAGGTTGGATCTACCAGATGAGTTAAGTGGAATTCACCCGACCTTCCACGTATCTCCTGAGAATGTTTGCGAGAGGATATGATCGTCCCACTGGGGGACATCGAGGTAACGAACGGCTCAACTATGTAGAGCAACCAGTGGCGATCATCGATCGCAAGAGAAAGGTTATGAAATAAGTGTTTCCTCTGTGCTGTACAGTGGCGGCACCGGAAGGGATCCGAGTCAACGTGGGAAACTGAAGAAGAATAATGCAGCATTACCCACGATTGTTCGAGGAATAACAGTTTCGGGGACGAAAACCTAAATAAGGGGGCTTGGACTTGTAACACCTGAAGTTTGACTTTTGGAGGGATATGCGACTGAGTCTCAGCCGCATGAATTCATGCGACTGGGGGTTCAATCGCATGATGTTCGGACGATTGAAGGATCACCGCATGGAACTCATGCGACTGGAGGTCCAGTCGCATGGTGTTCATGCGACTGAAGGTTCAGTCGCCTGGACCTCAGGCGACTGAGCTGTAGCTATAAAGGAGGAGCAGCTCTCTTCTTCCCCACACTCACTTTTTCAGTCGGGAGAAAGAGCAGCGAGCGAGAAAGCAGAGAAAGAAGAGAAAGAAAGAGAACGTGGTGATTCGGGCTCGAGATTCGTCGAGTGGCTAGTCAAATCGAAGCTCTTCATCTTCTCCTTGATAAGGTGAGTTCTAGGACCCACATTTCATGTTCTATACGATTTTGGGGCTGGATCACATATAAACCCTATTTTTTTGTAAAGTGTATGTTTAACCTATTTAGGTGAAACGTATTTAGTATGTTTAATGTATGAATTTGGACTTGTATAAGCTTGTATGATGCCCTGGTATGAATCCCTAAGGTTTGGGAGGGTTAATTGGGCTTGAATCGGACTTAGTAGGGTTACACACAGCCGTATGTCGCGGCTCCCCGTGATGAACTTCAGTCGCTGCCCAGTTAGGGCTAGGCGACTCAGTCACACGACTGAGGAAAGACTGATGTTCAATCGTACGATTGAGGCTCAGACGCACGACTGGGTCTCAGTCGCATGACAGACCATGCGATTGAGGGATTCAGTCGCATAGGTCCATTCGCATAGCAGTTCAGTCGCATGACTGAGGGTTAGTCGCATAGTAGTCCATTCGTATAGTGCCCATTCACATGATAGGGGTCCATTCATACGAATGTATGCCCATTCACATAGTTGTCCAATCGCAAGGTTCAGTCGCATGAAGCCATGCAACTGGAGTATTTTCAATCGCCCAAATAGGGCTGATGTGAATGAGAGAGACGTATATGTAGGACATATGCATGATAAGTATGATGTGGTCTTATATGATGGTAATGACTGATGAATTTAAATATTGATGTTCCTTAATTTGATACATGTTTATCTTTCCACAGTTTTACGTGTTATCATAATAATTGAAATGAAAGTATTACGTAAGTAAAGTGAAAGAGTAATAAAGAAAGAGAAGGAACATTAATAAAGTTAACAAGTCTTGCAAGCTTATAAGGTACACGACTGTGTGTCGTTAGCTCAACTGTGTTGCGGGCTAGCTACCCATTGATGCACACAGGGTCAATCAATTGAGATTGGCGGGACCTTTGTAGCGTGTCCCGGGTGATTGGGTCGGCCTTGTACACGGTACACATAGCCCTTTCGAGGGATACAGTTGACCCTTCGGGGGATACACATAGCCCTTTCGAAGGATACAGTTGACCCTTCGGGGATACACATAGCCCTTTCGAGGGATACATTGACCCTTCGGGGATACACATAGCCCTTTTGAGGGATACAGTCACCCTTTCGAGGGTATATAGATGGCCCGTCATCCGTTTTCCATCGCGCATATAGTTGGGTTGTTGCTAACTGGTCCATACAGAAAGTGAAACGTAAAGATAAAGTTTACAGACAAGGCATACAGTACAGAGAACAAACGTTATTGTGTATACAGTTGATGCGTGCTCGCATATACAGTACAGTATTGTATTTTACAGAAAGAGTACTTTTATATACTACATATAGAAAGTGTTTTACCACATATAAAACTAGAACTCACTCAGCAACGCTAACTTTTTGTGTGTTTCCAGTTGGCAGGTAAGGTTGCTGAGGATGGCACGAGGCGGCTACTCAGCTCTTTGGGATGGAATTCTTTTGTTAAATGCTTTTGTGATGTATGCAACAATAGATATTTTGTAATTGACGTACGTTGTATTAAATGGCAAAGCATTCATAGTAATATGAAAGTTTATCATAGAATTTCCGCTGCATACTTTTATTAAGTTTATGCAAATATATGTTTTACGTGCGACGAATAACCAACTATGAGGTGCCCGGGAACGGGGCCTTACATCTCTCTTCTTCTCATACCATAACACACATGCAACTAACACAAGAAAAATCAGCTCTCTTTTCTCTCTCAAGGGCTATGAAATTTCAGCCAGCAAAGAGGGTTTTCAGCAGAAAATAGAGGGTTTTTGGAGCTTGTTTTGGTGTCTTCTCCTAACAAGAAGGTGTTCTTGCAAAGGCTTGGGTATACAAGCTTGAGGACTTCTACTCTTGAAGTCTTAGCCATTTTCAACATCATTTCTCCTCTCTCATTTTGGTCGACTTTTGCTGCTGCAGTAGGTAGAATCACAGCTCTATATAGCTGTGATTTTATGTGCATTTACATATGTTCATAGCTTGCATATTCACATAAATGATCCTTGTTTCTTAGGGTTTGTTTTATACATTAATATGGTCATCTAATGACATATTTTTCAGCTTATAAAAAGGTTTATAAAGTTGTAATTCCGTGCGTTTTCAGAAAGTTTAAGAGGTTAAACTATGATTTTTGTTCTAGCAACCCAACAGCAAGTTGAGCCGAGGTACATAGGCCCTTTCCGAATTATTGCTCGAGTTGGAGAGTGGCCTATAGATTGAGTTACCAATGAGTTGAGTGGAATTCACCCGACATTCCATGTATCTCATCTACGGAAGTGTTTTGGCGTACGAATATGATTGTTCCACTGGAGGATATCGAAGTGGATGAATGGCTCAATTATATGGAGCAACCGGTGGCAATCATTGATCGAAAAGAGAAGAAGCTGAGAAATAAGTGGTTCCTCTTGTGCGTGTACAGTGGAAGCACAGAAAGGGATCTGGTCAACGTGGGAGACAGAAGAGGAAATGAGACAGCATTACCTACGTTTGTTCGAGAAATAACAGGTTTCGGGGACGAAACCTAAATAAGGGGGTAGACTTGTAACAACCGAAAATTTTTATAGACGAGAAAGAATTAATAAACACGAATAAAAAGGAGAAAATGCAGTTTAACCCAGTTGAGGGTTTAAAGTGTAAAAAGGACAAAAAAGAATAAAAAGTTGGTGCATAAAGGAGATATGGCAGCCCATAATCTCCTGCACACTTCATTTCATTCGATTTTAGAGAGAGAAAGAGCAGAGAATTCGGTTTCTACAGAGAAGAGAAAAAGAATTCAAATTCAAGGTGCTGGACCTTTAAGTGGGTTCTCGTGTTTGAGGGAGTTGTGCTTGGGAGCAGTCAAGATGAGTTCTAGAACCCCTCTTTCACATGTTTTTAACTGATTTTGGGGCTGGAACACATAGAAACTCGTTTATGGAAATGTGTGTGTTTGACCCATTTGGGTGTGATTGTGTATAGCGTGTTTAGAGTGTGATTTCAAGCTTGTGCATGCTTGAATGGTGTCATAGTATGTTTTCCTAAGGATTAGGAGGGTTGATTTGGGCTTAGAATGAGTTTGGAAGGGTTGGAAGTCAAAAATCGCGACTGCAGTTCGGGATGACATTTGCTAAACATCAGCAGCTAAGTCTTTGTTCATCCGCATTTCTTTTTGTTCATCTGCATTTGCTATAGCGTCAACCGCATTTGCTACAGTGTCATCCACATTTGCCATAGTGTCATCCGCATTTGCTACAGTGTCATCCACATTTGCTACAGTCTATCCGCATTTGCTACAGTGTCACCCGCATTTGCTACAGTGTCATCCGCATTTGCTACAGTGTCATCCACATTTGCTACAGTGTCATCACATTTGCTACAGTGTCATCAGCATTTCTTTGGACACTTAGAATATTTCTGACTTTTTGGGAAATGGAAATGTAGGCTTTGGCTTGGGAGATTCCCGGGGGCTATGTAATTGACTTTTTGAGGTCATAGATAGTATATGGCATGTTATGATGTATATTGATGCTTATGTATGATGGTATGTACGATGTATGTTATGTTTAGTATGAAGTTGCCATGATAGATGGTGATGGCTGATGACTGGTAAATGTCGATGTTCCCTATTTCGATACGTGTTTATCTTTCCAAGGCTTAACGCGTTATGTAATATAAATGTCACGAAAGTATTATGTAAATGAAAGATAATGAAAGAGGAACATGATGAACGAATGCATGCATTAATGAATGATGATAGTAATGATAGTCTTGCGAGCATTGGATATCGGGACACGCCAATTAAGGTGTTAGCCCAACGGTGTGGGATCGCTACCCGAGAGGATGATGTTATAGAACCTCTACCGCTTACCCCCTAGTACTGTGGCACCACGTTTAGCTGTCTCTTTATAGACTTCGGCCCAGTAGCTATATAGTGTAAGCCCCGTTCCCGGGAACCTTACAGTTGGTCATTCATCGCACGTAAAAACATTTCAAGCGTATATTTACTTTGCAGCGGAATTTAAAACTTTCATTAATAACTAAAAATCTCATTTCATTCATAACTTTACAACATTCGTTTTCTTCTCAAATACAATGACATGTCAAATATGGATGCCAGCCTCAACCGCTGAGTAGTCGCCTCGTGCCGTCCTCAGCAACACTACCTGTCAACTGGAAACACATCAAAGTCAGCATTGCTGAGTGAGTTCTAGTTTTATATTAAAACATACTTTTCTTTTCTTTAAAAACTGTTTCTTTACTTTTACGCTATCACATCATATGTACACATAGATATATCATTATTATCTTCTTTTCTCACTCATTTCTTATACTTAACTTTCATTCATTCTCTGTCTATCATTCGTTCATTATCTATCTTCATCTTCATGCATTCTCTATCTTTTTACTTCTATCTGGATCCGGTCACACTTTACCCTCTTCATAGCACACATAGCCATGATTACTGAGGTCGGGTGACAAATATCCATTTCATACGTTATCATTACGTTTCTTCAGTTCGTTACTTTCATTCGTTCATTCTTTAACTTTCATTACTTCATTAACTTTCATTCGTTTCATACTTCCTTTCATAATTCTCTTTCTCATCTAGGTCTTGTCTCATGCAATATCCCCGACTCATGTCCGAAGACTGATGCTGTGTCGGGGGCTTGACAAACAAACCCCCGACTCATGTCCGAAGACTGACACAGCACCGGGATACGCGACAAAGATCCTCTTTCGATTCTGTTGCGACAACAAGGCCGCTCACCTCCATGGATCTCTCACGATCGTACGTTAGCCGAGTCTGTTACAGCACATAGTTGCTCACCTCAGTGGCAATCTCACGATTGCCTGCTAACCGAGTCTGTTGCAACACAAAGTCGCTCACCTCATTCAATCGTACGTTAGCCAGTCTGTTGCAGCACATGGCTGCTCACCTCAGTGGCATCTCACGATTGCCTGCTAACCGAGTCTGTTGCAACACAAAGTCGCTCACCTCATTATCAATCGTACGTTAGCCGAGTCTGTTGCAGCACATAGCTGCTCCCCTCAGTGGCAATCTCACGATTGCCTGCTAACCGAGTCTGTTGCAACACAAAGTTGCTCACCTTATGATCAATCTCAAAGATTGACCCTGTGTGCATCCTTCGGGGTAGCTAACCCGCATCACAGTTGAGCTAACACCTGCCAGGGGTGTGCACCTCCATTCATTTGCTTGCAAGCCTTCTTACGTTCATTCGTTCATTCATCAATGCATGCATTCATTCATCATGTTCCTCTTTCATTAACTTTCACTTTACGTTCTTATTACATTCGTTTCATTCATTCATTCATTCACGTAAAGTCACTAAAAGATAAACACGCATTCGACACAAGGAATATAGATATTTACAAATCATCAGTCATTACCATCATATAGAGCTACATCATACTTATCATACATACATCCTGCATATACATGCAGTTCTATCGTCATCGTGTCCACTTAACTTCTAAGCCTCGATAGTCATTACACATGTTACCTACGGGAGCTATCACGTCACTTCTTACCCATGCTCTTCTCCCGAAGGCCAGTAATTGAACTACGTCTCTTCTCGTACATAACAGCTCTACTTGGGCGACTGGGCACCCTCCAGTCGCCATGACCTTCATGCGACTGAACGGCTATGCGATTGGGCCAATACGGATGAACACCCATGCGGATGAACACCCCAATCGTACGAATGGACTCCCTATTGTACGACTGAACACTATACGTATGGGCCTCTATGCGACTGAACCCTCAGCCGTGCGACTGAACAATCATGCGAATGGACCTATGCGACTGAACCCCCAGTCGCAGGACCTATCGTGCGACTGAATCCCCAGTCGTGCGACTGGGCCTCATTCGTGCGATTGAACGTCAGTCGTTCCTCAGTCGGCCGATTGGCCCTTCAGTCGCCTAGCCCTAACTGGGCAGCGATTGCAGTTCATCCTGAACTGCAGTCGCGACTCACGACCTCCAATCCTTCCAGACTCGTTTTAAGCCCAAATTAACCCTCCTAAACCTTAGGGAATCATACTATGACAACATTCAAGCACACTCACGTCCAAAATCGCGCTCTAAACACACTATACACATACACATTCATACATACATGGGTTAAACACCAAAACCAAAATATAGTTTCTGTTGTGCTCCAGCCCCAAAATCCTTCAAAACATGTAAAAGGGGGTCCTAGAATCACCTTAGTAGCCTCCTCGGTTAGAGCTTTGATTTGACCCGCTATACGTCGATTTTGGCTCACGAACCCGCTTGGACCGAACTGTCTCCTTCTTCTCTCTGATGTTGGCGAGTCTGGGAAAGAGTTAGGGCTGCCCTCTCCCTTAAATACTACTGTCCAGTCGCCCCGAGTTCTCCATGCGATTGGACCTTCAGTCGTTCAAGCTCTATGCGACTGAACACTCCAATCGTACGATTGAGCTCCAGTCGTGCGGTTGAGCTTCAATCGCATGTCTTCCATGCGATTGGACGCTCCAGTCGCATGACACTCCAAATGAAATTTCCGGGTGCTACATATAGTTTGGGGTGTAGCATATGGTACTGGTACGGAAGATATCCCTGGGAGGATGCACATCGGGGTCTTCCTTGTGATCGACCATTATTATAGAACCTCTACCGCTTACCCCTAGTACTGTGGCATCACGTTTAGCTTTCTCTTTATAGCCTTCGGCCCAGTAACTGTATAGTTCGGGGTGTAGCATATGGTATTGGTATGGAAGATATCTGTTGCGCAAGAAAAGATGAAATGATGAACGAACGAATAGAGAAGATAATAATGATATTATCTATGTAGACGTCTGATGTGTGATAGCACGAAAGTAAGAAAAGGTTTTAATGAAATAAAGTATGTTTTAATATAAACTAGAACTCACTCAGCAACGCTGACTTTTTAGTGTTTTCCAGTTGACAGGTAGTGTTGCTGAGGACGGCACGAGGCGGCTACTCAGTTCTTTTGGGATGGCATTCTTTGTTAATTTTTGTATTGTAACGCAAACAAACGATATTTTATTGAGTGTTGTATTACTTTGAAAAGCATTTATATTGAAATCGAAAAGTTCTTTTACTGATTCCGCTGCAATGATTTAAATAGTATGATTTTGTGCGATGAATGACCAACTGTGAGGTGCCCGGGAACGGAGCCTTACAGTGAATGATAAAAAAACCCTCGTATTCACTCAATAAGAATTGAAATAAATTATAGTTATGGAATGAAAGTAATCACATGTAAAACATGAAATGTAATGTGTGATTGATTTAAAAGAAGTCAAATCAAGGTTGTTCGACCAAGAAGATAAAATTTCTTTTTATTTCAGTCGAAATTGGGCGATTACAGATTAGTGCATTAAAGTATTCTTCAAGTTTAATAAATACATGAAAATAGAACTAGTCATACAAAACCATTAAAGAATAATAGTTCTCGCATGTATAGAATTTGCTACCCGTAACAACCTTTTACTATGACATTTTGATTCTCAAGCCTTCTAAACATCCTCCTAAACTAATCTAATCAATAATGATCATGAAGTCAAATTAAACATCCACAAAGGTAATATAGTATCTACTTTCAAATATAACCAAAATGGAACATGAAAATAAACAAATCACCTTTAAAATCGATCCACTCGCGCAGATAATGCATCCACAACACTCCAAAACCATCTTTGAACAGTCTTGCTCACAAATCTACTAAATTTAATCCAAATGATGACTCTTGATCCACGAATCCTTTATTAAGCACTAGGCCATGGAAACAAGTAAAGGATAAAAAAACCACTCGCTTCACTAATAAGAATCGAGACTCAATTATAGTTACCGAATGAAAGTAATCACATGTTAAACATGAAACTTAATGTGTGATGATTTAAAGAAGTCAAATCATGGCAGCACCACCAAGAAGATAAGATTTCTTTTTATTTCAATCAATTTGATGATTATAGATTCGTGCATCAAAGTATCCATGAAAGCTTGATAAAATATATGAAAAACAGAACTGGTTATACAAAAACATTAAACAATAATTGTTATCGCATTGATAGTATTTGCTACCCGTAACAACCTTTCATATTATGCCATTTTTATTCTCAAGCCTTCTACACACCCTCCTAAACTATCTATCTAATCAAATTCGATTATAATGATCATCAAATCAAACTAGACAACCACAAAGGGAACATAGTATCTACTTTCAAAATCGAACGTGAAAATAAACAAATACCTTTAAAATTGATAGATTCATCCACAAATGCATCCGCAACACTCCACAACCATCTTCAAACCTCTTGCTCACAAATCTACTAAATTTAATCCAAATGATGACTCTTGATCCACGAATCCTTTATTACACTAGACCAGGATACGGGTAGTGAAGGATAAAAAATCCTCGTATTCACTCAATCAAGAATGGGAACAAAATTATAGTTACGGAATGAAAGTAATCACATGTCAAACATGAAATGTAATGTGTGATTGATTTAAAAGAAGTCAAATCAAGGTTGTTCGACCAAGAAGATAAAACTTCTTTTTATTTCAGTCGAAATTGGACGATTATAGATTAGTGCATTAAAGTATTCTTGAAAGTTTATAAAATACATGAAAATAAAACTAGTCATACAAAAAAACCAATAACAATAGTTCTAGCACGTATAGAATTCGCTACCCGTAACAACCTTCATACTATGCCAATTTGATTCTCAAGCCTTCTAAACAGCCACCTAAACTAATCTAATCAATAATGATCATGAAGTAAAATTAAACATCCACAAAGGTAATATAGTATCTATTCAAATATAAACCAAAATGGAACATGAAAATAAACAAATCACCTTTAAAATCTATCCACTCGTGCAGAAAATGCATCCACAGCACTCCAAACCATCTTCGAATAGTCTTGCTCACAATCTACTAAATTTAATCCATGATGACTCTTGATCCAAGAAATCCTTTATTAAGCATTAGACCATGGAAACAAGTAAAAGGATAAAAAAAACCACTCGTATTCACTCAATAAGAATCGAGACTCAAATTATAGTTACCGAATGAAAGTAATCACATGTAAACATGAAACTTAATGTGTGATTGATTTAAAAGAAGTCAAATCAAGGCAGCACCACCAAGAAGATAAGATTTCTTTTTATTTCAATCAAATTGGATGATTATAGATTCGTGCATCAAAGTATAAAGCTTGATAAAATATATGAAAAACAGAACTGGTTATACAAAACATTAAACAATAATAGTTATCGCATTGATAGTATTTGCTACCCGTAACAACCTTTCATATTTTGCCATCTTGATTCTCAAGCCTTCTACAAACCCTCCTAAACTAATCTAATCAAATTCGATTATAATGATCATCAAATCAAACTAGACAACCACAAAGGGAACATAGTATCTACTTTCAAAATCGAACGTGAAAATAAACAAATCACCTTTAAAATTGATACATTCATCCACAAAATGCATCCGCAACACTCCACAACCATCTTCAAACCCTCTTGCTCACAAATCTACTAAATTTAATCCAAATGATGACTCTTGATCCACGAATCCTTTATTAAGCACTAGACCATGGATACGGGTAGTGAAGGATAAAAAACCCTCGTATTCACTCAATAAGAATTGAGAATAAAATTATAGTTACGGAATGAAAGTAATCACATGTCAAACATGAAATGTAATGTGTGATTGATTTAAAAGAAGTCAAATCAAGGTTGTTCGACCAAGAAGATAAAACTTCTTTTTATTTCAGTCGAAATTGGGCGATTATAGATTAGTGCATTAAAGTATTCTTGAAAGTTTAATAAAGTACATGAAAATAGAACTAGTCATACAAAACCATTAAACAATAATAGTTCTCGCATGTATAGAATTTGCTACCCGTAACAACCTTTCATACTATGCCATTTTGATTCTCAAGCCTTCTAAACACCCTCCTAAACTAATCTAATCAATAATGATCATGAAGTCAAATAAACATCCACAAAGGTAATATAGTATCTATTTTCAAATATAAACCAAAATGGAACATGAAAATAAACAAATCACCTTTAAAATCGATCCACTCGTGCAGAATGTATCCACAACACTCCAAACCATCTTCGAACAGTCTTGCTCACAAACCTACTAATTTTAATCCAAATGATGACTCTTGATCCATGAAATCCTTTATTAAGCACTAGACCATGGAAACAAGTAAAAGGATAAAAAAACCACTCGTATTCACCAATAAGAATCGAGAATCAAATTATAGTTGCCGAATGAAAGTAATGCATGTTAAACATGAAACTTAATGTGATTGATTTAAAAGATGTCAAATCAAGGTATGTAACACCCGAATTTTTATCTAAACGAAAGGAAAAGAAAAGTAAATAGAAAGAGTAGATAATGGTCATAAGTGGAGGGGATAAATTGTATAAGGTACCAACCTTATATTTTAAGGTTTAAAGAGGCATGGCCGCCCATCCTTCTTCACCATCTTCATTCGGCTGAAGGAAGAGAAAGAGAGAAAGCTCTCGGTTCTAGAGAGAGAAAGAGGAAGAAGCAGCTGCAAAGGAGAGTTTTCTTTTATAGCTCGGTTTCAGCTGGGTTTCGAGTTCTTGACTGAAGTTCTTGGTGTTTAGTGTTTGTTTTCGGGATTTAAGAGCTGAATTAAAGTGGGTCTCGAACTTGAAGTGTGTTGCTCAAAGGCTGCTCAAGGTGAGTTTCTAGAACCCCTCTTTTACTGATTTTAAAGTGTTTGGGGCTATTATGCATACCAAGTAAACATTTTTAAAAGAAACCATGGGTTTATAGCTATATGTGCGAAAATAATATGTGTATGTATGTTTTAGAGTTTGATTATGGCCAAGAAATTGTTTTAAGTGCCCTAGTATGTTAGATCTGTGTTTGGGTATTGTTAGAATGATAATAAGGTGATGTTAGTAGCATAGAAAACATTTCAGAATGTTCTCATTGCCTGAATAGTGGCCCATGTGCCCAGCATGTTGGCAAGCGCCTAAGTGTTGGCCATGCGCCCCAAAGTGGGCCATACACCTAAACAGTTCCCAGGCGCCCAAGTGGTTAAAATGGCTAAGTGTTGAGGCGCCGGAACAGGCGCCATGCACCTACATAGTGGCAAAGCGCCCAAACAGGGCAGAAACGCCCAAATAGTGCCCATGCGTCCAGAAGCTTTTACACTTAGAATTTTCTGCTTGATGCACCTAAGGTATTCCATACGCCTAGTTTGAGACTTAGGATTTCTAAGGGGCCTTATGAGAAGAAAATGATTAGGATAGGGTCTGTTGTGATGACTATGCTTGATGTGTGCATGATGATGTGATGGAGACTATGATGTGTAGGTGTGTGAGTGATATGTTATCTTTCTTCGTTAAAGAGTTTTCAAAACATACGTATTATTTTTTATAATACATATGTATGACTTTACGGGGTGATGTATGAACGAATAAATTAATGAACGTAAAGCATTATGTAACGAAGTGAAAATAATGATAAAGTACAAACGAACGAATATGATAAAGTATGAATGAAACAAACACATGAAATAAAGAATAGTGAGTATGGAAGTGACGGATGATGAGATCCGTGTCATGTACTCCGGTACTGTGTCAGTTTTCGGACATGAGTTGGGGGTTTGTTTATCAGGCCCTGGCACAGTATCAGTCTTCGGACATGAGTCGGGGGTATTGCATGAGACAATATAGAGATATGATATCTTTGTCGCATACCCCGGCACTGTGTCAGTCTTTGGAAATGAGTCGGGGTTTGTTTATCTGGCCTCGGCACAGTATCAGTCTTCGGACATGAGTCGGGGGTATTGCATGAGACAAAATAGAGATATGATATCTTTGTCGCGTACTCCGGTACTGTGTCACTCTTCAGACATGAGTCGGGGTTTGTTTATCAGGCCCGGCACAGTATCAGTCTTCGGACATGAGTCGGGGGGTTGCATGAGACGAGATAATGAGGTGAGCAACTTTGTGTTGCAACAGACTCGGATAGAGTCCAATCCAGGTAATTGACTCGAATGGGACTTTGTCGCGTATCCCGGTGTTGTCAGTCTTTGGACATGAGTCGGGGGTTTGTGTACAAGCCCTGGTACAGCATCAGCTTTCGAGCATGAGTCGGGGATATTGCATGAGGCAAGATTCGAGTAATGAAAAGTAAAGAGCGGAGAAATGAAAACGAATGAAATATAATAATAAAGTACAAAACTGGATCCTGGTCATTCGACCTCAGTAATTGTGGATGCGTGCCATGAAGAGGGTAAAGCCTGACAGGATCTAGATTGAAGTGAAAGATAATAAATGATGTATGAAAAGTGCGATGTACGATGAATGAACGAAAGTTAACGAATTGAATGAAAATAATAATGAATTATCTATGTATGTATGATGTGTGAGCATGTACGAAGGTATAGTATGATTTGAAAGAAAGTAAAATGGTTTTAAAAGAAGTAAAGTATTTTACTATAAAAACTAGAACTCACTCAGTGTCGCTGACTTTTATGCATGATAGTTGCAGGTATTTTGGTTGATGCTGAGGAGTTGCAGGCATGGATGCATAAGCTACTAGGAGCGTTTTGAGGCTGGCCTCCATATTTTGGCATGTCATTGTATTTTGAGATGAAAACGAATATTGTAATGTAATGAAATGACGTGTTTTTAGTTATTATGAAAATTTTAAATTCCGCTGCAAGGTAAATGTACGTTTTAAATGTTTTATGTGCGATGAATGACCAACTGTGAGGTGCCCAGGAACGGGGCCTTACAAGGCAGCACCGCCAAGAAGATAATTTCTTTTTATTTCAATCAAAGTAGATGATTATAGGTTCGTGCATCAAAGTAACCATGAAAGCTTGATAAAATATATGAAAACAGAACTGGTTATACAAAAACATTAAACAATAATCGTTATCGCATTGATAGTATTTGCTACCCGTAACAACCTTTCATATTATGTCATTTTGATTCTCAAGCCTTCTACACACCCTCCTAAACTAATCTAATCAAATTCTTATAATGATCATCAAATCAAACTAGACAACCACAAAGGGAACATAGTATCTACTTTCAAATCGAACGTGAAAATAAACAAATCACCTTTAAAATTGATACATTCATCCACAAAATGCATCCGTAACACACCACAACCATCTTCAACACACTTGCTCATGAAACTAAATTTAATCCAAATGACGACTCTTGATCCACGAATCCTTTATAAGCACTAGACCATGGATACGGGTAGTGAAGGATAAAAAACCCCTCGTATTCACTCAATAAGAATTGAGAATAAAATTATAGTTACGGAATGAAAGTAATGACATGTCAAACATGAAATGTAATGTGTGATTGATTTAAAAGAAGTCAATTCAAGGTTGTTCGACCAAGAAGATAAAATTTCTTTTTATTTCAGTCGAAATTGGGGCGATTATAGATTAGTGCATTAAGTATTCTTGAAAGTTTAATAAATACATGAAAATAGAACTAGTCATACAAAACCATTAAACAATAATAGTTCTCGCATGTATAGAATTTGCTACCCGTAACAAACTTTCATACTATGCCATTTTGATTCTCAAGCCTTCTAAACACCCTTCTAAACTAATCTAATCAATAATGATCATGAAGTCAAATTAACATCCACAAAGGTAATATAGTTTCTACTTTCAAATATAAAACAAAGTGGAACATGAAAATAAACAATCACCTTTAAAATCGATCCACTCGTGCACAAAATGCATCCACAACACTCTAAAACCATCTTCGAACAGTCTTGCTCACAAATCTACTAAATTTAATCCCAATGATGACTCTTGATCCACGAAATCCTCTATTAAGCACTAGACATGGATACGAGTAGGAAAGGATAAAAACACTCGTATTCACTCAATAAGAATCGAGAATCAATATAGTATCAAATTAAGAAGAGTAATCACATGTTAAACATGAAACTTAATGTGTGACTTATTTAAAAGAAGTCAAATCAAGGCAACACGACCAAGAAGATAAGATTCTTTTTATTTCAATCAAATTGGATGATTATATATTTGTGCATCAAAGTATTCATGAAAGCTTGATAAAATATATGAAAACAGAACAAGTTATACAAAAACATTAAACAATAATAGTTCTCGCATTGATAGTATTTGCCACCCGTAGCAACCTTTCATATTATGTCATTTTGATTCTCAAGCCTTCTAGACACCCTCATAAACTAATCTAATCAAATTCGGTTATAATGTTCATGAAATCAAACTAGACAACCACAAAGGGAACATAGTATCTACTTTCAAAATCGAACATGAAAATAAACAAATCACCTTTAAAATTGATAGATTGATCACAAATTGCATCCACAACACTCCGCAACCATCTTCGAACAGTCTTGCTCATAAATCTACTAAATTTAATCCAAATTGTGACTCTTGATCCATGAATCCTTTATTAAGCACTAGACCATGGTACGGGTAGTGAAGGATAAAAAAACCCCTCGTATTTACTCAATAATAACGAGAATCAAATTATAGTTATGGAATGAAAGTAATCACATGTCAAACATGAAACATAACATGTGATTGATTTAAAAGTAGTCAAATCAAGGTTGTTCAACCATGAAGATAAAATTTCTATTTATTTCAGTCTAAATTGGGCGATTATAGATTAGTGCATTAAAGTATTCTTGAAAGTTTAATAAATACATGAAATAGAACTAGTCATACAAAACCATTAAACAATAATAGTTCTCGCATGTATGAATTTGCTACCCGTAACAACCTTTCATACTATGCCATTTTGATTCTCAAGCCTTCTGAACACCCTCCTAAACTAATCTAATCAATAATGATCATGAAGTCAAATTAAACATCGACAAAGGTAATATAGTGTCTACTTGCAAATATAATCAAAATGGAACATGAAAATAAACAAATCACCTTTAAATCGATCCACTCGTGCACAAAATGCATCCACAACACTCCAAAACCATCTTCGAACAGTCTTGCTCACAAATCTACTAATTAATCCAAATGATGACTCTTGATCCACGAAATAATGATAAAATACTAACACGGGTGTTTGTAGAGGATTCACATAAACGGGATTCCTAAGGAATCCTCTTAATTAACATAGCTCGCCCATCTACGCCGTCATCAACCGAAACCAATTTGGGAACACGGGACCTAAGTACAGGGACTAAACTTGACAATTGCCAAACTGGGGCTGGTATAAATACCCATCCACCAGCCCAAAAACCTCACAATCTGCTCTTTCTCTCCTACGCTCTCTCCTTCTCCATTTCTTGATCTTAGCACCAAAATCACCCTGATTGAGCTCGTTTTCGTCGGTTAGACCACACAACAGCTGATAAATCACGTTCCCAGCAGGTAGGCGACCTTGGTCATCCATTTTATTGCTCGTTTCTCTGCTGCAAACCTAGGATTCGGGTGTTCAGGTTCAACCCGAATGCATGTGGTCGTGGGGTGTGTGTGAGGTCAATCAGCATGTGCATTTTACTTAGACATGTTAGGAAAGTGTTTCTGGAAGTCCTGATTGTGTGAAAACCAAGCACGGACAGCCGAAGGCTGTTCAGCCCGTCCAGCAGTCGCGATCTGCTGCAGTTCACGACTGGGCCAGTCATGCGACTGAGTCATGCGACTGGCCAGTCATGCGACTGAGTCATGCGACTGGGCCCATCGTGCGATGAGTGTGCGACTGGGTTGGGTCGTGCGACTGAGTCTATGCGTGTGGGCGTGACGTACGAATGAATGCATGCGATTGGGAGTGTGTGCGATTGAATCAATCGGAGGAATGTATGCGACTGAGCACCACCCGACTGAAGGTCCAATCGCACGAATGAAGGTTCAGTCGTGCGATTGGTTGTTGAGTCGGGTGAATGGGTGATGTGTGGTACAACTGAATGCTAAGTCGTACGAGTGAGGGTTCAACCGTACGAATGAGGTTGATTCGAACGATTGAAGGCCATCGTGCGAATGAAGTGTCCAGTCGTGCGTCTAGCCTTGATATGCGATTGGAGTCATTGTGAGTGAATTCTCCTTGTGTGCGGTGTGCCAATCGTGTGATGATATGGTGACAATCAATAAAGTGTCATTTCTTGACCACAAAGATAAAGTCAACGCAATCAACAAGCACATACTTTTCAATCTAAAACAACCTAACTGTTTACAATTAACGACAACCCGTTTGGGATCTACATAAGGTCTGCTATGCGTATGCCTGCATGTGTGTGTGTCACCCACGACCGAACCAATGCGACCCGACCCGACTAAACATGTCTATTAACGCTGAACACAACATTAACGCTTAACATAACTGTCAATAGGTGTTTGACAGCGCATTGTAAACAACACTTGGGAGACTTTCATCCTACATACTTACTACATCATCAGTGAGTTTCACGGCCCTATTTTACTCTCTTTCCTTTTTGGGGGAGAAACATGCAAACAGATTTACATAAATGGTTGTAGTATTATTGATATCGCTTGTTACGTTAGTGCAAACACACAACATGTCCTGACACACTCGAACCGTTAGTAAAGGGGATTAGCGAGGTAATTTTGAGTAGTACTACTGGGTCTGACAAACCCCGCCCGGGCTAGTCGCGCTAGCTTGATTGGAGGTCAAACGGCGCTGTGATTGACCTAACATTTCCCCTGAATGGTTGTTTTGCTTTTATACTATTTGATACTGGAGCTGATAGGAGCTTTGTTTCCAACAAGTTCATTAAGTTCTTAGATGTAACCTTAACTGTCGTGGAACCTAGTTATGTTGTAGAATTAGCTGACGGGAAACTAATTGCGGCAACTCATATCATTAAGGGGTGCAGACTAGGATTATGTGGTCATGAGATAGATATAGATCTGATGCCTGTCACACTTGGTAGTTTTGACGTAGTTGTGGGTATGGACTGGCTATCCAAGAATCAAGCTGAGATCATCTGTGGAGAGAAAATCGTTCGTATACCACTTCCTAGTGGTGAAATTCTATCAGTTCAGGGCGAAAGGAGTGGCATGGTCTCTGGAATCATCTCCTACATGAAAGCTCAGAAATGTTTGCGTAAGGGTCATACCGCTTTCCTAGCCATGATCACAGAAAAAGAAACGAGGAAAAGAAAAAACATCCTTATTGTACGTGATTATCCGGAGGTTTTCCCTAAAGACCTACCCGGTCTCCCACCGCATCGCCAAGTCGAGTTCCAAATTGATTTGGTACCGGGGGCCGCCCCTATCGCGAGGGCACCATACAGATTAGCTCCAAGGGAACTGCAAGAGCTGTCTACGCAATTGCAGGAACTATTGGATAAAGGATTTTCAGACCTAGCTCATCACCTTGGGGAGCCCCAGTTCTGTTTGTCAAGAAGAAGGACGGAACTTTCCGCATGTGTATCTATTACAGAGAATTGAACAAGGCAACAAAAGAATCGTTATCCTCTCCCGCGCATTGATGATCTGTTCGGTCAACTACAAGGGTCGAGTTTCTATTCCAAGATAGACCTAAGATCGGGTTATCATCAACTAAGGATACAAGAAGAAGACATTTCAAAGACTGCTTTCAGAACGAGGTATGGCCACTATGAGTTTTTGGTTATGCCATTCGGGTTGACCAATGCACCAGCGGTTTTCATGGACCTAATGAACCGAGTGTGCAAACCCTATCTAGACAAGTTCGTCATTGTCTTCATCGATGACATCCTTATTTACTCAAGGAATAAGGAAGAACACGAGGAGCACCTTAGATTGATTCTGGAGCTGTTGAGACGAGAACAATTGTATGCAAAATTTTCAAAATGCGACTTCTGGATACGAGAGGTCCATTTCTTGGGCCATGTGGTCAATGAGAATGGGATACACGTCGACCCGGCAAAAGATAGCAGCTATCAAGAACTGGGCTACGCCTAAGACTCCGACCGAGGTACGACAGTTTCTCGGGTTGGCTGGCTATTATCGACGGTTCATCGAAGGGTTATCAAAGATTGCTCAACCTCTCACCGCGTTAACTCATAAAGGCACTACGTATGATTGGGGTGATAAACAAGAATCTGCATTCCAGGTCCTGAAGCAGAAGCTCTGTACAGCACCGATTCTATCCCTGCCTAAGGGAACGGATGATTTCGTAGTTTACTGTGATGCTTTTATACAAGGCCTAGGTTGCGTGCTAATGCAACGCAATAAGGTGATTGCCTATGCATCCCGACAATTGAAGATACATGAGAAAAACTACACAACACACGACTTAGAGCTTGGAGCAGTCGTGTTTGCACTCAAGATATGGAGACACTACTTGTACGGTACCAAGTGCACCATTTACACCGATCACAAGAGTCTCCAGCACATCTTTGAACAGAAGAAGCTAAATATGAGACAACGTCGTTGGGTCGAGTTGTTAAACGACTATGACTGTACGATCAACTATCATCCGGGCAATGCCAATGTAGTAGCAGACGCCCTAAGTCGGAAGGAAACACTCAAGCCAAGACGAGTTCGAGCATTGCAACTCACCATTCACATCGGTTTACCCGATCAGATCCGCAATGCTCAACTTGAGGCGTTAAGAGACGAGAACCTGGAAGCCGAGTCGCTACGAGGCATGGAGAAGCAACTTGAAACCAAGTCTAACGGAATCCGCTACTTCATGGATCGAACGTGGGTTCCCTCGTATGGAAACCTACGAGAACTGGTAATGGACGAAGCTCACAAATCACGGTACTCAATCCACCCAGGTTCAGACAAGATGCACCACGACCTGAAGGTTCTTTACTGGTGGCCAAACATGAAAGCCGATATCGCCACCTATGTGAGCAGATGTTTGACCTGTTCTAAAGTTAAGGTGGAGTATCAACGACCTTCTGGACTACTTCAACAACTAGAAATTCCAGTATGGAAGTGGGAGCAGATATCAATGGATTTCATTACAAAACTGCCGAGAACTCCCAGTGGTGCGATACCATTTTGGTGATCGTGGATCGCTTGACGAAATCCGCACACTTCCTGGCAATCCGGGAGACTGATCGTATGGAAAAGTTAACTCGTATCTACCTAAGGGAAGTAGTCTCTCGGCACGGTGTGCCGATTTCCATTATCTCTGATCGTGACGCTCGATTAACTTCACACCTCTGGCAGTCTTTGCAACGAGCATTGGGGACGCGGTTGGATATGAGCACCGCGTATCACCCTCAAACCGATGGCCAGAGCGAGCGAACGATCCAGACTTTAGAAGACATGTTACGTGCCTGCGTCATAGATTTTGGCAGTAGTTGGGAAACTCACTTACCGCTAGTTGAGTTTTCTTACAACAATAGCTACCACACATCGATCAAAGCTGCCCCATTTGAGGCACTGTATGGACGTAAGTGCCGATCACCTATTTGTTAGGCGGAAGTTGGGGAAAGTCAACTCACTGGCCCTGAACTTGTGCACGAGACGACTGAGAAGATCGTGCAGATCTGTAACCGTATGGCAGCAGCAAGTGACCGACAGAAAAGTTACGCTGATAAGCGTCACCGACCGTTGGAATTCTAAATAGGTGACAAGGTGCTTTTGAAAGTGTCACCTTGGAAGGGTGTGATTCGTTTCGGGAAACGTGGTAAACTAAGCCCTAGGTACGTGGGACCGTTTGAGGTTGTCAAACGAGTTGGCCCCGTGGCCTATCAGTTGAACCTACCCGAAGAACTCCGTGGAGTACACGATGTGTTCCACGTCTCCAACTTGAGGAAATGCCTTACAGACGAGACTCTTATCGTTCCGTTAGACGAGATACATGTGGACGAACAACTACATTTCATCGAGGAACCGGTGGAAGTCATGGATCGACAAGTCAAGTCGCTCAAACATAGCCGTATCCCTATCGTCAAAATTCGTTGGAACTCAAAGCGTGGACCAGAGTTTACCTGGGAACGAGGATCAGATGAAGAAGAAGTACCCGCAACTGTTCCAAGATCAGGCGTCTACCTCTTAGGATACGCAGCAACTCTATTCAACAGGCGTCACAAACCGAGAGCCTGGTACTTCCCCGTAGAACCTCGTAACATGATGTGCTAATTTTCGGGACGAAAATTCCTGCAATAAGGGGATGATGTGACACCTCATAATTCCAGGTTAACACCATTCAAACCACTGTCATTATCATTGGCACATACTCGTTAATACTCGAAACGTATACAAACACCGCCACCGACATCGTTAAATAAATAATGATAAAATACTAACACGGGTGTTTATAGAGGATTCACATAAACGGGATTTCCTAAGGAATCCTCTTAATTAACATAGCTCGTCCATCTACGCCGTCATCAACCGAAACCAATTTTTGGGAACACGGGACCTAAGTACAGGGACTAAACTTGACAATTGCCAAACTGGCGCTGGGTATAAATACCCATCCACCAGCCCAAAAACTTCACAATCTGCTCTTTCTCTCCTACGCTCTCTTCTTCACGGTTTCTTCATCCAAGCACCAAAATCACCTCGATTGAGCTCGTTTTCGTTGGTTAGACCACACAACAGCTGAGAAATCACGTTCCCAGCAGGTAGGCGACCTTGGTCATCTATTTTATTGCTCGTTTCTCTGCTGCAAACTTGGGGTTCGGGTGTTCGGGTTCAACCCGAATGCATGTGGTCGTGGGGGTGCGTGTGAGGTTAATCAGCATGTGCATTTCACATAGACATGTTAGGAAAGTGTTTCTGGAAGTCTTGATTGTGTGAAAACCGAGCACGGGACAGCCAAAGGCTGTTCAGCCCGTCCAGCAGTCGCGATCTGCTGCAGTTCGCGACTGGGCAAGTCATGCGACTGAGTCATGCGACTGGGCCCATCGTGCGACTGAGTGGTGCGACTGAGTGGTGCGACTGGGGTGAGTGTGCGATTTAGTCAATCGGAGGAATGTATGCGACTGAGTACCACCCGACTGAAGGTCCAATCGCACGAATGAAGGTTCATTCGTGCGATTGGTTGTTGAGTCGGGTGAATGGGTGATGTGTGGTACGACTGAATGCTAAGTCGTACGAGTGAGGGTTCAACCGTACGAATGAGGTTGATTCGTACGATTGAAGGCCCATTCGTGTGAATGAAGTGTCCAGTCGTGCTTCTAGCCTTGATATGTGATTGGAGTCATTGTGAGTGAATTGTCCTTGTGTGCGGTGTGCCTATCGTGTGATGATATGGTAACAATCAATAAAGTGTCATTTCTTGACCACAAAGATTAAAGTCAATGCAATCAACAATCACATACTTTTTCAACATAACAGAACCTAACCATTTACAAATATCGACAACCTATTTGGGAATCTACATAAATCTGATACGTCTATGCCTGCTTGTGTGTGTGACACCCATGACCGAACCAATGCGAACCGACCCGACTAAACATGTCTATTAACGTCAAACACAACATTAACGCTTAACATAACTGTCAATAGGTGTTTGACACCGCATCGTAAACAACACTTGGGAGACTTTCATCCTACATACTTACTACATCATCAGTGAGTTTCACGGCCCCTATTTTACTCTCTTTCCTTTTGGGGGAGAAACCATGCACACAGATTTACATAAATGGTTGTAGTATTATTGATATCGCTTGTTACGTTAGTGCAAACACACAACATGTCCTGACACACTCGAACCGTTAGTAATGGGATTAGCGAGGTAATTTTGAGTAGTACTACTGGGTCTGACAAACCCCGCCCGGGCTAGTCGCGCTAGCTTGATTGGAGGTCAAACGGGTGCTTGATTGACCTAACATTTGTCATGGTCTGATGAGACATGACGGGGATACAACAAACACATATAGGACGTAAACAGTCAGCTTCGGTTCGAAAGCTAAGTAACAAGAACATAGGCTAGCTACCTAACGATATGCTCTATGTACTAAACCATTGAAACGCAAACCATTGAACGCTTACGAACACATTTCTGGTTGATTAAACCTGTGAACTCACCAACTTTATGTTGACACATTTTAGCATGTTTTCTCAGGTCATAGGAAGCATAAGCTCATGATGCACGCTACAGGAAACGCACTCAGGACATGCATTCATCTATTTTATTTTCAGCATTGAACATTTTGTCTAAACATGGATATTGTAACTGTACTGTAATGGATTTACAAACCATGTACACGCTTCCGCATTGTCATGAACTTTATTTATGTTCTATGGAATGAAATCAAATGTTTATTTAAAATTCATATAGTGTCGTCCGATATGACTGTGTCTGAGATCCTGGTATGTCACACGCCTAACGGTAAAACCCCGTTCGCGGAAATTGAGGGTGTGACAGAAACCACTGTCGTTATCATTGGCACATACTCGTTAATACTCGAAACGTATACAAACACCGCCACCGACATCGTTAAATAAATAATGATAAAATACTAACACGGGTGTTTGTAGAGGATTTACATAAACGGGATTTCCTAAGGAATCCTCTTAATTAACATAGCTCGCCCATCTACGCTGTCATCAACCGAAACCAATTTAGGAACACGGGACCTAAGTACAGGGACTAAACTTGACAATTGCCAAACTGGGCTGGGTATAAATACCCATCCACCAGCCCAAAAACCTCACAATCTGCTCTTTCTCTCCTACGCTCTCTCCTTCTCCATTTCTTCATCTTAGCACCAAAATCACCCCGATTGAGCTCGTTTTCATCGGTTAGACCATGCAACAGCTGAGAAATCACGTTCCCAGCAGGTAGGCGACCTTGGTCATCCATTTATTGCTCGTTTCTCTGCTGCAAACCTAGGATTCGGGTGTTTGGGTTCAACCCGAATGCATGTGGTCGTGGGGTGTGTGTGAGGTCAATCAACATGTGCATTTTACTTAGACATGTTAGGAAAGTGTTTCTGGAAGTCCTGATTGTGTGAAAACTGAGCACGGGACAGCCGAAGGCTGTTCAGCCCGTCCAGCAGTCGCGATCTGCTGCAGTTCGTGACTGGGCTAGTCATGCGACTGAGTCATGCGACTGGGCCAGTCATGCGACTGAGTCATGCGACTGGGCCCATCGTGCAACTGAGTGGTGCGACTGGGTTGGGTCGTGCGACTGAGTCCATGCGTGTGTGCGTGACGTACGAATGAATGCATGCGATTGGGAGTGTGTGCGATTGAGTCAATCGGAGGAATGTATGCGACTGAGCACCACCCGACTGAAGGTCCAATCGCACGAATGAAGGTTCAGTCGTGCGATTGGTTGTTGAGTCGGGTGAATGGGTGATGTGTGGTATGACTGAATGCTAAGTCGTACGAGTGAGGGTTCAACCGTACGAATGAGGTTGATTCGTACGATTGAAATCCCATTCGTGCGAATGAAGTGTCGAGTCGTGCGTCTAGCCTTGATATGCGATTGGAGTCATTGTGAGTGAATTCTCCTTGTGTGCGGTGTGCCAATCGTGTGATGATATGGTGACAATCAATAAAGTGTCATTTCTTGACCACAAAGATTAAAGTCAACGCAATCAACAAGCACATACTTTTTCAATCTAAAACAACCTAACTGTTTACAATTAACGACAACCCGTTTGGGATCTACATAAGGTCTGCTATGCGTATGCCTGCATGTGTGTGTGTCACCCACGACCGAACCAATGCGACCCGACCCGACTAAACATGTCTATTAACGCTGAACACAACATTAACGCTTAACATAACTGTCAATAGGTGTTTGACAGCATATTGTAAACAACACTTGGGAGACTTTCATCCTACATACTTACTACATCATCAGTGAGTTTCACGGCCCCTATTTTACTCTCTTTCCTTTTTGGGGGAGAAAACATGCAAACAGATTTACATAAATGGTTGTAGTATTATTGATATCGCTTGTTACGTTAGTGCAAACACACAACATGTCCTGACACACTCGAACCGTTAGTAAAGGGGATTAGCGAGGTAATTTTGAGTAGTACTACTGGGTTTGACAAACCCCGCCCGGGCTAGTCGCGCTAGCTTGATTGGAGGTCAAACAGGTGCTTGATTGACCTAACATTTGTCATTGTCTGATGAGACGTGACGGGGATACAACAAACACATATAGGACGTAAACAGTCAGCTTCGGTTCGAAACGCTAAGTAACAAGAACATAGGCTAGCTACCTAACGATATGCTCTATATACTAAACCATTGAAACGCAAACCATTGAACGCTTACGAACACATTTCTTGTTGATTAAACCTGTGAACTCACCAACTTTATGTTGACACATTTTAGCATGTTTTCTCAGGTAACAGGAATGCATAAGCTCATGATGCACGCTACAGGTAACGCACTCAGGACATGCATTCATCTATATTATTTTTAGCATTGAACATTTGTCTAAACATGGCTATTGTAACTGTACTGTAATGGATTTACAAACTATGTACACGCTTCCGCATTGTTTTGAACTTTATTTATGTTCTATGGAATGAAATGAAATGTTTATTTAAAAATTCATATAGTGTCGTTCGATATGACTGTGTGTCACACGCCTAACGGTAAAACCCCGCTCGTGGAAATTGAGGGTGTGACATACTACTTACTGTTTTTCATGCTCTTTTGTTTTATGAACTATGATTGTGCTTTACTTGATGCTTGTATGTGGGACTTTCGGATACCAGCTGACACTTATATCATGATCATTAATTCTTTTGTGAACCGCTTCCTTTATATGGATAGATCTATTTGGGGAATCCCCCACACACAGTGGCTCCCGCTACAGGGAGGTACCCCACTGAGATCCTGAGTGATCGTATGTGGCATGTAACAAGTTTTGATTAAGAAACTATGGTAAACCATCCTAGCAGGTATGGTTCACTGCTTTTGAGGCTTGGTTCCTTTCTTCAGGAATATCCGGTTAAACACAAGTTTAGAAGGGGCCAACCGGGGACCAAGTGCAGGGTTGAATTATGATACCTCACGATGACTGATACTAAAAATGATGCTTTTAAAATCAAATGAGATTTTTCATAAGCTTTCACACTTGATTCTAAAACCTTTACTGTGGACTTTAAGAGTTCCTTTTATTGTTTTTGAAACTTTAAGCATTTGAATTCACCAACTTATTAGTTGACACTATTTTCTTTTGAACATGTTTTAGGTAACCCGTGAAGACTCTTAGCTATTCTGGAAGACTTAGACTCAACCCCGAGACCATGGCATTATTTGTGTGACCAATTTGTGACTTGAACAATTTGATACAATGACTATTTAATTAATGTTGAAACATGTAAACATTTGGGGCTGGATCTGTTTCCAGCCCGGTGTCTTTTAAAACTTGAAATGCCATGTGATGCTCTCTCCCTTTGATCTCTTATATTGGTTTGTTTCCGCTGCCATGTATGTTGTTGGTAATCTGTGACGTCCTACCCTACCTGGGCCTGGGGGTGTGACAGTCTAGTGCTTAATAAAGGATTCGTGGATCAAGAGTCATCATATGGATTAAATATAGTAGATTTACGAGCAAGATTGTTTGAAGATGGTTGTGGAGTGTTGCGGATGCATTTTGTGGATGAATGTATCAATTTTAAAGTTGATTTGTTTATTTTCATGTTCGATATTGAAAGAAGATACTATGTTCCCTTTGTGGTTGTCTAGTTTGATTTCATGATCATTATAATCGAATTTAACTAGATTACTTTAGGAGGGTGTGTAGAAGGCTTGAGATCAAAATGGCATAATATGAAGGGTTGTTACGGGTAGCAAATATTATCAATGCGAGAACTATTATTGTTTAATGTTTTTGTATAACTAGCTCTATATTCATATATTTTATCAAGCTTTCATGAATACATTGATGCACAAATCTATAATCGTCCAATTTGATTGAAATAAAAAGAAATCTTATCTTCTTGGTGGTGCTGCCTTGATTGACTTCTTTTAAATCAATCACACATTAAGTTTCATGTTTAACATGTTATTACTTTCATTCCGTAACTATAATTTGATTCTCGATTCTTATTGAGTGAATACGAGTGGTTTTTTATCCTTTACTACTCGTATCCATGGTCTAATGCTTAATAAAGGATTTCGTTGATCAAGAGTCATCATTTGGATTAAATTTAGTACATTTGTGAGCAAGATTGTTCGAAGATGGTTTTGAAGTGTTATGGATGCATTTTGTGCACGAGTGGATCAATTTAAAGGTGATTTGTTTATTTTCATGTTCCATTTTGGTTTATATTTGAAAGTAGATTCTATATTATCTTTGTCGATGTTTAATTTGACTTCATCATCATTATTGATTAGATTAGTTTAGGAGGGTGTTTAGAAGGCTTGAGAATCAAAATGCCAGAGTATGAAATGTTGTTACGGGTAGCAAATTCTATACATGCGAGTACTATTATTGTTTAATGGTTTTGTATGACTAGATTGATTTTCATGTATTTTATTAAACTTTCAAGAATACTTTAATGCACTAATCTATAATCGCCCAATTCGACTGAAATAAAAAGAAATTTTATCTTCATGGTCGAACAACCTTGATTTGATTTCTTTTAAATCAATCACACATTACATTTCATGTTTGACATGTGATTACTTTCATTCCGTAATTATAATTTGATTCTCGATTCTTATTGAATGAATACGAGGGGTTTTTTTATCCTTCACTACCCGTATCCATGGTCTAGTGCTTAATAAAGGATTCGTGGATCAAGGGTCATCATTTGGATAAATATAGTAGATTTACGAGCAAGATTGTTTGAAGATGGTTGTGGAGTGTTGCGGATGCATTTTGTGGATGAATGTATCAATTTTAAACTTGATTTGTTTATTTTCATGTTCGATATTGAAAGAAGATACTATGTTCCCTTTGTGGTTGTCTAGTTTGATTTCATGATCATTATAATCGAATTTAATTAGATTACTTTAGGATGGTGTGTAGAAGGCTTGAGATCAAAATGGCATAATATGAAGGGTTGTTACGGGTAGCAAATATTATCAATGCGAGAACTATTATTGTTTAATGTTTTTGTATAACTAGCTCTGTATTCATATATTTTATCAAGCTTTCATGAATACATTGATGCACAAATCTATAACCGTCCAATTTGATTGAAATAAAAAGAAATCTTATCTTCTTGGTGGTGCTGCCTTGATTGACTTCTTTTAATGAATCACACATTAAGTTTCATGTTTAACATGTGATTACTTTCATTCCGTAACTGTAATTTGATTCTCGATTCTTATTGAGTGAATACGAGTGGTTTTTTTATCCTTTACTACTCGTATCCATGGTCTAATGCTTAATAAAGGATTTCGTGGATCAGGAGTCATCATTTGGATTAAATTTAGTACATTTGTGAGCAAGATTGTTCGAAGATGGTTTTGAAGTGTTATGGATGCATTTTGTGCACGAGTGGATCAATTTTAAAGGTGATTTGTTTATTTTCATGTTCGATTTTGGTTTATATTTGAAAGTAGATTCTATATTACCTTTGTCGATGTTTAATTTGACTTCATCATCATTACTGATTAGACTAGTTTTGGAGGGTGTTTAGAAGGCTTGAGAATCAAAATGCCATAGTATGAAATGTCGTTACGGGTAGCAAATTCTATACATGCGAGTACTATTATTGTTTAATGGTTTTGTATGACTAGTTTGGTTTTCATGTATTTTATTAAACTTTCAAGAATACTTTAATGCACTAATCTATAATCGCCCAATTCGACTGAAATAAAAAGAAATTTTATCTTCATGGTCGAACAACCTTGATTTGATTTCTTTTAAATCAATCACACATTACGTTTCATGTTTGACATATGATTACTTTCATTCCGTAATTATAATTTGATTCTCGATTCTTATTGAATGAATACGAGGGGTTTTTTTTATCCTTCACTACCCGTATCCATGGTCTAGTGCTTAATAAAGGATTCGTGGATCAAGAGTCATCATTTGGATTAAATATAGTAGATTTACGAGCAAGATTTTTTGAAGATGGTTGTGGAGTGTTGCGGATGCATTTTGTGGATGAATGTATCAATTTTAAAGTTGATTTGTTTATTTTCATGTTCGATTTTGAAAGAAGATACTATGTTCCCTTTGTGGTTGTCTAGTTTGATTTCATGATAATTATAAACGAATTTGATTAGATTACTTTAGGAGGGTGTGTAGAAGGCTTGAAAATCAAAATGGCATAATATGAAAGGTTGTTATGGGTAGCAAATACTAATAATGCGAGAACTATTATTGTTTAATGTTTTTGTATACCTAGCTCTGTTTTCATATATTTTATCAAGCTTTCATGAATACTTTGATGCACAAATCTATAATCGTCCAATTTGATTGAAATAAAAAGAAATCTTATCTTCTTGGTGGTGCTGCCTTGATTGACTTCTTTTAAATCAATCACACATTAAGTTTCATGTTTAACATGTTATACTTTCATTCCGTAACTATAATTTGATTCTCGATTCTTATTGAGTGAATACGAGTGGTTTTTTTATCCTTTACTACTCGTATCCATGGTCTAATGCTTAATAAAGGATTTCGTGTATGAAGAGTCATCATTTGGATTAAATTTAGTACACTTGTGAGCAAGATTGTTCGAAGACGGTTTTGAAGTGTTGTGGATGTATTTTGTGCACGAGTGGATCAATTTTAAAGGTGATTTGTTTATTTTCATGTTCCATTTTGGTTTATATTTGAAAGTAGATTCTATATTACCTTTGTCGATGTTTAATTTGACTTCATCATCATTATTGATTAGATTAGTTTAGGAGGGTGTTTAGAAGGCTTGAGAATCAAAATGCCAGAGTATGAAATGTTGTTACGGGTAGCAAATTCTATACATGCGAGTACTATTATTGTTTAATGGTTTTGTATGACTAGTTTGATTTTCATGTATTTTATTAAACTTTCAAGAATACTTTAATGCACTAATCTATAATCGCCCAATTCGACTGAAATAAAAAGAAATTTTATCTTCATGGTCGAACAACCTTGATTTGATTTCTTTTAAATCAATCACACATTACGTTTCATGTTTGACATGTGATTACTTTCATTCCGTAATTATAATTTGATTCTCGATTCTTATTGAATTAATATGAGGGGTTTTTTTTATCCTTCACTACCCGTATCCATGGTCTAGTGCTTAATAAAGGATTCGTGGATCAAGAGTCATCATTTGGATAAAATATAGTAGATTTACGAGCAAGATTGTTTGAAGATGGTTGTGGAGTGTTGCGGATGCATTTTGTGGATGAATGTATCAATTTTAAAGTTGATTTGTTTATTTTCATGTTCGATATTGAAAGAAGATACTATGTTCCCTTTGTGGTTGTCTAGTTTGATTTCATGATCATTATAATCGAATTTAATTAGATTACTTTAGGAGGGTGTGTAGAAGGCTTGAGATCAAAATGGCATAATATGAAGGGTTGTTACGGGTAGCAAATATTATCTATGCGAGAACTATTATTGTTTAATGTTTTTGTATAACTAGCTCTGTATTCATATATTTTATCAAGATTTCATGAATACATTGATGCACAAATCTATAACCGTCCAATTTGATTAAATAAAAAGAAATCTTATCTTCTTGGTGGTGCTGCCTTGATTGACTTCTTTTAATGAATCACACATTAAGTTTCATGTTTAACATGTGATTACTTTCATTCCGTAACTATAATTTGATTTTCGATTCTTATTGAGTGAATACGAGTGGTTTTTTTATCCTTTACTACTCGTATCCATGGTCTAATGCTTAGTAAAGGATTTCGTGGATCAGGAGTCATATTTGGATTAAATTTAGTACATTTGTGAGCAAGATTGTTCGAAGATGGTTTTGAAGTGTTATGGATGCATTTGGTGCACGAGTGGATCAATTTTAAAGGTGATTTGTTTATTTTCATGTTCTATTGTGGTTTATATTTGAAAGTAGATTCTATATTACCTTTGTCGATGTTTAATTTGACTTCATCATCATTATTGATTAGATTAGTTTTGGAGGGTGTTTAGAAGGCTTGAGAATCAAAATGCCATAGTATGAAATGTTGTTACGTGTAGCAAATTCTATACATTCGATTACTATTATTGTTTAATGGTTTTGTATGACTAGTTTGATTTTCATGTATTTTATTAAACTTTCAAGAATACTTTAATGCACTAATCTATAATCGCCCAATTCGACTGAAATAAAAGAAATTTTATCTTCATGGTCGAACAACCTTGATTTGATTTCTTTTAAATCAATCACACATTACGTTTCATGTTTGACATGTGATTACTTTCATTCCGTAATTATAATTTGATTCTCGATTCTTATTGAATGAATACGAGGGGTTTTTTTATCCTTCACTACCCGTATCCATGTTCTAGTGCTTAATAAAGGATTCATGGATCAAGAATCATCATTTGGATTAAATATAGTAGATTTACGAGCAAGATTGTTTGAAGATGGTTGTGGAGTGTTGCAGATGCATTTTGTGGATGAATGTATCAATTTTAAAGTTGATTTTTTATTTTCATGTTCGATTTTGAAAGCAGATACTATGTTCCCTTTGTGGTTGTCTAGTTTGATTTCATGATCATTTTAAACGAATTTGCTTAGATTACTTTAGGAGGGTGTGTAGAAGGCTTGAGAATCAAAATGGCATAATATGAAGGGTTGTTACGGGTAGCAAATACTATTAATGCGAGAACTATTATTGTTTAATATTTTGTATAACTAGCTCTGTTATTATATATTTTATCAAGCTTTCATGAATACTTTGATGCACAAATCTATAATCGTCCAATTTAATTGAAATAAAAAGAAATCTTATCTTCTTGGTGGTGCTGCCTTGATTGACTTCTTTTAAATCAATCACACATTAAGTTTCATGTTTAACATGTTATACTTTCATTCCGTAACTATAATTTGATTCTCGATTCTTATTGAGTGAATACGAGTGGTTTTTTTATCCTTTACTACTCGTATCCATGGTCTAATGCTTAATAAAGGATTTCGTGTATGAAGAGTCATCATTTGGATTAAATTTAGTACATTGTGAGCAAGATTGTTCGAAGACGGTTTTGAAGTGTTGTGGATGCATTTTGTGCACGAGTGGATCAATTTTAAAGGTGATTTGTTTATTTTCATGTTCCATTTTGGTTTATATTTGAAAGTAGATTCTATATTACCTTTGTCGATGTTTAATTTGACTTCATCATCATTATTGATTAGATTAGTTTAGGAGGGTGTTTAGAAGGCTTGAGAATCAAAATGCCAGAGTATGAAATGTTGTTACGGGTAGCAAATTCTATACATGCGAGTACTATTATTGTTTAATGGTTTTGTATGACTAGTTTGATTTTCATGTATTTTATTAAACTTTCAAGAATACTTTAATGCACTAATCTATAATCGCCCAATTCGACTGAAATAAAAGAAATTTTATCTTCATGGTCGAACAACCTTGATTTGATTTCTTTTAAATCAATCACACATTACGTTTCATGTTTGATATGTGATTACTTTCATTCCGTAATTATAATTTGGTTCTCGATTCTTATTGAATGAATACGAGGGGTTTTTTTATCCTTCACTACCCGTATCCATGGTCTAGTGCTTAATAAAGGATTCGTGGATCAAGAGTCATCATTCGGATTAAATATAGTAGATTTACGAGCAAGATTGTTTGAAGATGGTTGTGGAGTGTTGCGGATGCATTTTGTGGATGAATGTATCAATTTTAAAGTTGATTTGTTTATTTTCATGTTCGATTTTGAAAGAAGATACTATGTTCCCTTTGTGGTTGTCTAGTTTGATTTCATGATCATTATAAACGAATTTGATTAGATTACTTTAGGAGGGTGTGTAGAAGGCTTGAGAATCAAAATGGCATAATATGAAGGGTTGTTACGGGTAGCAAATACTATTAATCGAGAACTATTATTGTTTAATGTTTTTGTATAACTAGCTCTGTTTTCATATATTTTATCAAGCTTTCATGAATACTTTGATGCACAAATCTATAATCGTCCAATTTGATTGAAATAAAAAGAAATCTTATCTTCTTGGTGGTGCTGCCATGATTGACTTCTTTTAAATCAATTACACTTTAAGTTTCATGTTTAACATGTTATTACTTTCATTCCGTAACTATAATTTGATTCTCGATTCTTATTGAGTGAATACGAGTGGTTTTTTATCCATTACTACTCGTATCCATGGTCTAATGCTTAATAAAGGATTTCGTGTATCAAGAGTCTTCATTTGGATTAAATTTAGTACCTTTGTGAGCAAGATTGTTCGAAGACGGTTTTGAAGTGTTGTGGATGCATTTTGTGCACAAGTGGATCAATTATAAAGGTGATTTGTTTATTTTCATGTTCCATTTTGGTTTATATTTGAAAGTAGATTCTATATTACCTTTGTCGATGTTTAATTTGACTTCATCATCATTATTGATTAGATTAGTTTAGGAGGGTGTTTAGAAGGCTTGAGAATCAAAAGCCAGAGTATGAAATATTGTTACGAGTAGCAAATTCTATACATGCGAGTACTATTATTGTTTAATGGTTTTGTATGACTAGTTTGATTTTCATGTATTTTATAAAACTTTCAAGAATACTTTAATGCACTAATCTATAATCGCCCAATTCGACAGAAATAAAAAGAAATTTTATCTTCGTGGTCGAACAACCATGATTTGATTTCTTTTAAATCAATCACACATTACGTTTCATGTTTGACATGTGATTACTTTCATTCCGTAATTATAATTTGGTTCTCGATTCTTATTGAATGAATACGAGGGGTTTTTTATCCTTCACTACCCGTATCCATGGTCTAGTGCTTAATAAAGGATTCGTGGATCAAGAGTCATCATTTGGATTAAATATAGTATATTTACGAGCAAGATTGTTTGAAGATGGTTGTGGAGTGTTGCGGATGCATTTTGTGGATGAATGTATCAATTTTAAAGTTGATTTGTTTATTTTCATGTTCGATTTTGAAAGAAGATATTATGTTCCCTTTGTGGTTGTCTAGTTTGATTTTGTGATCATTATAAACGAATTTGATTAGATTACTTTAGGAGGGTGTGTAGAAGGCTTGAGAATCAAAATAGCATAATATGAAGGGTTGTTACGGGTAGCAAATACTATTAATGCGAGAACTATTATTGTTTAATGTTTTTGTATAACTAGCTCTGTTTTCATATATTTTATCAAGCTTTCATGAATACTTTGATGCACAAATCCATAATCGTCCAATTTGATTGAAATAAAAAGAAATCTCATCTTCTTGGTGGTGCTGCCTTGATTGACTTCTTTTAAATCAATCACACATTAAGTTTCATGTTTAACATGTTATTACTTTCATTCCGTAACTATAATTTGATTCTCGATTCTTATTGAGTGAATACGAGTGGTTTTTTATCCTTTACTACTCGTATCCATGGTCTAATGCTTAATAAAGGATTTCGTGTATCAAGAGTCATCATTTGGATTAAATTTAGTACATTTGTAAGCAAGATTGTTCGAAGACGGTTTTGAAGTGTTGTGGATGCATTTTGTGCACGAGTGGATCAATTTTAAAGGTGATTTGTTTATTTTCATGTTCCGTTTTGGTTTATATTTGAAAGTAGATTCTATATCACCTTTGTCGATGTTTAATTTGACTTCATCATCATTATTGATTAGATTAGTTTAGGAGGGTGTTTAGAAGGCTTAAGAATCAAAATGTCATAGTATGAAATGTTGTTACGGGTAGCAAATTCTATACATGCGAGTACTATTATTGTTTAGTGGTTTTGTATGACTAGTTTGATTTTCATGTATTTTATTAAACTTTCAAGAATACTTTAATGCACTAATCTATAATCGCCCAATTCGACTGAAATAAAAAGAAATTTTATCTTCATGGTCGAACAACTTTGATATGACTTCTTTTAAATCAATCACACATTACGTTTCATGTTTGACATGTGATTACTTTCATTCCGTAATTATAATTTGATTCTCGATTCTTATTTAGTGAATACGAGGGGCGTTTTTATCCTTCACCACCCGTATCCATGGTCTAGTGCTTAATAAAGGTATCGTGGATCAAGAGTTATCATTTGGATTAAATTTAGTAGATTTATGAGCAAGATTGTTTGAAAATGGTTGTGGAGTGTTGCGGATGCATTTTGTGGATGAATATATCAACTTTAAAGTTGATTTGTTTATTTTCATGTTCGATTTTGAAAGTAGATACTATGCTCCCTTTGTGGTTGTCTAGTTTGGTTTCATGATCATTATAATCGAATTTGATTAGATTAGTTTAGGAGGGTGTGTAGAAGGCTTGAGAATCAATATGGCATAATATGAACGGTTGTTACGGGTAGCAAATACTATCAATACGAGAACTATTATTGTTTAATGTTTGTGTATAACCAGTTTTGTTTTCATATATTTTATCAAGCTTTCATGAATACTTTGATGCACAAATCTATAATCGTCCAATTTGATTGAAATAAAAAGAAATATTTTCTTCTTGGTGGTGCTTCCTTGATTGACTTCTTTTAAATCAATCGCACATTAAGTTTCATGTTTGTCATGTGATTACTTTCATTCCGTAACTATAATTTGATTCTCGATTCTTATTGAGCGAATACGAGTGGTTTTTTATCCTTTACTACTTGTATCCATGGTCTAGTGTCGGCTTAAGGAGCTTAATGCTACTCAAGCCCAGCAGATCTCACAGCAAGCCTAGCAGATTGCCCAACTTCAAGAGTATAAGGAGGAATCGGCTAAGAAGTTGGAGGAGTTGGAGGCTGCTAATAAGACGATCATGCTTAAACTCAAAGGATCTAAGGATGAGCCTCTTAAGATCGATGAAGGAGATGATGATGAGGATGATGATGAGGATGATGGAGAAGATGATGAGAGTGATGATGATGATGAAGTCAGTGGTTAGGAAGAAGCAAGAGGAAGGCGAGAAGATGATGATGAAGAAGGAGGTGATGCAGCTGCATCTGCCTCTGCTCCGGGTCAAGAGCGAAGAACGAAGAGAAAACAAGACCAAGGAGCATCATCTTCTGCCCCACCCTCTTCCCCAACTGCAGAAGACCCTGACATGATTCAAGACAAAAGTAAATCCTAGATGTCTATGTTTATGAAATTTTTGTACTTGAAATCATGTATTAATGTTATGTAATTAATGTTTATATATTGTTATTCAATTTTGATTATTTTGATCACTTACTAACTATTGATGTGTTTACATGTTTAATTCAAGCAGATCAAACATCTCAGCAAGATGAATATGATGTTGCTCCCCTACAGCAAATCAAGTCTCAATTAACAATGATACTTGATTTGCAAGGGATTGTCAGGAGGTCTGTGAGTTATACTCTCGAAGAAGGAGAAATAATTCACGACCTTACTGATGAGCAACTTGCTGAGATGTTCCGGTTGAACCCGGATGAGATTGTAAAGGACGCTCCAACCTTTGATGTGGCAAGTGACGATGAGCTTAACGACGTTGATGAAATAGAGATTGAGGACGTCACAGCCCAGCATTATCCAGAGTACACTAACCGAGAGGAAAATGTGGTTCCCAATTTGGGAAGTACTCTCGGCAGTGATACATTGGAGAAGCTGAATCAGATGGAAAAGGAAGCAGGAACATCAACAAGCCAAGCCCAAGCCTCGGACACCGATGTGGACATCAGAAAGGCTGAATGGGCAGCTTGTTTTGCAGAGATTCGAGCCCAGCGTGCTGCACCAAATCCAAGTACCTACACCAAGCTCTACAAAGTGAAGAAGCATCTTAAGGTGTCAGGGAAGATTATTGCGTGGGCATACTTTGAGGATCTGAGTGTTTATGCAGTGAAGAGGGAGAAGGGAATAGAGTACTTTAGATTTCCACATGATCTAAAAACTCTTCCCGGTTTTGAGCTCAACAAGCTGGCACGCCTAAAGCTGATATATGAAGAACCGAAGAAGATGTCAGGCTTGTTCGAGGCTGCGTTGAACAGAGAGTACCGCACCAGGTGGGTTAACTTCAGACCTCAACAACCGATGAGGTATATCAAAAGGTCTGAAGTTAATCCAATTACTGGAAGGCCGACAGTTTTCTTGAAATGGGGACCTCCGCGCACGATGTCACGTATACCTTTGAGGGAGATGCCACAAGACTTTACACCCCATTTTAAATGGTGGTATTATGACTGGCGTACCTGAGAAGCCGTCATTGTTTTGGATCGAGAGGGGACGTTGGAGACAATAAGGGTGTTCGACCCAATGTGGCTCATGAACTTGTCAGCAACTGATATATATATATGTTGTACAAGTGGCCACTATTTTTTGATACGCAGGATATTGTGCAAGCTCTTCAGTCTCAACATGTTATACGTTTATGCTTCGCACTTGATATTCAGGTTGGGGTTTCAAAGGAAGAAAGAGTCAAGAGACATGCAGAGTTTACAAAGGAAGTCAAAGAATAGATAGAACTAGGTCCAAGGGGGAGTTTGTTGGTACACATGTCCCTAGTTCTAGTTCTACTGTACTTAAATGTTTAATGACTTTCATTTTGTTACACTGATGTAATAGTTTGATATTTGTAATGAAAGACTCTTGAATGAATGAATATGTGTTATTGAAAGTGTATAAATGAAATACAATATGTGGATGATGCTTATAATGTTTAATGTTTCATTGTGTATTGTATGATAACGCATATTGAACTAACTATATAGGTTTGTGAAGTGTATGAAGTTCTTATACGAATGGACCATGCTAATGGACCATACGCATAAACACTTCATGCTAATGGACCAGTCGCACGACTAAACCAGGAGACTGGATCAGTCGTACGATTGTGACAAGAGTTTGACTCAGTCGCATGACTGGACTTTCAGTCGTACGAATGGATCAACCGCATGCTTCAGTCGCACGACTGAACCATGCTGATGTTTCAGTCGCATGATTGAAGACTCCAAACCTATAAATACCACTTAATTCGTGGAAATAGAAGACTTCGAGAATTCGCAACCCTAGCCGTCCCAAAACGTCCAGTTCGTCCCTTCCAACTTTAAAAGCGTTTCTGATCATTGCTAATCAATTCTTAACGTTTTCTAATTGTTAGTTTTGATCAGATTAATGTTCTCCCTGATTGGATCGCCAATCAAATAGGATTCCACACTATTTGATCTGGTTTCATGTAGATTCGGTTAGTACCAGCCTATACCCGGTCCTAACAGCCTTCACACCCAATGTGTTATCAACTAGATCATTGGCCATTCCCACTATCCATTCTTTCTTATTTAGTGTTCTTTTAAGGCTTCCACCTGAGCTTCGCTTATCAACCTCATAACATCTGGGGTCACTACCAGTTGGCACACCTTCACTCAAATTGGTTCATATCCTTCCTTTTGGCTCAGGGCATCGGCTACCATATTTGCCTTACCTGGGTGGTAATGGATTTCATAATAATAATCCTTTATCAGCTCTAACCACCTCCTCTGTCTCATATTTAGATCTTTCTGTGCAAAGAAATATTTCAGACTTTTGTGATCGGTGAATATAGTGCACTTAGTTTCGTACAAATAATGTCTCCATATCTTCAACGCGAAGACCACTGCTGCAAGTTCCAAATCATGAACAGGGTAATTGACCTCCGTGTCCTTTAGCTGTCTGGATGCGTAAGCTATAACATTTCCTCTCTGCATCAATACACAACCTAACCCACAGTAAGAGGCATCGGAGTATACTGTTAGGTCTTCATCTCCTTCTGGTAAGGTTAGTACAAGCACTTTGGTTAATCTATCCTTCAATTCCTGGAATGCATCCTCCTAGTCATTTTCCCAGTCGAACACCATGTTCTTTCTTGTTAACCTTATTAATGGGGAGGTCATCTTTGAAAAATCCTGGATCAACCTTCTATAATAACCAGCCAATCCCAAGAAACTACGGATTTCAGATGGCGTCTTTGGGAATTTCCATTGCGTAACTGATTGAACTTTTGTTGGATCAACCATAACCCCTTCCTAATTTATAACGTGCCCTAAGAACTGCACTTCACGTAGCCAAAATGCATATTTTGAGAACTTTGCATACAGTTTCTCCTTTCGTAATATTTCTAACACCTCCTTGATATGACAAGCGTGGTCTCCTTCGTTCTTTGAGTATATTAAGATATCATCGATGAAAACTATTACTGATGTGAGGCCCCGCTCACCGGGCACCTTACTGTTGGTTCTTCATCGCACATATAACTTACATAATGTATATAATCATAAATCAACGCAGCGGAAATGATAAATTAATACATTCTCATTCATTCATAAAAGTCATTACATCATTGACTCGATTACAAAATGCAGCTTTCTCTACTTTGTCTCTCCTCATAGGATCATACAGCGACCTCTAGAGGAGATATTAAGTTCAAAAACATAAAAATTATATTTTTATACTAAAGAATATTCCTTAGGTAATTCCGTACATCGGAACCCTGACGGAATACTCTTGACACTCTCATGCAACATATTTCGTTGCATGTGCTACGCGCACGCTTCCAATGCGTGGCGAACTTATCAAAATCTATAGGAGATTTCTTGAGTAATCTCGTTTATTCAGATCCTCAAGAAATCTCATAATGACATGCAACGTGATGTGTTGCGAATATTATGGACCCGCAACCCATGACGTTGCAGCATTATCAACTGGAGAATGCCATCCCAAAAGAGCTGAGTAGTCGCCTCGTGCCATCCTCAGCAACACTACCTGCGAACTGGAAAAAACATAAAAGTCAGCGTTGCTGAGTGAGTTCTAGTTTTATAATAAAACATACTTTCATTCTCATTAACTGCTCTTTCATACATGTGTTCACACATCATACGTACATGTAGATATATTATTATTATCTCATCATTCATTACTTACTTTCATACGTGTACACTTCATCATTCTCGTTTACTTTCATACATACATACTTTACATACTTTCGTACGTACTTTACTTTCATTCATATACTCTTCATCATTCTCATTTACTTTCATACGTACATACTTCACGTACTTTCGTACGTACTTTACTTTCATTCTTACATTCATTACTTACGTTCGAACATTCATTACATTCATTCATACTTTCATTACTTTCGTTCGAACGTTCATTACATTCGGTGACATGTACAATACCCCACTTTCATCATACATACTACTGGTGCTGGACCTGTGGTGGTTAGCCACGAACGTTGTGCACAAAGCTGATCCAGTCACCTGGGGTAAGTACATGCACCACTTATCTTTCACTTCACTACTAACATACGTTAGCCGAGTCTGTTGCAGTGCGCGACTGCTCACCTCAGTGACAATCTTATGATTGCCTGCTAACCGAGTCTCTTGCAACACGAAGTTGCTCACCTCATTATCAATCTCAATGATTGACCCGATGTACATCCTTCGGGGTAGCTAACCCGTACACCGTTGAGCTAACACCTGCCAGGGGTGTGCACCTCCTTCATTTGCTTGCAAGCCTTTCTTACTTTCTTTCATTAATGCATGCATTCATTCATCATGTTCCTTCTTTCATTATCTTTCACTTTACGTTTTTTATACATTCGTTTCTTTCGTTCATTCATTCACGTAAAGTTATTAAAGATAAGACACATATACATAAGGAACATACATACTTACATATCATCAGTATTCATGGCAACATCATACTAACATACATACATCATACATACACTTCTACATTCACTCACATCAGCCCTGTCCGGGCGACTGAACTACCACCAGTCGCATGTCCTCCATGCGACTGGGTCATGCGATTGGGCTACTCATGCGAATGGGTACTCAAACGTGCGACTGAACTTCCTTCCGTACGACTAGACACTCTGCGACTGGGTTATATACGACTAACTCTTAACCGTGCGACTGAACTACTCTACGATTGAGCTTATGCGACCGAAACCCTCTGTCGCATCACCTATCGTGCGATTGAGACTCATTCGGGCGTCTGAGTCTCAGTCGGGCGATTGGACATCACTATTACTCATTCGGCCGAATGGCCCTTCAGTCGCATAACCCTAACTGGGCAGCGACTGGAGTTCTTCATGAACAGCAGTCGCGAAACCCCCGTCCCCACAGTCACCATAAACCCATTTTCAGCCCAATTCAACCCTCCCAAGCCTTAGGGATTCCTACTAGGACCTCATACAAGCATATACTAGTCCTAATTCATACCATAAACATATTACTCAAGATTTACCCAAATGGGTCAAACTTTCACTATTTCAAAACTAGGGTTTTAATGTGTCTCCAGCCCCAAAATCGTTAGAAACATGTAAATGAGGGGTCCTAGAACTCACATTGTCAGGTAGAAGTTGATGAGCTTCGAATTAGCTTGCTTCTCGACAATCGGGCAGCACTTTCCCCTCTTTCTTCTCTTCTCGGTCTCTTTCTGCTCTCTTCCCGACTGAAAATGGGAGGAGAGTGGAGCTGCTCCCTTTTTATACCCACTTCTCAGTCGCATCTGGTCCAGGGGCGACTGGACCTTCAGTCGCATGAACACTATGCGATTGGACCCCAATCGCACATGTTCCATGCGGCTCATACTCCATTCGGGCGGTTGAACTCCAATCGTGCGGTTAGCTTCAATCGGCCGAATAGCCATGCGGTTGACCTCCAGTCGCATAAATCACAGGCGACTGAGGCTCAGTCGCATAGCCTACCAAAAGGTCAAACTTTCGGGTGTTACAAGTCCACCCCCCTTATTTTAGGTTTCGTCCCCGAAACCTGTTACTCTTCGAACAATCGTGGGTAATGCTACTTCATTTCTTCTTCGGTTTCCCACGTCGACTCGGATCCCTTCCTGTGCCGCCACTATACACGCACAAGGGGAACCACTTTATTCCTCAACCTCTTCTCTTTGCGATCGATAATCGCCACTGGTTGTTCTACATAATTGAGCTTTTCGTCTACTTCGATATCATCCAGTGGAACAACCATGTCTTCGTCCGCCAAACACTTCCTTAGATGAGACACGTGGAAGTCGGGTGGATTCCACTTAGTTCATCTGGCAAATCTAACCTATAGGCCACCTCTCCTACTCGAGCAATGATTCGGAAAGGACCTATATATCACGGACTCAACTTACCCCGCTTCCGGAATCGAATGATCCCTTTCCAAGGTGAGACCTTCAACATAACACGATCTCCCACCTGGAACTCAATCGGTCTGCGTCGTTTGTCGGCATACGATTTCTGTCGGTCTTTGGCAGCTTTCATATACGCTTTAATTCTTTCAAGCTTTTCAGTCGTAGCCTCTACCACTTCGACGCTTCCCATTCTTTCTGACCAATTTCACCCCAACAGACGGGTGTTCTGCATCTCTACCGTATAGCATTTCATAGGGTGGCATGCCGATACTGGCATGATAACTGTTGTTGTATGAGAACTCAGCTAACGGTAGATGGTCATCCCAACTTCCCCCGAAGTCAATAACACATGCTCGGAGCATGTCCTCCAAAGTCTGAATGGTCCTTTCTGACTGACCATCAGTTTGAGGATGATAAGCCGTGCTAATATGCAACCTCGTCCCCATAGCATCGTGGAATTTCTTCCAGAATTTGGATGTAAACCGTGTGTCGCGATCAGATACAATCGACACCGGTACACCATGACGAGTCACAATCTCTTTGATGAAAAGATCAGCCAACTTCTCGGACGAATATGTCTCCCGCATCGGTAAGAAGTGAGCACTCTTCGTCATTCGATCCACAATCACCCAGATGTATCATACCCTTTCGGGGTGCGTGGCAGCTTTGTGATAAAATCCATGGTGATGTGTTCCCACTTCCATTCCGGTATGTCCAACGGCTGAATCTTTCCATACGGCTTCTGGTGCTCTGCCTTTACTTGCAAACACGTGAGGCATTTGCTCACATACTCCACCACATCACGTTTCATACCCGGCCACCAGTAATCTTTCTTCATATCTTGGTACATTTTGGTAGCACCGGGATGAATGGAGTATCGAGACTTATGAGCTTCATCCAAAATCTTCATTCGTGGATCCCAAGACGAGGAATCCACATACGCCCAAACCGAGTTTTAACACCCGTTGCGTTTTCTCCAACTCCGCGACCAGACCTCTCATTCGTTCAGAGTTAAGATGTTCGTCTTTCAAAGCCTCATCTTGGAACTCTTTGACCTGCTTCATTACGTCGGAGGTCATGATTATCTGGTACGCCTTCACCCGAATTGGCTCGGGCCTCTCCTTCCGGCTAAGGGCATCAGCTACCACATTAGCTTTGCCCGGATGGTAATGGATTTCACAGTCGTAGTCTTTTATTAGCTCCAACCACCGTCTCTGCCTCATATTCAGATCCCTTTGCTCAAAGAAGTACTTCAAGCTTTTGTGGTCCGTGAAGATGGTACACTTCGTCCCGTACAGATAGTGCCGCCAAATCTTCAACGCGAAAACCACAGCTGCTAGCTCCAAGTCATGAGTAGGGTAGTTAACCTCATGAACTTTCAGCTGTCGGGATGCATAGGCTATCACCTTTCCTCTCTGCATTAATACACACCCCAACCCCAAGTAGGAGGCATCAGAATAAACTACCAAATCTTCACTCCCTTCGGGTAACGCCAATACTGGAGCTTGGGTCAATCTCGTCTTCAGTTCTTCAAACGCCTTCTCTGAGCTTGACCCCATACAAATTTCACATCCTTCCGGGTCAACTTTGTCAGTGGAGAGGCAATTTTGGAAAAGTCTTGGATGAACCTTCGGTAGTAACCCGCCAAACCCAAGAAACTACGGATCTCGGTCGGCGTCTTCGGAGATTTCCATTGCATACTGCTTCCACTTTCGCCGGATCGACCATAATCCCGTCCGGATTTACTACATGACCCAAGAATTGAACTTCACGCAACCAGAATGCGCACTTGGAGAATTTAGCATACAACTTCTCCCTTCTCAACGTCTCCAGAACTTCGCGAATGTGACCGGCATGCTCAGTCTCACTCTTCGAATAAATCAGGATGTCATCAATGAATACAATCACTGATTTATCCAACATCGGCCGGCACACCCTATTCATCAGGTCCATAAAAGCAGCTGGCGCGTTGGTCAGACCAAATGACATAACGAGGAACTCATAATGACCGTAGCGCGTACGAAAAGCTGTTTTAGGGATATCCTGCTCCTTCACCTTCAGTTGATGGTAGCCTGATCGAAGATCTATACGCGAAAACCAACTAGCACCCTGAAGTTGATCAAACAAGTCATCGATCCTCGGCAAGGGGTATCTGTTCTTTACTGTCAGTTTATTCAGCTCGCGGTAGTCGATGCACATCCTCATACTACCGTCCTTTTTCTTTACAAACAGGACCGGAGCACCCCAAGGTGAGATACTCGGTCGAATAAACCCCTTATCCAACAGCTCTTGTAACTGCTCCATCAACTCTTTCATCTCTGTCGGGGCCAATCAGTACGGTGCCTTGGCAACAGGTTGGGCGCCTGGTACTAAATCAATCTGGAACTCGATCTCTCTGTCTGGTGGCAATCCCGATAAGTCTTCCGGGAACACGTCTGGGAACTCACACACAACCGGAACATCAGACAGTTGTGGTGCTGGCTTCTCTACATCTTTCACATAACATAAATAGGCGTTACATCCACGCCTCATACATTTCCCCGCCACTGCCATTGAGATCACTTTCGGAATCGTAGTAACCCGATCCCCATAAACTGTCACTGGACTACCGTCAGGCGCTATCAAAATGATCATCTTCTTGCGACACACAATGTTCGCCTCGAAATCTGCCAACCAGTCCATACCAAGCACCAAATCGAAACCGCCTAACGTCATCGCAAAGGGTTTAACTGGGAATTTGTGACCCTCCAGTTCTACATCGCAACCCTCAATTACCTCTGAAATCCTGGTGGTTTTACCTATCGCAGTCTCTACATCAAACGGCACATCAACACGCCTACTACTAACGGGCAATTTGGCACAAAAAGCAGCAGAAATGAAACTCCTACTAGCACCCGAATCAAATAATACAGAGGCTAAAGTTTGGTTCACCAGAAACGTACCGGACAATACATCAGGGTCCGTCCTCGCCTCTTCCTGCGTCATCGTGAATGCTCTGGCGCTCGCTTTCGACCCTTCACCCCTGCCTTCTTCACGCCGGAACCCTCAGATCTCGGCTTCTTGCAGTCTTTATTCATATGACCACTTTCCCCACAGTTATAGCACCTCATCGCTTTACACTCTTTGGCCATATGTCCGGACTTTCCACACTTGAAACATACATTCAGCCCCATCTGCACTCACCACCGTGCTCTCGCCCACACTTCCCACACTTTCTCGATCCTGCACTTGTCACGACCACACGGCGTTCACCAACCCGTGCCTTCTTACTACTTGTCGAAGTATCACCCCGACCAAACCTCTTTCCCTGCCACCTCCTCTCATCACTTCCCTTCTTACTGCCCTCAGATTTCACCATCGCAGCTCGTTCATCGTACAACCTCCCAGCTAAATCCACCGCCGATCTGAAAGTACTTGGTCTGGCGGAAATCAAATGCCAACGAATTTCAGCTGGCAGCCCCTGAATATACCGGTTAATCTTGCGAGACACCAGCGTCACTTGCTCTGGCACCAACCGTGCCATGTCGTTGAACTTGGTCGTGTATTGTTGGTGGGTCATTGTTCCCGCCTCCAGCTGCAGGAACTCTCTCTCAACTCTGTCCATCTCTCGACGAGGACTGAACTCCTCGATCACCATTCTCTTCACTCAGACCACTTCATTTTCCCAATGGCCCTGCTACCCTCGGCCTGGACATATTGTCCCACCAGCACAATGCCGTCCCCGTAAACGAGTGGGTAGCAAACTTTACCTTCTTATCCTCCTGGCAGTCACTGATATCAAGGACCGCCTCCATCTCTCTCACCCATTGGTGAGCATCAGCAGCCGTACCCGAACCATCAAAAGTCGGAGGCTTGCATCTCATAAATTTCCCGTAATCACAACCCGGGCTGTCCCCCTAACCTGTTCTTCCTCCTCTTCCTCTCGTCATCAGACAATACCGTTTCTGCCTCTGTCTGTTGCTGTCTACCGGAGGACCGTCTCCTCCCTCGTCTATCCTCCTCTCGTACTGCCTTTATCGCTTCGGTCATTACAGTCGGTAAGATCGTCTGCATAACCTGGTGCACTTCCTCAATCACTGCCTCTTTTACCGAGGCTCTCAACTTGGCGCTTTCATCCGTCTCTTCCTGGTGAGGAATCTCGTTCTCCTCACGAACTACTTTCTCTTTCCTAAGTCTTCCTCGCGTGATACGCGGCTCATCACCACGTTCACCATCACGGGAAGCATCAGATGATCTATCACCGACCATCTTCTATCACACTGAAAGATTAAAACACCAACACGGTCATTCAAGGAAATAGCTCAGTTTATGTTAAGTATAGTAAGTCCCTAATTACAGTGGCCAGTTGTGATTAGCCACTTACTCTACTCTTCGTACCCCGAGCATCACCTATCCTGACTACATCAGTATCTCAGTCTAACAGTACACATAATCACATCACATGCGCACATAATAACCAGTTAATCTTTAAGAAAATACCTGATGGCACGCGACTACTCAGATGGCATTCTCATTCTCCCTGTCCCATTCTCAGTTTAAGTTTAGGTTTATTATAAAAATTTACCCATTTTACTTAAACTTTTGCTCTGATACCAACTTGTGAGGCCCCGCTCACCGGGCACCTTACTGTTGGTTCTTCATCGCACATATAACTTACATAATGTATATAATCATAAATCAACGCAGCGGAAATGATAAATTAAATACATTCTCATTCATTCATAAAAGTCATTACATCATTGACTCGATTACAAAATGCAGCTTTCTCTACTTTGTCTCTCCTCATAGGATCATACAGCGACCTCTAGAGGAGATATTAAGTTCAAAAACATAAAAATTATATTTTTATACTAAAGAATATCCTTAGGTAATTCCGTACATCGGAACCCTAACGGAATACTCTTGACACTCTCATGCAACATATTTCGTTGCATGTGCTACGCGCACGCTTCCAATGCGTGGCGAACTTATCAAAATCTATAGGAGATTTCTTGAGTAATCTCGTTTATTCAGATCCTCAAGAAATCTCATAATGACATGCAACGTGATGTGTTGCGAATATTATGGACCCGCAACCCATGACGTTGCAGCATTATCAACTGGAGAATGCCATCCCAAAAGAGCTGAGTAGTCGCCTCGTTCCATCCTCAGCAACACTACCTGCGAACTGGAAAACACATAAAAGTCAGCGTTGCTGAGTGAGTTCTAGTTTTATAATAAAACATACTTTCATTCTCATTAACTGCTCTTTCATACATGTGTTCACACATCATACGTACACGTAGATAATATTATTATTATCTCATCATTCATTACTTACTTTCATACGTGTACACTTCATCATTCTCGTTACTTTCATACATACATACTTTACATACTTTCGTACGTACTTTACTTTCATTCATATACTCTTCATCATTCTCATTTACTTTCATACGTACATACTTCACGTACTTTCGTACGTACTTTACTTTCATTCTTACATTCATTACTTACGTTTGAACATTCATTACATTCATTCATACTTTCATTACTTTCGTTCGAACGTTCATTACATTCGGTGACATGTACAATACCCCACTTTCATCATACATACTACTGGTGCTGGACCTGTGGTGGTTAGCCACGAACGTTGTGCACAAAGCTGATCCAGTCACCTGGGGTAAGTACATGCACCACTTATCTTTCACTTCACTACTAACATACGTTAGCCGAGTCTGTTGCAGTGCGCGACTGCTCACCTCAGTGACAATCTTATGATTGCCTGCTAACCGAGTCTCTTGCAACACGAAGTTGCTCACCTCATTATCAATCTCAATGATTGACCCGATGTACATCCTTCGGGGTAGCTAACCCGTACACCGTTGAGCTAACACCTGCCAGGGGTGTGCACCTCCTTCATTTGCTTGCAAGCCTTTCTTACTTTCTTTCATTAATGCATGCATTCATTCATCATGTTCCTTCTTTCATTATCTTTCACTTTACGTTTTTTATACATTCGTTTCTTTCGTTCATTCATTCACGTAAAGTTATTAAAGATAAGACACATATACATAAGGAACATACATACTTACATATCATCAGTATTCACCATCTATCATGGCAACATCATACTAACATACATAACATACATACACTTCTACATTCACTCACATCAGCCCTGTCCGGGCGACTGAACTACCACCAGTCGCATGTCCTCCATGCGACTGGGTCATGCGATTGGGCTACTCATGCGAATGGGTACTCAAACGTGCGACTGAACTTCCTTCCGTACGACTAGACACTCTGCGACTGGGTTATATACGACTAACTCTTACCATGCGACTGAACTACTCTACGATTGAGCTTATGCGACCGAAACCCTCTGTCGCATCACCTATCGTGCGATTGAGACTCATTCGGCGTCTGAGTCTCAGTCGGGCGATTGGACATCAACTATTACTCATTCGGCCGAATGGCCCTTCAGTCGCATAACCCTAACTGGGCAGCGACTGGAGTTCTTCATGAACAGCAGTCGTGAAACCCCCGTCCCCACAGTCACCATAAACCCATTTTCAGCCCAATTCAACCCTCCCAAGCCTTAGGGATTCCTACTAGGACCTCATACAAGCATATACTAGTCCTAATTCATACCATAAACATATTACTCAAGATTTACCCAAATGGGTCAAACTTTCACTATTTCAAAACTAGGGTTTTAATGTGTCTCCAGCCCCAAAATCGTTAGAAAACATGTAAATGAGGGGTCCTAGAACTCACATTGTCAGGTAGAAGTTGATGAGCTTCGAATTAGCTTGCTTCTCGACAATCGGGCAGCACTTTCCCCTCTTTCTTTTCTCTCGGTCTCTTTCTGCTCTCTTCCCGACTGAAAATGGGAGGAGAGTGGAGCTGCTCCCTTTTTATACCCACTTCTCAGTCGCATCTGGTCCAGGGGCGACTGGACCTTCAGTCGCATGAACACTATGCGATTGGACCCCAATCGCACATGTTCCATGCGGCTCATACTCCATTCGGGCGGTTGAACTCCAATCGTGCCGTTAAGCTTCAATCGGCCGAATAGCCATGCGGTTGACCTCCAGTCGCATAAATCACAGGCGACTGAGGCTCAGTCGCATAGCCTACCAAAAGGTCAAACTTTCGGGTGTTACAACTGATCTGTTTAACATCGATCGACACACACGATTCATTAAGTCCATGAATGCCGCAGGAGGATTGGTTATCCCGAAGGACATAACCAGAACTCATAGTGTCCATAGCGTGTTCGAAAAGCTATCTTTGGGATATCTTGCTCCCTTACTTTAGTTGATGATACCTGGATCTGAGATCTATTCTAGAGAACCAACTTGCATCTTTCAATTGGTCAAATAGATCGTCTATTCTAGGTAAAGGGTATCGATTCTTCACGGTCATCTTATTCAATTCCTTGTAATCTATACGCATCCTCATGTTGCCATCCTTCTTCCTCACAAATAACACTGGAGCATCCTATGGAGAAATGATGGCCCTAATGAATCCCTATCAAGAAGTTCTTGCAGTTGTGACATGAGCTCCTTCATCTCGGACAGGGCTAGGCGGTTGGGTGCTTTGGCAATGGGTTGGGCTCCTAACAGTAAATCAATCTGAAATTCTATCTCTTTATCCAGTGGTACTCTTGGCAGATCCTCCGGGAATACATCAGAACGTCACGCACCACTGGTACATCCGACAACTCCTTCACTTTATCTTTAACATCCTTGACATACGCTAGATATGCCCGGCACCCTCTTCTCATACATTTCTATGCCTTGATCATGGAAATGATTCTTTGCACTTTGCAGACGTTATCACCATAAATCATAACTGGATACCATCGGAAGCTGCTAATCGGATTATCTTTTGCCGGCATATTATGTTAGCATCATGGGCAGCTAACCAATCCATTCCCAGTACGACGACGAAACCACCTAAGGTCATGGCAAACAATCGTGCGGGAAAGTAATAACCTCCTAGTTTTATGTGGCAATCCTCTAACACCCTGATTATTCTAATAGATTTACCATCGGCCGTTTCTACTTCAAAAGAATCATCTATTTCCCTAGTTTGAATATCTAGGGTAGCATAGAAATATGCAGATACAAAACTCCTACTGACACCATTATCAAATAATACGGAGGCACAAACATCATTGACTAGAAACATACCTGACACCATGTTCGGGTCTTTCCTTGCCTACTTCTTGTTCATGGTGAAAGCCCTTTCCCTGGCCTTGGGCTTTCTATCATCCCCCATGTCACCATTCCTGCTTATTCTCGAGCTCCCCGGCTTAGCCTTCTTGCAATCCTTGTGTGAGCCCGACTCATTACAATTGAAGCACCTGTTCCATTCCGGGCATTCTCTGGCTATGTGACCAGTTTCCCACACCGGTAACATCCATAGCTACCAATTCAAAATTCTCCTAGATGTCGCCTCCACACTTCCCACACTCCATCTCATCAACTCCTTTCACAATCACCTGCTTTGCATCCACCCTTGCTTTCTTGTTCCCCGGTTGATAGCTACCACTTCCGTATCTCTTTCGATTGTTGTTCCAAACCTTTCTTGATTTGCCCACTGCTTCCGACCTCCGATGATCATACAACCTTCACTGAGATCCACTGCCGATGTAAAAGTACCCGGTCAGGCAGTGACCATGTACCTATGAATGTCCAGAGGCAATTCTTTTATGTACATCTTAATCCTCTTGGATTCAGGAGTCACAATTCAGGCACCAGACGTGCCATTTCATTGAATTTTTGGTGTATTCTTGATGTGTCACGTTTTCAGCTTCCAAGCTCACAAACTCTTGGTTCAATCTTATAAAGTTCTCTCTCCGGATAGTACTCCTTTATCACCAATTTTTTCATTTCAGGCCACTTCATCCTCTTAATAGCCTCTTTCCCAAAAGAGTCAACGATGCTATCCCACCAACACAGTGCTGGATCCAAAAGTGAATAGGAAGCGAACTTCACCTTTTGGTCTTCCTGGCACTCACTGGTCCTTAGCACGGATTCTATTTCCCTAATCCAACGCTGGGCAGTAGTAGTATTACCGGTACCATCAAATGTTGGGGGCTTACACCTTTGAAAAACCCTATAGCTGCACCCCTTTCCCACCTCCTCAACCTCAGAGTCATTATCATTACCCTTTCCTAAGCCTTGACCACTTTCTTCTTATCAACCTTCTTTAGAGCTGCATCCTTCTTATTTTCACCTTTGACCTGTTCCACAACCTCCGCAAGTAAGGCGGGCATCACACCGGATAGGATTTGGTGCACCTCTTAGGCAATAGCTACCTTCACTGTTTCCTTCAGCTTTGCTTGGTCAGTAGTAGGCTCCTCGGCTTCCGTTTCTAACTAAACCTCCTCCTTAACCGGTTTCTCAACTGGCTTTCTCGATGACCTTCCTGCCGGTTTCTAGCTTTGCTTGTTACTTCTTTTGCCTTAATAGGGGCCTTCCCCTAGTGCTCCTTTGAGTGGCCATTGCTAGAACCACTTTCTTTGATGCCATCTCTCTACTTCCTATAAGATTCAGAATATCAATATGGTCTGTCAAGGCAAGTTCATGTAAGGCCCCGTTCCCGGGCACCTCACAGTTGGTCGTCATTACCCATAAAACATACATTTAATATAACTTAATAAAAACCATGCAGCGGAAACTTTGAATTTACTATAAATGCTTTTGCAAAGTAATACAACACCCATTACAAAATATCGTTTGTTTGCATTACAATACAAAAACATTAACAAAAGAATGCCATCCCAAAAGAGCTGAGTAGCCGCCTCGTGCCATCCTCAGCAACACTACCTGCCAACTGGAAAACACATAAAAGTCAGCGTTGCTGAGTGAGTTCTAGTTTTATAATAAACATACTTTTACTTATTTATAAGTATCCTTTCGTGCATGCGTTCATACATCATACGTAACAGAGATAATATTCGTTATTATCTTCATCATTCGTATTCATCGTTATCTTTAACTTCTCGTATGGATTCTGTCAGGCTTTACCCACTTCATAGCACTTGGCTATGATTACTGTGGTCGAATGACAAGAATCCCGTTCATACTTACTTGCAGATTGAAAGGTGAATTGTACCAATACCATATGCTACACCCCGATCGTTATTAGCTACCGGCCGAAGTCAACATATGAACAACAAACGTATGCCACGGTACTAGAGGTAAGCGGTAGAGGTACCATGACCATGGTCAATCACAGAGAAGGACCAATCGCGTTATTCAATGCTTGCAAGACATAATTCGTTCGTTCATTAATGCATGTATTCATCATCATTCTTCTTTTCGTTCATTCGTTAATACATGCATTCATCATCATGTTCCTCTTTCATTATCTTTCACTTTACGTTACATAATACTTCATTAGTTCATTCTCGTTATTCGTAAAGTTTCGGAAAGATAAGCATACATAATTACAAGGAACATACACTCATCATACATTCATCATCATCATTCATCATCATACATTCATCATCATACATTCATCATCATACATTCATCATCATACATAGCATCATACATACGTAATCATACATAGCATCATCACTCACATTCAATAACGTCCTAGTCAACAGTCAGGTGAAACCCTACTGCACAAACTCCAAGGAAATATGTTAAAAAGTCTAAGTATTTTGGGCGTATGAGCCCTATTCTAGGCGTTTCACCACTGTCGGACTCATCAGCTACATTTAGAAAAATTTCAGGCTTCGGGCGTATAAGCACTGCTGGGCGTATGACCCCTGTTAGTCATTTTAGCCCTGTTGGTCGTATTAGCCCTGTTGGTCGTATTATCCCTGTTGGACTTTTGAGCTTACACTTAGAAATTTTCTCTGGTCATACGACCAAGGTCCAGACTTTTCACCCTCATACTTAGTAAAATTTCAGACTTATAAGTCTGGGCGTTTTAGGACTGTTGGACATATTACATGCTTGGACTCAAAACCTTACTTAGAAATATTCTAAGGCAATTTCCTGGCGTATAAGCACTATTGGACACATTACCTTGCACTTAGTTATTCTAAGTCCAAATTTCAGGCATATTACTACTAATTGGGCTTGTTAGTCGTTTTAGTAACCTGCTCATATGACTAATTCATATTTCAATTCCCACATCAGAATGCCTAGTACTAAACATATACACATGATTCTAGGCATAAATCTAACATAACATAAACATACATACATTCATATCATACGGTATCAAACCCAAATTTATAAAAACATATATATGCATTTTCCAGCCCCAAACGTTTAAAACAGGTAAAAAGGGGTCTAGAAACTCACCTTTGCAGTCTCTCGGGTATGACTCCTTCAAAACCTGTTTGCTACAAGTTGAACACCTATAAAACCCAATGAACGCACCCGAACACAAAAACGCACATATAAGAACATGCATTCTCGGTTTCTTAGCCAAAACACAACTTAAAAACACTAATTCTTACCTTGAATCTGATTTCTTCTTCTTTCTCTCTCTAAGAATCGAAGTCCCTGCTGTTTCTCTCTCTAAAAACCGAATGCAAAGAAGTGTGAAGGGGGTTATGGGCGGCCATACCTTCTTTTACACCAACTTTTCAATGATTTTGTCCTTTTGGCACTTTTTACCCTTTATCTTTAAGTTGACTTTCGTTTTCTCCTTTTTCTTTCTATTTTATTCTTTTATTTCTTTAAAAGAAATTACGGGTGTTACAGTTCATATCATGACAAGTTTTGTAATTTTTAATAACAGTGGCTAGTTGTGATTAACTACTTGTAGAACTTCTCATATTCCAAGCTCTCCTATCCTGAGCCACACTAACACTCAAACCTACTATCCCTATTCTATGCAGGTATAGATCACATAAATTCGGGTAGGCTCAAAAATTAATGTTATCATACCCTATCCTTAATTCTAACTCAAGTAACGAGGCATTACCTATCAAAATAGTATTTACAACATATTTCGTTACCTCTTGGCATGGAGCTTCTTGGACTGACATCCTTCTACTTGGTCCTATTTTCTGTTTAAGTTTAGGTTTATAAAATGTTTTTTCCAAATCTGTTAAACATTGGCTCTAATACCAACTTGTAAGGCCCCTGATCCAGGGAAGCCCACAGTTGGTTATTCACAGCAAAACAAGGATTTAAAAATTTATTTAGATAAATATTTGCAGTGAAAAAGTATATCAAGTTTCAATCCATTACAACATAATTCAATAAGACATTAACATGTCTTTAAACTATCAAATAATCCTTAAGAGTTTGTTTAACAATCTTCTGAATCAGGGATGCAAGTCTTCGGTTTCCAAGAAGCTCTAGATCCATGCTTACATTCACTCAAGTCCGACGACTCACCTGTCAACTAATATACATAAAAAGTCAATTCCGCAGAGTGAGTTCTACGTGTATTTATCAAGTAACTTTTAGTAAGATATTTTAACTTTATCCTTCAAAGTAATCATCACATAACAAAACATTAGTATACGCAGATCATCTCTTTATCAATGCTTTGTCATTAATACTTTCGCTTAATTATTAACTATTACTCTTCTTTACCCGTCAATTCCCAGTCACTATCGGTGTCTATGATAAACACAGTACTTTACCGACATGCCATTTCAGGCCTTACTATCGTACCCATACAGGCCATTATTATCATGCCAATCCAGGCCTTACGGACTTGCCTGTTCGGGCCTTTACTCTACTGACATGCCAATCCAGACCTTACTGTCATGAGGGGCACAACGAATGCAACCCTCCTATGTTATTTGCTTGCAAGGCTTTACTTTACAAAGGTACATGTTATGGGACCCAATAACATTTATTTAAGTTCAACTTACATCTTTAGTTATACATATACTTATACATTATAGGAAATAACTCTTAGTCTATACATTCACATTTCATCAACAATGGGAATAAATCATATAACCGACCCGCCGCGGGACAGCGGTGGTTCGGGGGCGGCAGCCCCTGATAACGGAGTTCTAGGGCAGCAACCCCTACCTGCTGGTGTCGTGCGGCTATGTCAGCGTGAAAAATTTTTATTTAAAGGACTTTATATAGCATATTTTGTTATAGGAAAATTTATTT
>CM044010.1:27065231-27177987 GCA_024085815.1 Flaveria linearis
TTTTTATGTATATTTAGAGCATATCAATATTCAAGAAAAAGGTCAATGTTATATAAAAGTAAAACTTATGAGCAATGACTCTAACCGATGTGTATTACATACCAAGTCTAAGGAGTAATATTATAAGTATTGGTCAAGTGATAAAGAGGGATGCAAAGTTACGATGAAAGACAATCTGTTATTTATATTTGACAACTCAAAGAAGCTCCTAAAAAAATTTCCACGAACAAGAAATCGCTTATACAAACTCAAGCTGAACGTGGGAACTGCAATTGTTTACTTTCAAAGCTACACGAACTAAGTTGGTTTGGCATGCATGTTTAGGACCCTTAAACTTTGAAGCCTTAATAGTGTGTCTCTTTCTTGGCAGGAAACAAACTCAACAACCATACCCTGAACAAGCGAAGTTTAGAGCCAAGAAACCCCTTGAATTACTTCATGGGTATCTCCCCGCCTAGAATACATATACATACATATATTATATATATAAGGGGAGAGATCAAATGAAAACCATGTTTATAAATAAAACCATGAAAACTAGGGGTTACATATATGTAAGTACGGATTACAAAGTGTATAACTAAGAGTTACATATATGTAAGGGTTTTGTATATGTAAGTACGTGTTACCAAGTGTACAACTAAAGTACGTACATTAACTCATACAAGTTACGTATACGTAACTCGATTCGTTATCATCGTCAACCTTGGAGTTTAAATTAAAAAATAAATAATGACCTAAAAATAAGGTTAAAGTTTACTCAAATATAGTTTTAAACAATTAAAAAATTAAATCAATTTAAATTATGTGATTGGATAGTGGTGGTTTTCATGGTTTTCAATTATAAACATGGTTTTCATTTGATCCCTCCCCTAATATATATATATATATATATATATATATATATATATTATATATATATATATATATAATATATATATATATATATATATATATATATATATATATTATATATATATACATATATATATCATATACATATATATATACATATACTATATATCATACTATACATATATATATATACATATACATATATATATACATATACATATATATATACATATACATATATATATATACATATACATATATATATACATATCATATATATATACATATACATATATATATATACATATACATATATATATATACATATACATATATATATACATATACATATATATATATTACATATACATATATATATATATACATATACATATATATATATATACATATATATATATATATATATATATATATATATATATATATATATATATACATATATATATATATAGGGAGGTTCCCCTAAAAAATAATTTTTCTCTAAGAATATTAAGAAGTAATCTTAGTCTTCTAATTATCTAATTAAGGGCTAAGATCAAAGTGTAGAAAAAATAAGTAATCAAGGGTAATTTGGGTATTTTATTATATTACCTACAATTGTTGACTTTTTAAAATTTCCCCTTATTTTTTTAAATGTTAATAACTTTTTCATACGACATTATTTTTTAAATAAATTACACCATAAAATCAAGCATTTTTTTCTCTTTAATTTGAGTATAGTATTACTATAGTTTTTTTACAAAAAAAAATCAAATTATGTGAAATTGTGCTACATTTTAACGTTTTTGTGCTGCATTTTATAAAACAGCACAAAGCTGTGCTGTATTTCATAAAACAGCACAAAGCTGTTCTGTATTTCATAAACAGCACAAAGCTGTGCTGTATTTCATAAAACAGCACAAAGCTGTGCTGTATTTCATAAAACAGGACAAAGCTGTGCTGTATTTCATAAAACAGCACAAAGCTGTGCTGTATTTCATAAAACAGCACAAAGCTGTGCTGTGTTTCATAAAACAGCACAAAGCTGTGCTGTGTTTCATAAAACAGCACAAAGCTGTGCTGTATTTCATAAAACAGCACAAAGCTGTGCTGTTTTTCATAAAACAGCACAAAGCTGTGCTGTATTTCATAAAACAGCACAAAGCTGTGGTGTATTTCATAAAACAGCACAATGCTATGCTGTATTTCATAAAAAAAAAGTTGGTTGTGTTATTAAGCACCAATGAATCTTGTCTTAGTGCTTGGCTAGTTGGCCTCAAGGTTAATGGTGATAGTTTGGTAGGTCTGGTCCCTATATAGGCCTTTGCAAGATCAGCAGGTGATGCACCATCATCATCAATAACCTAGAGACAACATGATAAACTGTTAGCTCAAAACACAAACCTTTTTGGTAGATTATCTATGTCAGGTAAAGTTTCGTAGTAGAAAAAGAACACAAACAATTGAGCAGAAGCATAACTTACTCTAGAATTAACAACAGGTGTTGAAATGGCAGCATCAAAGTTTCTGATTTCCCTCTCTTCCACGTGTTTGTTCAATGTGCCACTTGTGAATGCGTCAGCTCTTAGACCATGATAGGATGTGCTGGGAAGCTTTTCTTTATCCCCTTCAACATCATTCGACTCAGCCGTTCTTGAAAGCAACAATGCTGTCAAACGCTCAATTTCAGATCTGTAAATGATGTGTACATCAGTGATTAAAAAATAGTTCACAAACACATATAACTATAGATAGTACAAGGACACAAGGATGCAATTCTCATAAGCTTGTTTTTTTTAAATATATACTATCGTTAGCAAGTTTGACCCTAGAACAGATCATAAAAATGTTTGAAAACTGGCACAGAAACAATGAACAAACCTAGTAAAAGTCTTTTGTTTAAGCATATTTTCAAGATCTGATATTTCAGTTGCAGCTGAGATCGGATAACTCTTGTTGTGTACCAAGAGCTTTGATTTCTTCATATCCATCATGATCAAGTATGATGATATGATGTATTTAATAAAACAGCACATTACATTCGAATTTTGCTGCACTTTGATAAATACAAAAGGGACTAATGAGTGTGTTTTAGGACCATAATGCCCTTTAACCCTAATTTGAAGAGTGCCACATGTAATCTCCTTATTCCTTCTTAGGCAACTTAGGCAACTAATTATTCTTGAACCTCTACCTATATATATATATATATATATATTATATATATATATATATATATATATATATATATATATATATATATAATATATTATAGACGATTATTCTCGTTATATGTGGTGCTATTTACTTAATACAAAATATTAAGTTGTTAATTTTCTCATAAAATTCAAAACAAGGGTGGAAGCTGAAACGGGCGACAAGATTGGTGCGATTACATCTAATCGGGGAGGCAAGTTCACATCAAGAGAGTTTAATAATTAGGGTGAAGAATATAGGATACGAAGAAACATAACAACCCCTTAGCAGGACGGGGTAGTCAAAAGACGTAATAAAATGTTGATCAGGGTACGTTGTAAGATGCATGTTGAAAACGACCATGTTATCTCAAGTATTCTGAGTGAAAGCAGCCATACATGCATGCGCCCTAAATCCTAAATTGCACCCCAGCTTCAAGCTCTTACTGGTCGAAACCGAGTGTTTCTGGTCTCCGTGTTTTCGGTCACGTATGACACATGAAATAAACAAACCCATGCCAAATTAAAAGAATTGGATGATCACAACTAACCGACGGTATATTTGGTTCTAAACCAAGCTTGAAGGCTTATCGGATGTATGATCCAAATCTAGATGGAGGATAGTTGTTAGTCGGGATGTGACATTTGAAAAGAAAATATATAGTTTAGAGTTGGAAGAAAACCGTACAGCATTGAATCAGCACCAAATTAGGAAAGTGAAGTCCAGATGAAATCCTATATGTTTTCCCAACAACGTACCAGTTAAGTTAAGCAAGAAATAGGTTAGCTTGAACCAAACAACGCAGCTGACTCAAGTGCCACGGATCTAGAAAAATTAAGGCAGTAACATAGTTAAATCAATTGAGAATGAGGTTGACAACAAATTACAAGGCAATAATGCACCTCCAAACATGGTAGATTCATAATCGTCCTAGGCTTCCGGTGATGTGCGCAACTATTATAACCAAACTGAAACACCCTTACCAAGGTCGAGCATATATAACTCGATCATTCAGTTTCAAGAAGATTTAACGATTACGTAATTAAAGATGGGGTAAATCAAACCACAAATGAGAAGTTTCTACTTATAATAGATCCAAGATGAACCAGTATGTTAAGCTCAAGCAAAGGAGGATAAGAACTGGGTAAAGGCCATGAAAACCAAGTTGGACACCATTGAAAGAAACGAAACTTGAACCATAAACCAACTTCTAGAAGATCAAAAACCGATTGGGCTTAAGTGGGTCTACAAGATTAAACGAGACGCAACTAGAAAAGTGCTAAAATATAAGGCAAGACTTTGTGGCAAAAAGCTAGGTATATATATTCAACAATACTGAATCGATTTTGATGAAGTGTTCACTGCCATGGCGCGAATGGAGATAATTAGGGTAATACTCGCGATAGCAGCCCGAGAAGGGTAGGAAGCCTACCACTTGATGTCAAACTAGCTTTCTTACATGGGGAGCTAATGAAACCGTTTACGTGTCTCAACCTGAAGGATTCGTGACGAGAGGGGAAGAAGACAAGGTGTATCGGTTAACGACCCTTTACGGGCTACGACAGGCTCCTCGAGCCTGGAATCTCAAGCTTGATGCCACAGTACGAAGCCACGGTTACAAAAGATGCATTCAAGTATAAGAACATTACATAAAACATGCTAATAGTTTAAAATTTGTTGTTCTAGTCATCTTGCTTGTTAAAAAACTTAGTTTGTACGGTTTCGATTATATTCAACTTGATTTTACTTGTTGAACATTGTGTATACATGTTATTATGTTTCACTATTAAAATAACATATACAAATGTTTACATGCAGTTGCTCAAAATTAGTTTTACTTAAAATAACTATATACATATATGAGATTAAACTAATTTTGAGCAACTACATGTAAACATTTATATATGTTATTTTAACAAGTGTTTTAAAACTGGGCAAGGCGGTCGAGTACTCGACAGGCTGCTGAGGCGATTTCCATCAACTTGGTCCGCATTACTCAAAATCGTTTCAACTCGGCCCAACTTGGTCCAACTCAGCCTAACTTGGTTCAACTCTGCCAACTCGAATCTTCATCGATGTTCGCAGCTTTCATTGATATTTGTTAAATTTTGTTGTTTTTTATGAAGATACCTTGAAAAATAAAAATTAAATGATCACTAAGCATATAATATTAAAGAATGAATATTACTTTTTTAAATATTTTAATATGTGAACATGTATCCTTTTGATTTGTATTGATATTCACGTATTTTTTTATTAATATTAGTAAATTTATGATATTTGACACATTTTTAATTTCCCAAAAATTAATTTATTTATAATTACCACGTCTGAGTATTCCTGAGTACTCCTTGTGTAGGCCGAGTACTTGCAACTCTCTAATCGACCGACCTTGTAGCGCCTAACTAGTTCTGCAACAATGGTTTAACTGTAATACATAACACATATACGTAAACGTTCAACAAGTAAAACAAAGTTAAATAGAACAAAAATCTTATAAACATAGAATTTCAACAAGCAAAACGAGTAGAACAAGAAACATATATGTAATCATCGTACCAGAATAAAAACATACTTCACATGTGAACATCTAAACAAAAAATCGACATTCAAATGCTAACAAATTTGATTGAACATCTAGAGTCACTTCAAGCAAATGAACTTTAATATTTCTACATGTTTGTAACATGCAAAAGAATAAAGTCAAATGGGCCCTATTGGTTTGATTCTCCATGTCTAATATTTGTTGACCAAACTTTTGTAAAATTATCAACGTTCTAAAAAGAATGTGTAAACATAAAGAAAATGTATTTTTGAAAAAGAATAAGTGATACATAGTGATAAAGATTAATGGATATGTGTTTTTATATGTATTTTTAAAAACAACCATGACATCTCTTTTTCTACAAAGATATGTAAGGGCAAATAAGGGGTGTTTATTTTTCAGAAAAGCTCTTCTTGATTTCTTTTGTCTGTACCGCGCAAACCACGTGCAGACGTTGAGGTCTGCAGAGTGTTTGTTTTTTGGAAGACTTTTCATTAAAAAAGGGTTTGTGCGAGGTCTGCATGGTGCAGACTTGTCACAATCACTTCTAAAGTCTTCTAACAGAGGATTAAACACTATCACCCACCACTGCCCATGTCCACCACCATCGTCCGCTACCACCATCGTCCGCTACCACCATCGTCCGCCACCACCACCGTCCGTCACCACCACCGTCCCCTCCACCACCGTCCGCCTCCACCACCGTCTGCCTCCACCCACCGTTCGCCACCACCACTACCCACCATCCACCATCATCCACCATCTGCCATCACCACCACCATCCAGTACCACCGTATACCACCACCAGCTGATTTTAGCAGTCCGCGGACGTCAAAAAACAGACAATGTTTTTGGTCCACCTATTATTCTGCAGATGTGATCCGCAGACTGCAGACATTTTACTGCAAAAAAAACAAACGACACTTAAATAACTAGAACACTAAACGTTCTAATGTAAATACAAAATAAGATTAATAGTGGGACTAAACATGCAATCATTTCAAAAATATTTGCATCAATTTTACAATTTATAAAATCTAAAGCAAACTTACAATATAGTCAAACCACAAGTATCATTATGCAAGTCTCTCTTAAAAAATATATATTTAAATATCTATGGGCAGCTAATGGTTTATGGTTTAGTATCCTTAAAAGTATAAGTTTTGCTTATATTGGATGTTTTGAAAAATTGAATGAAAAAATAACGGTATCTATATATAACTTCGATCGAAGATATGCAAACTGAGTGGACAACCTTTGGTTAGAGTGTCTACAAGTTGATGTTTGGTAGCAACATGACAAACCATGGGAGACCGAGCTAAAACTTTGTCCCGACTAATATGTAGATCGATTTCAAGATGTTTGGTTTGCTAATGAAAAACAAGATTGACCGGAAGATAAATAGCACCGGTATTTTCATACCAGAGATCGAGTAGGCGCACAACTCAAAGATAAATGCAGTTCATGCATCAATTATTTATCCACATGATCTCAGCAACACCAAAAGCAATAGCCCAATACTCGATGAACGACTATAATAAAAACAACCAGCCCAATCAACAAGCGTAAACATGAATAATAGTCGTAGAGAACAAGAAATAGTCAATCGTGAGTGATACTACTCCCCTCAAAATAGGCTTAACTTCCAACCATTGTCAATCACTAGATGCTTGAACAAATTAAGAAACCTGGCAACATAGGCAATCTCATGTCTCATCAAAACAAATACTATAATGCTCTAATGGTGCTCAGTCTATTATCAAATGGGAATACTTCTTTTGTTCCATCTTGATTTGTTTAAACTTCCATTTTATTTTCCTTTTAATCAATACTCATACTTGTATTCATTTAGTTCCTATCTTTTTCAAGCATTTCATCAACCCCCTTGCCAGCAATCAACTTCTATGAGTTGAAGAGCATAGTTTGCTACAAATTCTAATTCATTCTCATTAGTTATTATAGACGTTAGAACTAACTTTATGGCGAAGAACATATGTACTCACCTTAAGGATGTTATGTTGACCACTAACTAACTGATTCGAATTGCTCGCTCATGAAGACAAGAAGTAACTAGAATCATATGGATGTGAAACTACAAGACTTCGCATTTTTGTGGTTCACATCTACGTTTGCAATATTTTCGTAGTTGATTTCATAGACGTTAGGAATTATGTTAGATATTGATCTTGTTTCTTTGATGCAACCACTAGTCGCAAACTCTTAATCTTTTCTTCAGTTAATATCAAGGTAACTAATCACAAGTACTTTTCAGTTGTTGTTAAGTTCGTTATTCAACTACTATTTTTCAATACAAACCCAAAACTTTGAAAATTACAATTAAACCCCTTAATTTCTTTTCGTATCATAAAAATGAAGATGAAGTGTTTTCATTTGTATTATTCATTTATATGACATCTAGACAAAATCCATACATTGTCAAGCTCAAGGGAGATCTCCAATAAAGAGTTTGTCATTGTCTCTAATCACTTCAATGGAATCAATCTCTGCTCCATCTTCATTAGTAACCACTGCATTTGTAGGATCAAATCCAAATTTTTCACCTTCAAAAAACCATAAAACATTAAAAAATAGTAATAATAATCATTGCTTCAAATACAAATTGTTGAACAAAATGAACAACTATGAATGCATAATGTTCAAACATCCACCTGCAATGATCTTGAGCTCCATCAATGAATTTGGCATTTAATAAGTTTACCAGCTTCTGTACAACACATCTTCTTCCTTACCATTGGAAGTCCTTTGTAGATACTAACTCTACCAGCAAACTGCACTTGTGTTTTACCCAAAATACCCTTCTCCGCCTCCTCGACTACCTCCTCTCTCCGCCCACCGTGACTGATTTTCTCCACCACGGGCTCCTGATCCGGCATCACAATCCTGTATCCAACCTCTCTTTTTGCAACAAAATCCATCAAGTTTTCTGCAGGGATATTGTTCTTGATGGTGTGATCATTCACATCAGCACCATTCATCACAAGCAGCTTCACCATTTCAATGTTGTTTTCTGAAACAGCAATCTGTATAGCTGTTGAGCCATGGTGGTCCTTTGAGTCCACTAAAAGACCATGCTTCAAGAGACCCTTCATCACCGTTAGATCGTTTCTCTTTGCTGCTGTACATAGAAGCTCACCAGCTGTAAACGGGTCGGATATGGAAGCCCCATGGAACAGAATACGAAATATAGAATGGTGGTTTGACGCTATAGCATCCCATAATGCAGTATTACCATTCACATCTGTAATATACATTTCATAACTATATGTTAGTTGTTCATTTTCAAATAGAAGACAATCCTAATTTCCCAAATAATTGTACCTTTAAGATGTATGTTGCATGCATGCTTTAGGAGAACCATAACACATTCTTCATGCCCTTTTGATGCAGCAATGTGCTGATGCAAACAAAGGCAAATTCATTAGATCTCGCAACCTGAAAGATGGTGGTATAAAAAAGTTTAGTAATTTACCAAAGGGGTTCTTCCTTTTGAGTCACTGATGTCAGGATCAAGCCTCGCCTTAAGGAGTTCATCAAGAAATGCAGCATTGCCTGTGCCAGCAACGGTAAGCAAGTTCATTGACATGTTTGGATCTCCATCAGCACTCTCTTCACCGCCATCTAATAATAAGTCTCCCAAGTTGAGATCTTTTAGCTTCTTGTGATGCTGTGGAGTTATCGTCAAATGGTTCATAACTCTTGCATAATGTGTATAACGGGTGATTATGTGACATTAAATACTCAGATGCAGTAGTTTTAACCAAACCTGAAGAAAGTTCTTGAGAATAGACACGTTGTCAGGCTGTTTGGTCTGCATTGCTTCAATGAGGGCAGTGGTTTTGAGCCGTAAGAGCTGGCTCAGGGTCTTGGTTCGGTAGATGTAACTCTGTGGTCTGCAGCAAAGTGCACCGACCTCTCCAAAAATGTCACATGCATGTAACACACCCAACACTTGCTCTTTCTCCATTTGATCACATTCTATAATTTCTACTTCACCAGAAACAATTATGTACACATCATCAGGTGCCTCGTTTTGAATTATAACATCTTCTCTTGGTGGTATGTATTCAGCCTTCATATCCGCAACCTATTTTCAGATAGCAAAAGGAGGACAAATCAACGTCATTGTTTGACTTTTGAGGTCAATAGACTTCCATTTGGACTTTAAAATCCCAACCACCAATCACGATTTTGAGAAATATATTGATATAAGCTGAAAACTACATGTCTTATGAATATGATGATCTTGAAGTTATGGTCATTCCAAGCTCTATTTATGCTTTGTGTTTTCTAAAATTTATATTATAGTCAAAATTATTACACTCATTAAACATTTGAAAACATTTTTGAAGTAAAATTGAAACTACATAAATTTTAAGGACATGACAATATAGAACTCTTATGATTATTTAAGACTAATTAAGTTTAGGATTCCAAATGTAGAGTGTTTGACTTGAAAAAGGTCAAAGTACTGGACAATCATTCATACCAGAAGCAACAGAATTTCTCTGGAGACATCTTTGAACAAATAGACTTTTTCGATCGTTGGCAAAAACAAATGTTGTCTGATGCTTTTGCATATTGTTTTTGGCAGCTGCTCAATTAGTTGTTGTGATTTAAGCTCTCCGCCTTGAATCTCAAGCACATGTATGCCAGTATCTGATCTTTAAGCCTAGGCGGTAACCGATTCCGCCCCACAAAACTTGATGCTGCTTCAATGCTATTTCTCTACAATGCAACAAACAAAACAAGCATCATCTTGTAACAGTTTGACTCTTTTGATCAAACCAACATTGATTTCAACTTCAAATTTTGTATTAACTACAAAAGTATGACACCAAAGTCAATAACCACATGAACTTTGTAACAAGTAGTCAACTTAAAGATGCATTTCATGTGACTCTACAAGTTAATGCCAAGATATGATTTTGGAATGTACTAGTTTGACTTTGCAACAAACATAACATCCATCAGTTTGTAACATTTTGACTTTTTTGGTCAAACCAACATGGATTCCAACTTCAAATTTCATCCAAACTTCTAATATTATGACACCAAAGTCAATAATCACATGAACTATATGTAACAACTAGAGTCAACTAAAAGATGGATACCATATAAATCTCCATAATATCATGCCAAGATATGATTTTGGAAAATACTAGTTTGACTTAGAAAGTCTTCTAAAGATTTCAGTTTGAAACTTACAAATTCCATGGTGCGACGAGTGCCTTCAACTACTAAATTGGTCATGTTTCCAATAATGTAGGCGGTGAGGCCAAGATTAAAGAGCATGTAGAAGATAATAAACACCATCTCCGCAGCATTCTCCGCATGAAAATCACCATAGCCCACTGTGGTCATGGTGGTTATAGACCAATAAATGGCAGATACATACAAAATGTAAAGATCATCCTTCCTAAAATGCGGGTTTATTGACCCAATCCATGTCCTTCCTTCATGTGGATACAACACTGCTAGCAAATAGTATATGCAACCAGCACAATGTACCAAAACAGAGTCACCTATCACACCACCACAACAAATTTACACCAAACACAAAAACATTGATCCAAAAGCTAATTTCATGTATCAATTCTTTAATTTATTGACTTACACAAAGAAGCCTTGCACATCTAACCCAAAGTAGTTGAATCTTATATCCTTTTCAAGCCTGCAGAAATCACTTACAGGTTAAATGTATAAAAGGGTCCTAGTTTATATACATCACTTGACCTGTAAACTACAATTTACGTAACTGTAGCAGTTTACGATTAGTAATGCAATAGTTTACATTACAGATTGAAAACTAAGGGTGTTCAAAAAGCTTGTGGCCCAAAGCTCGCAAATAGCTTGCGGCCCAAAGCTCGCAAATAGCTTGCTTGAAATCGGCTCGGCTCGGCTTGTAAAGGAGCCAAGCTCAGCTCGGCTCGAGGTTCCCTTTTTAGCTCGTTTAAGTTAAAGCATAAATTATCATTTTTATAAATCATAAACCAAATTTTATGTTATATTATTTAAATACACCATATATGTATGGTCAGTTTAACATTTCTAATGACTAAACCTAAGTTTAAAGATATAAAAATAATCATAATTCATTAAATACAAATCTTGTACCATTGTTTCAACGATTCATATTGTTTCAACGATTCATGATAAACAAATATAGAAAAATATTATACCTTGTTTTTATATACATGAATAAATGTAAATATATATATATATATATATATATATATATATATATATATATATATATAGGATCAGGATTATTACAGAACCATTTTTTATTTTCAGAACCAAAGAACCATTGATTTACATAAATGTAAATTATAAACCATTGATTTACATAGATGTAAGTTAAATCTGATGATATTTAGTTGTTTTTTGATAGTTTATTGTTCATGTCTGATATACACATATGTAAAATAGGTCAAGTATTACCAGACTTAATATACATTTATGTAAATCAATGGTTCTGTAGTTCTGAAAATAAAAGTGGTTCTGTAATGATCCTAACCCTATATATATATATATATATATATATATATATATATATATATATATATATATATATATATATACTATATTAGGATCATTACAGAACCACTTTTTATTTTCAGAACTACAGAACCATTGATTTACATAAATGTATATTAAGTCTGGTAATAATTGACCTGTTTTACATATGTGTATATCAGACATGAACAATAAACTATAAAAAAAACAACTAAATATCACTAGGTTTAACTTACATCTATGTAAACCAATGGTTATAATTTACATTTATGTAAGTCAATGGTTCTTTTGGTTCTGAAAATAAAAAATGGTTCTGTAATGATCCTGATCCTATATATATATATATACATATATATATATATATATTAATATAAAATATAAACAGTATAGAGCCGATCCGAGCCCACATTTTGAGTTTGTTAATACAAACAAGCCGGCTTGGTTCGTCTCGGTCTTTAAACAAGCACTGGCTCACCTTAGCTCATCTAGTTTACGGTCCTACTAAAAACTACTACATTTATCTATAAAGTAAACATCAGTTTACATTATTGACACTGTAAACTGCTACAGTTTATCTTGTTATAAACTGACACTGTGTTACGTTAAATGTCTAATAAGTGGTGTATGAATCCAAATCGATCTAACCTGGTGAAAAACTGCTTGACGCGGCGGAGCCGCCAGAACGGAGCAAACCCAAGACGGTATACGGCAGACTCATACGGTGTTTTCCGGTGAACAAATACGAGATCAATTCAAACGGCAATGTAGACGCCAAATCCATTACAAACCATGTTGATAAGTACCTTAAAATTTTCCCCAAAAAGAAAACAAATTTCAAATCAATGAGCAATCTGCAATTGGGTGATGTGAAATTGACAAGTGTAATGCGATATGTTGATTTACATTTACCTTGTGGCGATGCTTTTGGGGTCGCGAACGAGGAGGTGAGTGGTGGGGTCAACGTAGGCGACGAAGAAAGTCAAAACAATGTCACGGCGAAGAAGAGGTCAACGATGGAGTCTGCAATGTAGAGGTGTTTGTGGGTGTGTGCAGAGGATTTGAGGAAGGCGACTTCGAAGGGGTATGTCCATGCAGAGTATGCTACCATTAGCACCATTAATGTTTGCCAATACCTGCAATTGGTTTTAAATAATAATGTTTATTACTGTTTTAAATCAACACCCTGTTGTCGTATAGCAACATACGACTCGTATATAAAAAAAAACATTTCATGATGTCACATCGTGTGGCGGCTGAATCTATACATGACGTATGGTGCTATACCTTATGTATGAGTTTTTTTTTTCAAAACTGCTAACATATTTTTTTCTAAATTAATATTAAAAGCTTGTTGGTTGTTTTGAGAAAAAAACCGATAAATGTTTGGAATGACAACTAAAATTAACCCAAAAATAGTTATTAGAGTTTTGCAAACCAAAAGGTAAGATTGGTGATCACAATGGTTTTGGGTTAATACAAGTTGGTCCGGTTCGGTTGTGTTGGTAATGTTACTATACATTAAACCGAACTGTACCAGAGTAATTGAACGTGACTTTTTCAAAATTCATAACAAGAAAAAAACAGTTTTATTTGTTTAGAAAATTCATTTTAAGAAAAACGAGATTAAGTGGAAACTAATAGGTTTGGTACTTGGAATTTAGATTTTCATAACTGATAAGTTTTTGCTTACAAAAAATTAAGTTGTTTTGGTTATTTGAAAAGACGTTTTGATTAATTTGATTAACATGCTGCTTCTAATGTGGATAATTTCAAGCACAAATTTTGAAACAAAACCAACTAAATGTTAGAACAAAGTTTGGTTTTAGTGGCACGCTCGGTTAGGTATTTCTTTTTGATTATACACATTATCATAACCAAATCATAAAACTTATTGTTTCGTCTGTTTATACACATCATCATAACTGAATAATAAAAATCATTATCTCGTCTGTTTGTACGCGTTATCATAACCGGATCATAGAATTCAATTGAAAAACCCATAATTGATCCACCAGAATTTCCGTTTGTTAAATTGTTGGTTCAGTTATTTTGTACACATCTATTTACTAATTACAAACTAATAAAAGATGTGACTTAATTACACAGGTGGTCTCTGTGGTTAAGTTTGATTTCATTTTTGGTTCATAACTATTTGAAATTACAAGGTTGGTCCAATAGTTGGCACAAACGTAACAGACTTGACCATGAAGTGAATGGACGTTAATTATTCTCATTAAGTGCGTGTGAAATGTCAAAAATATGATTTGACTTTATGGTTCCACCACACCAACCCTACTTAATGCACTTCACTCTTTCTTCTTCACCATGCAGACCTCGTATCACCACCATCAAAGCCTCCACCCTCAACCACCACTACCACCCCCTTCAACCACGTCACCACTTGCACTACTTTTAACCTTCATCCACCACTTATCAGCACCACCTTCTACCTTCAACCACCGGTACCAGCACCACATTCAACCACCGTCATCCACCCCTTGTATTGAAACGTCAAACCCAGCACCTTCGTGGTCGTCAGTAATATGCAACCAACCACCGCCACCACCTGTTCACCACCGGTAATGTACAATGAACCGTCATCACCACCCATTTACCACCACTAGAACACCAACAATGGTCGCCATAATCTTGTCTATTCTCTCCCATGGTGCTTTAATGGACAGATGTTGTCAGGTGGGTTGGGCGAAGGGGGGCTAGAGGTGGTGCAGTTTGGTGTCGAGGTAGATGAGTAGGGAAGAAGAAGGTGAGTGTATGCCCGTAGGTGGGTGGAGATTAGTCGCCAGTGATGGGGAGACAGTAGATCGTCAGTGGCAGTGGCGGAGCTTGAACACGGGAGTAGGGGGGCGGGGTCGAAATTAAGTTTTTTTTAGGGGGGGTGAACTCGAGTTTTATATAAAAATTTACACTACCGAGCCAAAAATTTACACTACCGGATTAAAGTTTAACACTACCGACGAAAAAAAGGGGGGGCGGCGGGCCCTCCCGGTCCCAACTATGCTTCGCCACTGGTCAGTGGTAAGGTGGTGGTTTAGGACCACTAGGTTGAAAGAGACCAAGGGTATTTTAGTTATTTTATAAATTTTAACGGTCAAAGTTAACAGACATGTGTTTCAGGGACTTGTTACGTTTATATAAGTTTTGAACCAACCTTTTAATTTTAAAAAGTTATTGTTGGACCAAAAGAACCAATGAGCCAAGATCAGGAAAACCTCTAAGTCCCACATGCCACTGCTACAACCGCTGAAGACTCCCATCAGTTACAATGTTCTCTTGCTTGAATGTCAGACTCGAGAACATCTGAAGACTCTCATCAGCTATTGTGTTCTCTTGCTTGAATGTCAAACTCGAGAGCATCTTAGCTCCAGCCTTCTGCTGTTATGACAAAGTCTGAAGAACAAAGTATGAAGATCAAGGAACTGAAGAATATCAGCTGAAGACTCCAAAGTACTGAAGACCAAGTACTGAAGTCTGAAGTACTGATCTTACAAGTACTGAAGACTTCAAGTACTGAAGACAAGTACTGAAGAATCAAAAGCTGAAGAACTAAAGAACTGAAGACCTTCTACTGAAGCACAAAGTCTGAAGACAAAGACTGAAGACAACAACTGATGATATCTACTGAAGTCATCAGTTGTTATATCATCTGAAGCCAAGTCTGAAGACCAAGTACTGAAGACTCAGAGTTTGTCACAACAACTGAAGAAGTCTTCTTCAGTTGTTGTAGTGGTTTTTCTTTTTCAGTAGTTTATTTCATTTCAGTAGTTGTACAACAACTGAAGAGCATGTTCTTCAGTTGTTATAGTATCAGTAGTTATAAACGACTGAAGAGTTTGTTTTTCAGTCGTTGTAGGATTTCAGTAGTTACTTTTGTCAGCACTTAGGACTTTTGTAAGAAGATGTCAGTTGTTGACATCTTCAGTAGTTTTATGTTTGACAGCTGTAATTTGAATATTCAGTGATGTCAGAAAAGGACATCACCACCATGCTTTGCCGCCTATATAAGGATGGCAAGCCATACAGTTTTAATTGCCGAAACGTGCGACCAATAGAATATTTATTGCTTCGCAGAACTCTTCTCTCTCTATGTTAATGCTTTAATTGCAATATCTTTTATGTTCTTGCTTTAATTGCTAATTAATGTGCTAAATCCGCTGCAAACATAATCTAATTGATCAACACGAGAGGCTGAGATCCTGTCAAATGGTATCAGAGCAGGTTAATCATTGATCGATCTTACCATTGATCATTTGAAACTGCTCTTTTGATCTCTCAGTTTGATCGAATTAGCAATTTGCAAGAAGTTAGCCATAGAGAGTGAGTTTCTGCTGTTTCCGCCAACATCTTGAGGTCTTTTGGTGGTTTTGAGTTACGATTGTCGTGTTAAACTTGTTCTTGACCAATCCCTGAGATGACAACACCAACCAATGATCCTCACAATACTGGTTCCGCAACCAAGCCTCCGATGCTGGTTAGGAACGAGTATAACATATGGCAAAGACGTATGCTGCACCACTTGGCTGTCAACAGTGCTGGTTGTTGGAAGTCAGTGGTGCATGGGCCATACAAGCCTATGGTGAACGTCCCGAATCTAATGAACAGGTTGCAAAGAAACCTGAACAGTATTCGGACGAAGATCTAAAGCTGTTTGAAATTGATGCTAGAGCCCATGGAATTTTAGCCATGGCCATTCCAAACGAGATATATTCAGGGCTCTTGCATCATGAGTCTGCTCATGACCTATGGGTTGCTCTAAAGGAACAATTTGGAGGAACTGATTCGGTCTTAGCAAACAATAGGGAATCCTTGCCCAACAATATGAGACTTTCTCATATAGAAAGGGTGAGACTCTGACCCAGCAGTTTGAGCGGTTCTCTTGTTTAATCTCTGAGCTGAAGATGGTTAAACAAGAGTACTCCAAAAGCCAGATGAACAACAGGTTCCTCAGGTCATTGCCTGAGAGATGGGACACATATACCATTGTCCTACGCTCTAGTGCTGACCTTGACACTCTATCTCTCACCCAACTTCATGGGAAACTACTCACTTTTGAGAGAGAGGTAGAGCAAAAGAGGAAGTTGTCATCTTCTGGCAAACTTGCTGATGACTTTGTCCAAGGTAATGCTGCCTTGATAGTCATGAGTCAGAATATGCTTCATCAGAAAGTTCTTATGATGAGCATATTGATTTCTCTACAAACTCAGAACAAGCTTTTGTTGGTGTTAGTATTTCAGGAGGTGGTGGTGACAATTTGTGTTTTCTGATGGAGGATTTGAAGGGCATTCCAGATGATGATCTGGAAGAGATGGATATTTTGAACCAAATGGCAATGATAAATATCCGCTCTCAGAAGTTCTACAAAAGAACTGGTAGGAAATTCCCAGGACTCTCTGGCAAAACCAAAGTTGGTTTTGACAAGAGCAAGTTGAGGTGTCACAAGTGCCAAAGGCTTGGACACTTTGCAAGAGAGTGTAGATCATCTGGATCTAACTCATCTGCACCTTTGTGACTTTTCCCAGCAATAGCTCACAGCACAAAGGGCAACCTTCCTACAGTTCTCCCCATCCATCTCAAGCACAAACACCACCTGCTTACTTGTGCCACAGGGTCATATGCCTTATCCTTACCCCTGTTACTACATGCCTCAGCCTGGTCAACATCAAGCACCCCCGGCTCAACCACCACATGCTCTTCCAGAGCCTCATTCTTCCCAATCTCATCACCACACACAACCTCAACAACAAAGCTTTTTCACCCCAATTGCTGTTGACTGGAGTAGTCTACCAGAAGAGCTATCTGGTCAGGAACCACTACTCCAAGATGCTGGTCAACATGGCGGTGATCAACCTTTTGGAAATCTTGCTCTGATGGCCCTTGACTCTGCTGAAGGGTCATCATCCAATGCCTCATCTCAGGTATCCACTGAGGCAAAAGCCAAGCTTTGTTCAGAGTCATGCATAGCAGCATTTGCTTCTATTAGAGAAGCAAATGTAGCTTTAATAGATAAAAATCTTGAGCTTGAGCACACTATTTCCAAAAGAAAAGCTGATTTTGAGGTTGCTCTAAAAGATAAAAATGATGAGATTTACAAGCTCAACTGCCAAATCAAAGATAGTAAAGCTAGGGAAGATGTACTTCTAGAGAAGTACAAGGACCTCAAGGAAACTCTTGCAACCACCCAAGTTGAGTGTGATCGATGGGTGCAATCTTGCAAGGGTTTTGAAATGCTTCTTAGCAAGCAAACAGCTTCCAATGTGAAGTTTGGCATTGGTTATAATCACACTGCTGCTCCCACAGACTTCATTTCAAGAGCAGAAGTTGAATCTGATGGGGAGAGCAATAACCAATCCTTCTCATCATGTGACTTACTATCCTCTAAATCAGCATCATCAGAGATAGACTATCACATGACCAAAAGGCTGATCAACTCAGGAGTTGTCACTAGAAGTACTGAAGGTACTGGAGAGCAAGTGACAACATCTGAAGTTCAAACCTCAAATACTGTTAGCACTAAAGAGAAGAAAACTAACAGTAGGAAAGGTTTGAAGACAGCTAGAGAGGATACCAGGAAAGCAGTCACTAGGAAGAAAACTGCTAGTACTGATGACAAACAGCTGAAGAACAAGTCTTCAGCAGTTAAATCCTCTTCAGCTGATGATCAGCATAAGATGAAGAAAAAGCCATGTGAGATATGTGGCTTGTTCAATCATCTTACTGATGATTGCTGGTACAAAAGGGGTTCAAACTCAAACAGAAGGAGCAAATTACTGAGAGCATCAATAAAATGAAGAATGAGTTTGAAACCAAGTTTGTACTGGCAACATCCAAGCCTGAAATCCCTAGGCCCAAAGTTAAATCCAAGAAGGTAGGGATTACTCAGGCAACAGCTGAGGTTGCTCAGAAAAAGATGGTACAACATAGGAACTCATCATCAGCAAACTCCAATATGTCTGAAGAGCTGAAAAGCCCTATCACAGAATCAGACACAATTGGTGATGATGGTTCAGCAGCTAGTGGGAAGAGTCAACCACTTAGATGCTCCTGTGTTGAAACCACAGAAAAGGAAGTCCAAGCCAAAGGGTTCCTCTTCTGTACCATCTTCTTCACCTCAAGCTGTCACTCACAACACACCTGTTAGTGCTACACCTGTAGCTGAGAACAAACCCAAAGCCAAGCAGGTTTGGGTCTCCAAGACTAACTAACAGATGGTTGTGTTTGCAGGGTTCTTCAACATGCCATAGAAGCATCTGGTATGTAGACAGTGGAGGATCCATGCATATGACTGGAAGCAGCTCCCTTCTTAATGACTACTCTCAAGGAAAGAAGGGATTTGTTTCTTTTGGCAATGATGCAAAGGGTTACATCGTCGGAAAAGGCTTTGTTTCCAACGGGGAAATAAGGTTTGATGATGTTAACCATGTGGAGAATCTCAAGTACAACCTCTTGAGTGTCAGTCAAATGTGTGACAAAGGCCATGTTGCCCTTTTCACAAGCCAGAACTGTAGGATTCTGTCATCCAAAGTTCTGAGTTTGATTGACAAGGCATTGGATGAACACACTCTCCTGAAGGCCAACAGGACAGGAAGAGTGTATGCCTTAGATCTTTCCAAAAAGATGGATCTAAAAGGCCATCCTTGCCTATTCTCCAAGGCATCTCCTCAAGAGTCTACACTATGGCATAGAAGGCTGGGTCATGTTAATTTCAAGAACATGAATCAGCTTATAAGCCATGGTTTAGTAAGAGGATTGCCTCTGAAGGAGTTCAAGTGTGAAGATGACTGCACTGCTTGCTTGAAAGGAAAACAACACAAAGTTTCATTCCCTTCAATAGAAGAACCAAAGTCCACTGCCTGCTTACAACTTCTGCACATGGATCTCTTTGGTCCTGTCAGAGTAATGAGCATGGCAAAGAAGAAATACTGCCTGGTAATTGTGGATGATTACTCCAGGTTTGTATGGACTTTCTTCTTGCACTCCAAGGATGAAGCAGCAAAGACAATAATGAACTTTGTGTTACAAGTAGAAAAGCAGTATTCCCTACAGGTCAAGTGTGTGAGGAGTGACAATGGAACAGAATTTAGAAACCACACACTTGATGACTTCTACCTGTCCAAGGGAATTAGAAGGAAGTTTAGCATTCCAAGAACTCCTGAACAGAATGGAGTGGTGGAGAGAAAGAACAGGACCCTCATTGAAGCAGCAAGGTCAATGTTGGCTGACTCAGGGCTGCCACTGACCTTTTGGGCTGAAGCTGTCAACACAGCTTGCTATGTACAGAATAGAGCCTTAGTAAATAAGAGGTTGATGAAGACTCCCTATGAAGTTCTTCATCATTTGGCCCCTCTTATTTCATTCTTTAGAGCCTTTGGGTGTCCTTGTTTCATTCTCAACACTAGCAACCCACTCCATAAGTTTGCTAGTAAGGTGGATGCAGGGTACTTTGTTGGTTATTCATCAACTTGCAAAGCATACAGAGTCTTCAACTGTAGAACCAAAGGGGTTGAAGAAACTTTGCATGTTAAGTTCAATGAATCTCCAAAGGATAAGATTCCACAAAACCCTGTGGAGCTGTTTGATCTGGACATACTGCAATATGTTCCTTATCAACCTCCATCTGTTGAGCCTGTCAACAGATCTCCACCTGGTGGTACTGAAGATGATGAAGTCAGTACTCACCTCTTCAGGTTTAATGACAACCTGCCTAATTCCACTGAACCTGATGTTCCTGTAGCCTCAGCAGCTCCATCCACTACAAATGCTGATGAGATTTCTGCTTGCTCTACTTCATTTGAGCTGCCATCCTCTACATGGTTTCAGGAATCTCCATCACCATCTGTTGCTGCTGATGGGTCTACAAACACTTGCACCGATATCATAGTTTATCAAGAGCTCAAGAATCACCCCACTTCACAAATCATTGGTGATATTCATGCTGGAGTTTCAACCAGGAATCAATTGTCCAACTTCTGCTTCTATGCTCTCTTCATCAGTCAGCAAGAACCAAAGAACTATCATATTGCTTTAAGAGACAATGGATGGGTGGAAGCTATGCAGCTTGAGCTACTTCAATTCAAGAAACAGTAAGTGTGGGAGCTTGTTCCATTACCCAAAGGTAAGTGTGCTATAGGCACCAAGTGGGTATTCAGGAACAAAACAGATGAGAAGGGCCAAATTGTTAAGAACAAGGCCAGACTGGTTTTCAAGGGTTTGCACAGGAGGAAGGCATCGATTATGATGAGACCTTTGCACCTGTGGCAAGACTGGAAGCAATCAGACTGTTCTTAGCCTATGCTGCCTTTCTAGTCTCAAGGTTTATCAAATGGATGTCAAAAGTGCTTTCCTATATGGAAAAATAAAAGAAGAGGTTTATGTGTGTCAACCACCAGGATTTGAGGACAATAAACATCCTGATTGGGTGTACAAGCTTGATAAGGCTCTCTATGGGCTGAAGCAAGCACCTAGAGCCTGGTATGAGACACTCTCAACCTTTCTTCTAGAGAATAGTTCACTAGAGGCACCATTGATAAAACCTTATTCATCAAGACTGTGGGACAACATAAGCTCCTTGTTCAGATTTATGTTGATGATATCATCTTTGCATCCTCTGATCCAAAGTTGTGTGATGATTTTACAAAGCTTATGAAGCTAAGATTTGAAATGAGTGCTATGGGAGAATTACAGTTCTTTCTGGGTTTGCAAATCAAACAACTGGATGATGGAATCTTCATCCATCAGTCCAAGTATTCCAAAGACTTGTTGAATAAGTTTGATTTACAAACCTGTAAGCCCTGTTCTACTCCCATGAGCAGCATCACACAACTAGATGTTGATCAGAAAGGTAAAGCGGTTGATGAAACCCTTTACAGATGTATGATTGGGTCCTTGATGTACCTTACAGCTTCTAGACCAGACATCATGTTTTCAACATGTGCTTGTGCTAGATTTCAGGCTGCACCTAAAGAATCCCACTTGATTGCAGTCAAAAGGATCTTTAGATATCTGCAAGGTACCCAATCACTAGGACTTTGGTATTCAGCTGGGCATTCATGCAAATTAGTTGCTTTCTCTGATAGTGACTATGCAGGATGCAAAGTCACCAGAAAATCCACTTCTGGTGGTTGCCAATTCCTAGGCAATTGTTTAGTTTCTTGGCAGAGTAAGAACAAACATCAATTGCTACATCCACTGCTGAAGCTGAGTATATTGCTGCTGCAAGCTGTACCTCTCAAATACTCTGGCTTCAGAATCAACTTCTGGATTATGGCATTACTGAGACTAAAACTCCATTATAATGGATAGTGCTTCAGCTCTTTGTATTGTTAAGAATCCAGTCCAGCACTCTAGGACCAAACATATTGAGATCAGACATCATTTTATCAGGGATTGCTATGAGAAAGGTCTGATTGATCCTAAGTTTGTACCTAGTGCTGATGAGCTTGCAGACATTTTTACTAAGCCTTTAGATAGTGCCACATTCCAAAATTTGGTACTAAGGCTTGGTATGCTGCAGCTTGATTGATTTGACCTATGCCTGGTACTCTTAGTTCACAACTACTGAAGAGCAAAGGTCAAATATAAGTACTGATGAGTAATTTAGTCTTCAGCTCTTTCACAACTACTGAAGACTAAACTGACTCAAAGTACTGATGTACATTATTTATTGAAAACAACTGAGGTAGTGAAGTGGATTACAACTACTGATGTATGATTTTCAATAAATAAGTACTGAAGAACAAATTTTGCTCACAAGTACTGATGTGTAATCTTACACAAATACTGAAGACAAAATTTGTTCACCAGCTCTGAAGAATTTCATCAGCACTTGTGAACATCTGATTACAAGAGCTGAAGGCATATTCCCAAGAGCTGAAGGGTCAATGAAACATCTGAAAGTCAGCCAAAGAGCTGATGAGTAAATGTCGAGGCTAGTATGAAACAACTGAGTTGACGGAAACAGCTGATAAGTAATTTCCATCAGCTGATAACAACAGCTGCTATCTCATACACAAACAACTGAAGGACAAAACTATGTCTTCAGTAGTTATAAACTACTGACATCAGTAGTTCACAACTACTGAAGGCTAACACCAAGTCCTCAGTTGTTTACAACAACTGAAGCAATACCATGTCTTCAGTAGTTCACAACTACTGATCTCAGTAGTTCACAACTACTGAAGGCTAACACCAAGTCTTCAGTTGTTACAACGTCTGAAGAAGAATACTAGGTCATCAGTAGTTTCTAACTACTGAAGACTGACAGTAACTCTTCAGACATCCACATCTGAAGGACAAAACCAAGGTCTCAGTAGTTTCAACTACTGAAGGCTAACACCAAGTCCTCAGATGTTACAACCACTGAAGGTTAAAACCACGTCATCAGCTGTTACAACAACTGATCACTAACACCAAAACCTTCAGTAGTTTTCTTTCACCCTTTGCCCTACCCTATAAATACCCCACCTTCAGAGCATTTACTCCTCACTTGACCTAATCCTTACAAACCTCTGAAATTCCCATACACCATTAATGGCGAACATGCAACTAAAACCTCGACACAACTGTGTCGCCCACCTTACAAAATCGCCATTATGGCCAAAATTTCACCAAGCCGTTGATCTTATGCATGACTCACCATACAAAACGGCTTTTCTCTTGAACCCCACTCTATACACCGACTCCTTGACGGAGTTTTGGACAAATGTCAACGTCCATACCGGAGAGCAGAATGCCGAGGTCTCCCTCCGGTCCTCCGTCAACGGCAAACCCGTGGTTATCACTCCAGCCACCATACGACAAACCCTAGAGCTGGAGGATGCCACTCACCCAACTTCCTACCCCAAAGGTACCCTGGATCTTTCATTCACATCCCATGACTATCAGGGTAACCTCTCCGCCTCCACCTTGTTGAAGAAACATTTCCCTGACCCTCAACGCTTGATCTTCCATATGGTGAATGTCTGTCTGGCTCCCAAGACCTCTTCGTGGGACAGATGTCCATAAGGTGGCAGCAGGTATTGTATTCTATCCTTGAGAAACAACCTTTAAATTTTACTGATCTTTTATTTTTGGAACTCAAGGACATGGCCACAAAACCTTTTCTAACCGTTGGAACTTGTATCCACGGTTCATAATGGCCATGATCGAATACCAGCTTCAGGCTGAGGGACTAGTTGGCACTGGGGTCCCTGCCATGGCTGTTCAAGCTGAGGTATACTCCAGGCACAACACTGACCCCACACTCAAACAGGCTGGCCGGCTGCGAAAACCCACGCAGCTGGAACACCGCCTCCACCTCCAAATCCAAAGTCCCCACCAAGCCAAAAGCCAAAAAGAAGCCCACAAAGGCTACTCAGGGAGATGAGTCCCCTGAGGATGCCCCTGCCACACAAAAGGCAGGATGTGCCTGCTGGTTCGATTCTCCCAGCAGGTACCACGACTCCACCCACCACAACCGCACAGGCTTCCTCTCAACAGGAGCCTGATGCAACCAATTTTGGGGCAACCACATTACTGGGGTCTCTCTCACTTGAGGAGACTGCCATTGAAGAGCACAGTCCTCCCCATGTGCATACTGCTTCTAGCCCACATACTGAGGAGACCGCCCCACTAAGCCCAACATTGGTAATAGCCAAAGTGCTGACCGATCTGAGCACTCCACCCTCTCCCCAGAAACCTATTACACCTGGGGAGACTCCAACCGAAGAGGGGGTGGGCACAAGTGCTGATCGGAGCCCACAGCACAGAGAATCAGTTCACTCTCCCAGTGTGGCTAGGGAGAGAGAACAATCTGGTGAGGCTGCCACTTCCCCTGCATCAACATCTGAGCAGGGTGAAGATGGTAACATCACTAAGACCTCACCAGAGGCAATGGCCGATGATGGATCCAATCCTGAGGCCAGAAGCCCCAGTACCATGAACAAGGGGCACATGTCATTACTGAGCCACACTCAGGACATGTTCATCCTGACAATGTCAGGAGGTCAGGTGATTCAGCTCATGCTGATGATGACCTGAGCTTCTTCTACGATGTAGTAGCTCAAAACACTATCCTTGAGGATGAGATAAGCAGACTCAAAGAGCTGCTTGCTCAAATGACTCAGGATAGAAGTCCATCTGCCACCACTACCCCACAGATGGCACCTTCACCCGAAGGTCTCACAAACACTGAGCCACTCCCACAAACTCAGCCACCAGCCCCTGCTTCTGGCACTAGCTCTCAGGGACAGAACCCCCTGAGCAGCTGGATGCTATCCTCCAGAAATCCCTGCCTCTCATCACAACAATCCTTAAAGATATAGTATTCAAACCCTTGATGAGAGGCTTCCCACATATATACAACCCATGGTGGAGGTTGCCGTATCTAAGGCTCTTGCTGATAGTCAAACCCTAACCAATGCAACCAAAAAGGGGGAGACATCAGTGCAAGACAAGAGGAAGAGGGGAGAGGAGGAGAAGAGGCAGAGAAAGAGGTGGTGGTAGAGAGGGAGTTGGCTGAGGAGAGTAGTAGGGTGATGAGAAGGGGAAGAGGAAGTGAGGGAGGTAGAGCATATAGAAGTGGCTGAAATCCAAAGGATTTCAGTATCACTGATAAGAATAAGGGAGAGGGAAAAAGGTGGCTGATCTGATCTAGCAGCCCTTGTCAAGGAGGCTGATGCTGAACATAACCGTTCAATGAACAAAGTCATTGAACAGCTGTTCAGGCAAGGCTTTGACAAGGACACTGCCTTGCTAGATCAAGAGATCAGGAATATGGAGAGGAGAGAGATTGAGTACCGATGGACTACTCATAGCCAAGAGGAAAAACAAAAACTTGAGGCTATGAGTAGGTTCACTTCGAAGTACCTGGGCAGACCAGTCCTTGATGTTAAGGCATGGACCAGGGACAAACTCTTGGCTATAACCACCAAGATTTGTTCGGCTGGGTGATTTTTACAAAGGGACTGGTCGCAGAGGCCTTATCTGAAACCGGTGCTGGGGGAACAGGACACTGCTAGTCAGCTAACCAAACCAGCCCTCATCTCTAGGCTGCTAGCAGTGCCTGCCAACACTCCACACCAAAACCCAACCACAACCCACAAAACCAACTCCTTACCACCAAAACCCGCAAGCCAATGATCCACCCTTGAAGAAGAAGGAGAAGGGTGCTGAGGCTGCAAGATGATGGAAGATGGTAACATCACTAAGCCTCACCAGAGGCAATGGCCGAGATGGGATCCAATCCTGAGGCCAGAAGTCCCAGTACCATGAACAAGGGCACATGTCATTACTGAGCCACACTCAGGACATGTTCATCCTGACAATGTCAGGAGGTCAGGTGATTCAGCTCATGCTGATGCTGACCTGAGCTTCTTCTCGATGTAGTAGCCTCAAAACACTCCTTGAGGATGAGATAAGCAGACTCAAAGAGCTGCTTGCTCAAATGATCAGGATAGAAGTCCATCTGCCAACGCTACCCACAGATGGCACCTTCACACGAAGGTCTCACAACACTGAGCCACTCCCACAAACTCAGCCACCAGCCCTGCTTCTGGCACTAGATCTCAGGGACAGAACCCCTGAGCAGCTGGATGCTATCCTCCAGAATCCCTGCCTTCTCATCACACAATCCTTAAAGATATAGTTATTCAAACCATTGATGAGAGGCTTCACATATATACACCCATGGGGAGGTTGCCATATCTAAGGCTCTTGCTGATAGTCAAACCCCAAACCAATGCAACCAAAAAGGGGGGGGAGACATCAGTGCAAGACAAGAGGAAGAGGGGAGAGGAGGAGGAGGAAAGAGGCAGAGAAAGAGGTGGTGGTAGAGAGGGGAGTGCTGAGGAGAGTAGTAGGGGATGGAGAAGGGAAGAGGAAAAGTGAGGGAGGGTAGAGCATATAGAAGTGGCTGAAATCCAAAAGGATTTCAGTATCACTGATAAGAATAAGGGAGAGGGAAAAAGGTGGCTGATGATCTAGCAGCCCTTGTCAAGGAGGTGATGCTGAACATAACCGTTCAATGAACAAAGTCATTGAACAGCTGTTCAGGCAAGGCTTTGACAAGGACACTGCCTTTAGATCAAGAGATCAGGATATGGAGAGGAGAGAGATTGAGTACCGATGGACTACATAGCCAAGAGAAAAAAACAAAAACTTGAGGCTATGAGTAGGTTCACTTCAAAGTACCTGGGCAGACCAGTCTTGATGTTAAGGCATGGACCAGGGACAAACTCTTGGCTATAACCACAAAGATTTGTTCGGCTGGTGATTTTACAAAGGGACTGGTCGCAGAGGCCTTATCTGAAACCGGTCGGGTGCCTGGGAAACAGGACACTGCTAGTCAGCGTAACCAAACAGCCCTCATCTCTAGGCTGCTAGCAGTGCCTGCCAACACTCCCACACAACAACAACCCAACCAAAACCCACAAAACCAACTCCTTACCACCAAAACCGGCAGCCAATGATCCACCTTGAAGAAGAAGAGAAGGGTGCTGAGGCTGCAAGATGAAGAAAGAGGATGTTGAGGAGGATAGCCTGCCACTCTCAGCAGTTATACCTTACCCAAAGCCAAACCACAAACCATTCAATCCCACCTCACAGCAAGGACACTGTGAAGGTTAAGTTAGAAGAGGAGGAGCAGCAGAAAAGACATGATGAGGAAATGCTGAAAAGCATGACAAATGTTATACTGCTTACCACCTCATAATAAACATGCAGGAGAGAAGCTCTGAGGTTATTAACCCTCAGACAAACCTTTCAATATGAAAGGGAGAGGGTGAGAACTTGGCCTGACCCAAGGGTGGCTCACAGGATAGTCAAGAAGGACATGCCTGGAGATACAAAAGCCAACTAAAGAGAATCGTAGATGAAGAGATCTCTGTGGCTATTGTAATAAACACCATGGGAAATAGTAGATGAATTCGAGAAAGCTTATAGAGCCGGCCAATCACCCTTTTCAATGCTAGATATAGGGTGGTTAGGAAGGGTCTGGTCTATAAGAAGCTTGAGAATTTTCATAGGAATGAGCTCACTTTGTTGTTAGAGGGTAAACAACCTGATGAGTTTGCATATAGGCAAATCACAACACTGAGCTCAAAATGGAAGACAGGTCAAGTACCTTCAGAGCTGTACGGTCGGGAGGGGTTATTCGAAGGTGAGTCTGAAGGACCTGTCCAAAGAAGAACAAATGATCTTTCTTCAGGCTTACTGTAGAGAATCCTACGGCTTGTACGTGGGAGGTAGATCTCATGGATGGGGCAACAGCTCTGGTCCAATTCCCCAAGACAGAGCTCCCAGTCCATACTTAGCCAAACAAACCTTGAGACTACTCTCTGGCCAGTGCTTATTTGGGTCAAACTTCTAATCTGATCTAGAAGGAAATAGACCAATCTTTATGCCATCAATAAGTGGGACATCCAATAATTAGAGGTTTTGGCTGCATTGGTCAGGGGGAGTTTGTTGGACAGAAAAGAACCAATGAGCCAAGATCAGGAAAACCTCTAAGTCCACATGCAACTGTAAAACCGCTGAAGACTCCCATCAGTTACACTGTTCTCTTGCTTGAATGTCAGACTCGAGAAACATTGAAGACTCTCTCAGCTATTGTGTTCTCTGCTTGAATGTCAAACTCGAGAGCATCTTAGCTCCAGCCTTCGCTGTTATGACAAAGTCTGAAGAACAAAGTATGAAGATCAAGGAACTGAAGAATATCAGCTGAAGACTCCAAAGTACTGAAGGACCAAAGTACTGAAGTCTGAAGTACTGATCTTACAAGTACTGAAGACTTCAAGTATTGAAGACAAGTAATGAAGAATCAAAAGCTGAAGAACTAAGAACTGAAGACCTTCTACTGAAGCACAAAGTCTGAAAAACAAAGACTGAAGACAACAAATGATGAGATCTACTTGAAGTCATCAGGTGTATATCATCTGAAGCCAAGTCTGAAGACCAAGTACTGAAGACTCAGGTTTGTCACAACAACTGAAGAGTCTTTCAGTTCAGTTGTTCTTTTGTCAGTAGTTTCGTTTTCAGTAGTTTATTCATTTCAGTAGTTGTACAACAACTGAAGAGCAGTTCTTCAGTTGTTATAGTATCAGTAGTTAAACGACTGAAGAGTTTGTTCTTCAGTCGTTTAGGATTTCAGTAGTTTACTTTTGTCAGCACTAGGAACTTTTGTAAGAAGATGTCAGTTGTTGACATCTTCAGTAGTTTTATGTTTTGACAGCTGTAATTTGAATATTCAGTGATGTCAGAAAAGGACATCACCACCAGCTTTTGCCGCCTATATAAGGATGGCAAGCCCATACAGTTTAATTGCCGAAAGTTGCGACCAATAGAATATTTATTGCTTCGCAGAACTTCTCTCTCTATGTTAATGCTTAATTGCAAATCTTTTATGTTCTGCTTTAATTGCTAATTAATGTGCTAAATCCGCTGCCAAACATAATCTAATTGATCAACACGAGAGGCTGAGATCCTGTCAGTTATGATCAAAGTAAAACAGGCCTAATCATAAAAATCACCCCGTGTAATTAAGTCAAAAAATGTTAATATACATAGAAAAAGTATACACATTTCAACATAAGTTCTGGTATATGATTTATGACTTAAAATCACCTTTAGAGTTCAAATTTCACGATCTAAGTTAAATTTTAGAACATCTCCTAATCTATTTTTATCAACCACTTTACTTAAGATTTAGACATTTCATTTTATAAACAAAGGAGAACATTTATCATCAAAATGTGATCTTAAATTATTATTTTAGATAAACATCTCCTAACCTATTTGTATCAACCACTTATACTTATACATTGTAAAGATTTAGACCTTTCATTTTATAAACAAAAGAGTTACACCTTACCATCAAAATGTCATTAAAGAAGGATCTAAATTATTTGCATCCAAAAATATATTGTAATTGTCGGCACAAATTGTTTGAAAAATAGAATTGTACGCCCCATAGTAATGAAGTGTGGACCCTATTAATTACTAACCGAAATTTGGACCATAAAAAGTGATGATGAAAGTGTAGACCCTACTATGTTGGTTTCAAAGAATGAGTAATAAATAAAGGGGTATTTGGAGGTGAGGTGATGTACGTATATCATATATATGCAATATATGCATGTGATGTTGTACAATTATGCCATCCCTATTCACCATGTAAGTGTACAACGGACATGCAAATAGCACTTGTTCAATTATATGTAAGAACATAGATAGTTTTAAGCTGTGTTATTGAGACCGGATCGTACCGGCGGTCCGACCGGTTCGACCGCGAATCGGGGCCTGGTCCGGTCCGGTCAGGGTAGTTCGTTTTGGTTGAGTTGAACCGGCCGGTTCAAACCGAGTCGGCGGTTGGACCGCGAACCGGGCCGTTCCGCCGGTTTTCAAATTTTTTTTTTATTTTAGTGGGTAAAAACGGGGTGTTAAACCGTAAATTAGTACTTCGGATATACAAATATAGTTAAGTTTTATATATAACTATAAAATATATGTATAAATCATATAAAATTACTTATATTTAATTACATATATAAATATAATTAAATATAGTTAAATCCGGTCCATCCGGTCGGACCGGTCCGACCGGTCCGACCACCAAACCAGTAAGGCGTCCGGTTCGACGTCTGATCCGGTTCTGAAAACATTGGTTTTAAGTAAATAATCAAGAATTGCTTCTTTTTATTCTATAAAGAGGCGATATGTAAACAAACCTAATGATTATTTAATCCAGAAACATCATTTAGATTTTAAGGATACTTAAAAATATGATGTTTTTGATGTAATTTGCCCTACAACAAATATACTTATACTATAATTTATAGAACGGTGCCGGTGTGAGTAGATTTGTGCACTAATTTTCTAGATTTAATAATTTGTATATCATTGTGACACTTTCTATAATTATCAACATAATAATAAACACTTTTTTATAAATCATAAGATCCATCTCTATATCTTTCATCTTAGAAGATTGTGATTAATGTTTTATAAGAATAATCATGAATATGTAGAGATAATTAAGTTTGAAACCTTCCAAGAAAATGAAAGATAACAATTTTGCTTGAGAAGTTTAATAGAATTTATAAGGTATAAGAATTAATAATTACCGTATTTCTTTAACTTTAAGGAAACAGGTCAAATGAAATCAGTACAGTAGTTGATACTGCTTTATAATTGAATTTGTTGTATGAATAGATGATATACAAATATATGTTGTTACCTATATTTGGAGTCCATTGGAGAGATGATGTAGGTAGATCTTGAGTCGACATGGTTTTGTGTATAATTGATGAAGCACCCAAAGGAGGGATGATAACCTTTGATAAGCTTCTAAATTCAACTGTTCTTCCTCTTCTTTTCCTCTTTATCTTTTCTTGAATCTTATACCTATGTTCCTATTACCATACAATTGTCGTATGATGTCGGAAACATTGGTTTCCTTACTTCCATCTTCAAATCAAGAAATCAAGAAACTCTAACCACGTGGGAAGAACATGCTATGTAGTCGCATGAACATGATTTCCTGAATGAAAGAGGAAAAAAGAACGAATTATGATGGGAAAACCACTAAAAGCAATCAGATCATATGGCTAGACTCATATCAGCACGCAACTTTTTCATTGCAATGCAATGTGTCAAAACATTAAGAAGATATGAGACATAAAGAGAACTAATCCGGTCGGTCTTGTGTAAGATTCACCGCATCTTTTTTTGTGTAATATTACATAATCACGTACGTTAAAAAGGAATAAGAAGATTGATGACAATCATGGGACAAAGACATGTGAATCAGGTCTTACCATCTTTTTCCTCTTAGGAATACTAATGACCACCAACGCTGGTGGTGTTGACGCTGGTGATAACAGCAGTAGTATAGCAGTAGCAGTGACGGTAATGGTAATGGAGGAGGAGGTGGTGGTGGTCCTTTGAGTTATTCCAAGCAAAGATGATGAGGAATTGTGAAATCAAAGCACCAAAAATGGGATTGATGTTTTTGTATTTCAATGTGCCAGTGCAAAACGAGTGGAGTTGGAAGGTGGCCATTATGAACTTATTGACTATGAGATTGACCTTTTCTTATCTTATAGTGAGGCCTCACCACATATGATCAAACCACCACTTAAAGCTATTGGAGTATTGGTCCACCACCCTTGATAGAACTTTGACAGATTGATGCTGTTTTAACTTTCACTTTAGACCTTGTAGTTTGGACTTGTTCAGTTTTTGATCCTTGATCTTTTTCATTAGTTTATCTTGATGGAAGTACATTTTTTGTGATATATTCTTTTCTCGTTATTATAAATATTTTATCATCGGCCACTGTTGCTTCTACATAGTCGGTTTTTCATGTGTCAATTTCTTAGTGGGTTTATACGGCCACAAGCATGTGGTCGTGTTTCAATGGCAAATAGTTAGGGACCATTGGGAAGGACAAAAGTGTAATTTTCTACCGGATATTATTGCATTATATTGATTTGATGTCATTACGTTAAAACGAAAAGCATAGAAGAAAATAGAGTGATTGTTTGCCATGACGAAGTTTGAGCACTATTATGCGGGGTGGAGGAAAAGCATAGAAGAAAATAGAGTGATTGTTTGCGATGACGAAGCTTGAGCAATATTATGCGGTTGGAGGCGAAGTTAAATTTTTTTAGAGGGGCAAACTTAGCATATATAAGAAAATTTACACTACCGGACTAAAATCTTTCTATCGAACTGAAATTAACACTACTAACGAAAAAAATAAGAGACGGAGGGTCCCTGGCCTCTTATATATCCTTCGCCCATGATTGTCTAGACGTATAGTACACCCTCATATGTTACACGTTAATCATTACATCTATTCAACACACTAATTATTACATATTTACATTTATTCGACTTCTATACCAATAGGCTTAAGTCCAACAAAATGATATTTTGGTTATCGTTTTTTCTTAAAAACTTTAGATATCAATATTATAATATATTAAAAGGTTTGGTCGGTGATTGTGGCTTTTCCCCCCTTTTTTTTCCCATATGGGTGATATATATTTCTTATACACCGAATACAACCTAAATCTTCCAAACCTAACCGCCATTTATCTATGCTTTCTCCTCATCTCTTTCGATTGTAAATCACACTATTGGTGTTTTCATTTGAAGATTTTGTTGATCGGATGTGTTATCGAATCATTGTCTTCATCAGGTTCTTATCCTAACTTTAAGCTTCGTTTTTTCAAATGATTAAACCATCTGTTCATGTTTTTATTCATATTGGTGTTTCATTGTGTTGTTAGATCGTCTTCCTCTTCAAATGATTGAACCATCTGTTCATGTTTTTAATCGCTATACTGTATTGCTATTTTATTCATCTTTATTTTTTATCCATTACTTTTAGATTTCATGCTTTCCTTGACGATTTACATCTTATATCGTTGAAATCTCCGTCGATTTGGTGTTTATTGAACTTTGCAAATCGACACCATAGTTATTTTGTACGTCATTGGATGCGGAGAAGTATGACGTCAGGCCGTCGATTATGCTCACGGTGTTTCTATGGGTTTACGAAGGATCTGTATCCATAAGTGAGGAAAGCTGCTTTGGATTTGTTGATTGGGTTGTGCAATCGTGTTGTTATTGAAGATCGTTGTGTGGTTGAAGGATGCTGTTTGCATGGTGTTGAGCTGTTGTCTGATACAGAGGACTGCGTGAGATGCTCAGTTGTTCGTATGGTAATGTACTGATTTGGTTTGGTTTTGTGTGTTAATTGGGTGTGAATGTGTTGAAGTTGGTTTGGTGTTGCAGGTGAGTGAATGGCGGAAGCTTCTTGTGGAGAATTGTGATGATAAGAGCAAAAAACATAACTCTTTAATTAGCAACTTCTTTTTGTAACACAATACAACTCGTGTATCAACTCAATTTGCATTCACTTATCACCAATAATGAACGTTCTTCAGAAATAATTTAATACAACATAAACAAAATACATAACTCTTCGAATAAACAAAAAAAACATAAATGTCCAGCTAGGAACAAAGTGACACTACTCAAACTATCAGACTTTAATCAACTAAAAGTCTAAAAGACAAAAATTTGAAGAGTGTTACATGTTTGCCATTTGATTTTTTTAGGTATCATCAATCGATGGAGATATATTTTGTCTGTTTAAAGTTATACATGATGATGCCCTCATCCCTAATGATATATTAGCTCACGTTCCGTTGTCGATATTTTGTCTGTTTGTTTGAAGAGTTATATGGTTTAAGCTTTGAGTTTCTTGTTAAATTCTTCTAATTCAAAAACAATAAAACTTCTACAGCTTTCTGTTTTTTGTTTTAAGTAAGATCAGATCTTTATATCTAATGATTGATTCAAAGTTATGAAAAAAAATTTTGATCTGATCATCAAGAACAAAAAATAATTTTAAACCACTACTTTAATGGTAATAATAGTTTGTTCTCCATATATTGCTTGACATGGATTATCGTTTCTCGCCTTTTGATTCAATGACTGAAAATCTAACTCATATATCGCTTGAAATCTACATGACTTATGTTCTTTGTTTTGTTCTTCCTCTTATGGTCTGTATTGGACCAAAAGACCAATGAGCTAGATCAGAAAAACCTTTAAGTCCCACAAGACATCACAACAACTACTGAAAGCCTCATCAGATGTTTGACAAAGACTGAAGACTTCAACAGCTGAAGACTAAAGTATTGAAGATCACAGCTGAAGACTTCAACAGCTGAAGACTAAAGCACTGAAGATCAACAGCTGAAGACTAAAGTGCTGAAGATCAACAGCTGAAGTACAAAGACTGAAGACAAAGACTGAAGACTTCAGCTGATAACAATAACTGAAGACATCATCTGATGACAACAACTGAAGTTCAAGCCTGAAGTCCAAGTACTGAAGCCTTCAGACTTTGTCACAACAGCTGAAGAAGTATTCTTCAGTTGTGTGATGCTTCCTTTCAGTTTTTTCTTTTCAGTAGTTTCATTTCTTTTCAGTACTTGTAAAACGACCGAAGAGCATGTTCTTCAATCGTTGTAGTTTCAGTAGTTTCTTCAGTAGTTTAGTGATAGTTAACACTTAGTACTTTTGTAAGAAGATGTCAGATGTTTGACATCTTCAATAGTTGTGTTACTTTCAGTAGTTTGTTATAATAACAGTTAGATGTCACTATCAAGTGACATCAGCTGACGTCATCTTTCCCTATAAAAGGAAAGATGACCTAATAGTAATCTTGCCGAAGCATATATTGAATGAAAATATCTTTTAGCAGAAACTCTCTCTTATTCTATAATCGTACTGTTTCATTGATAAATCTCTTGTGTTCTTGTTTGAATTTGTTAATTCATGTGCTAATTCCGCTGCAAATCTAATCTAATTGATCAAACTAGATGCTGAGATCCTTCAAATGGTATCAGAGCTGGTTAATCATTGATCGATTTAACATTGATCATTGAAACTGCTCTTTTACTATCTACGTTTGATCGAATTAGCAAATTTGCATGAATCGGTTATAGAGATAGAGTTTCTGTTGCTTCTGGCCATTCAATTTGAGGTTCTAAGTGGTTTTGAGCTAAATTTGTTAAGTTTACCTTGAATTTGTCTGAATTCTGAAATGGCGACACCAACAATTGATCCTCATAATACTGGCTCCTCAACAAGCCTCCGATGCTTGTTCGAGTTGAGTATAACATATGGCAACGACGTATGCCTCCATCATCTGTCTACAACAGCGCTGGTTGTTGGAAATCAGTGGTGCATGGACCATACAAGCTATGGTGAGCGTTCCTGAATCAAATGAGAAGGTTCCGAAGAACCTGATCAATATTCGGACGAAGATCTAAAGCTGTTCGAAATTGATGCTAAAGCCCATGGAATTCTGGCCATGGCACTGCCTAATGATCTATTCAGGCTTCTGCATCATGAAACTGCTCATGATCTCTGGTTTGCTCTGACGGAACAAATTCGGAGGAACTGATGAGGTCTTAGCAAACACTAGGGAAATCCTCACCCAACAATATGAGATATTCTCTCATAGGAAGGGTGAGCTCTGACTCAACAGGTTGAGCGATTCTCATGTTTGTTTCTGAGCTGAAAATGGTTTAACAAGAGTATTCAAACAGCCAGATGAACGACCGATTCCTCAGATCCCTGCCTAAGAGATGGACACATACACTATTGTCACACCCCAATCTAGACGGCGGAAACGTGGAGGTGTGAGGAATCGATTGTTCACAGCCACATAACGCTATGTTTAAATGTAAATATTCAAATTAATAGTTTCAACAGGAATTACAAACATAAGTCTCATCATGAAATACATTCAAGCAAATATCAAAACATAACATAACATTTCATTTATTTAACTAGGTCCACATCCTAGTTTTATTGCAAGCTCAAAAGACCACTTTAAACTTGGGGTTACCTGAAACATGATAAAATAAAAGGTCACTAAAAAAGTTGGTGAGTTTCCCAAGTTTCATACATAATATGAAAAGATTATAAGTAGCAATTCATGTCATAGGTTATAAGCTAGTAAGGTTATAGAACACATATCGTTACAATCAAACCTCGACTTGATTACAAGTATATAAGATTGGCTAAGTGTATTTGGTTCCTAGTGGCACAAGCATACGGCTCCTAGGAGTCGGCAGTTCATCGCTTTAGCACAATAGGCTTGTCAGGCCCAAAGATCTAAGACGTCGCCAGGCTAGCAATAGTTAATGATTGTAACAAACTATGTATCTCATATAATCACTTACATCACACAAATAACCATGACAAAATATAAAGATGAATTGCAAGTGCTTTACAAGTCTCAAACTTTTATAAGTGTAATATGTATAAAGTATCATGTTTCACCCCAAAATGGTGTGAAATAAAGTAAAAATGGGCAAGAAAACTCACTTGATATATATCAGGTGATGATAAGAACTTAAACGAGGCTCCAACTATTTCTTTTACGAGTTACCTAAACGTATTGATTCCAAGATTAAGTTTAAAATAAGATTAATAGTTAACATGAACTAGGGTTTCAATTGGGATTTGGGGTGTTTAAATAATAAAATAAATAATGGATCGTTTACGTTTTGGTTAATAAAGATATTATAAATCAATTAAGTCCAAAAATAATTAAAAATGTCTCAACAGTTTAAGTTAATAAAAATTAAGTTTGAAAGAAATAATTATTTAATAATTAATTATTTGATAAAGAATTAATTATATCTTATTTAAATGACTTTAAATTATTTAAACTCTTTATAACGTTTTGAGCTTTTAGAATATTTCATCATAAAATTTTTAATAATACAAACCTTAAAATCAAAAAAGAGAATATTGTTTTATAAATTTTTAAGAAGTTAAATAAAAGTTAACGAATAACTTTTTAACTAATGATGATATATTAGATGAATAATTAGTCATTAAACATATGATTTTATAAGGTTTTAAATAATCTAAATTTGAACCATGATATATTTTATCATTTAAATTACATAAAAGAATTATAATGTTTTAAAATAAATCTCCATTTATAATATCGTGATTTAAACTTTAAAAATTAAAGGAATTAATCTGAATATATTATTTGAACAAATAATGATTTAATACGTTAAACAATATTTAAAACCTATTTTATATGAAAATGATTAATTAAACAAAAAAATAACTAATAAATAAAGAATTTTAAAATAAATTCCAGCAAATAATTAGATGATTTCAAAAATTATTGGTAGTTTATAAAAGGAATTTATAATTTTTCTGATTTTTTTATCATTTATTTAAAGGCTAAAAAGCCTAAAAAGATGAATGAGGGAGCCGGGCTCGAACCCAAGACCTCCGGCTGTGATGCATGTGTGTTACCAGTGAGCTAAGGGCCTCACCGTATTAGAAATGGTGTTTAAATTCTTTTAACTCAAGATTGCAAACCTTCCCAATTATAAGAACCCTAGAACCGATTGCTTCAAATTGAACTCAAAATCGATTATGTTTATGAAAAAGAATCATGGGGCTTTGATCCCCAACTAAAATCAAGCATATTGATGCTTTTAATTACCTGCTTGGAGTTAATTTTCATGATGAACGAGTACACGAACAGGCCGCGACTTCTTAGCACAGGTTCGATACTCAAACCTTGATGATAATTCAATTAACTTTGAGGTTAGCTTCGTGTGTGTTGTTTTGATGCAAAGCCCCTTGTCAATTTCGAAGATTGTAGCCCGGATAATGGTGTTTGACCCAGTTGCAGGTTCGCGATGAGGATGAATGATCGATGGAGTGTTTTGTGTGTTTTAAGATATAATTGAAAGTTGTATCGTTGTATATGGATATATTGTTGTTTATGTGAAGTTAATTTAATTGTTATCGGGGTTTAGTGCGATTTGAGGTCTGTAAAGCGGCCGACACACGCGGAAAGTTCCAGATCGCACTGAGTGTTCAATTTTTAAATCGTTTTGGTGCGTGAGTTCGAATCCCTCACGGAATGTGTCGGGATGTTGTTTCGGATGAAAATCGATTTGTTTGGCTGTTGTGGGCTCGCCGGAGACCCGGGTGGCGCGCGTGGTGGAGACCGACGGGGAGAGAGGGAGGGGCGGTTTGGGTTTTAAATAATTTTACAGTTCCAGTCCCTGTGGTTTGTTTCTTTTTTATTTTATGCCCCAAAATTCATTTGAAGTTTCAAAAAGACAAAAAGACCCCTTCAACTTATAATTTGACTTTTAAATTTACAATCTATTATTATTATTAATTTTATTACTATTATTATTATTATTATTATTATTATTATTATTATCATTATTACTAAGATTATTATCACCATTAACATTATTATTATTATTATTATTATTATTATTATTATTATTGTTATTGTTATTAAAAATATACATCGTGAAATACGAGATGTTACACTATTGTCCTACGCTCTAGTGCAAATCTGAGCACTCTATCTCTCACCAACTTCATGGAAACTGCTTACATTTGAAAGAGAGGTAGAACAGAAAAGAAAGTTGTCATCCTTTGGTAAGCTCACTGATGACTTTTTATCAGGCAATACTGCACTGATAGGTCAGGAGTCAGAATATGCTGCATCAGAGAGTGCCTATGATGAGCATATTGATTTCTCTACTCATACTGAACATGCTTTTGTTGGTGTTGATGGTAGCTCAGGTGGTAGCATTGATAACTTATGCTTTTTGATGGAGGATCTGAAGGGCATTCCAGATGATAATCTGGAAGAGATGGATATTTTGAGCCAAATGGCAATGATTAATATCAGATCTCAAAGTTCTACAAAGAACTGGTAGGAAATTCCCTGGACTCTCTGGCAAAACCAAAGTTGGTTTTGACAAGAGCAGTTTGAGGTGTCACAAGTGCCATAGGCTTGGACACTTTGCTAGAGAGTGTAGATCATCTGGATCTAACTCATCTGCAACCTTTGTGACTTTTCCAGCAATAGCTCACAGAACAAAGGCAACATTCCACCAGTTCTGGTCATCTATCACAAGCTCAGTCATCACCTGCATACTTTGTTCCTCAAAGTCCTATGCCATTCCTTACCCATGCTTCTACATGCCCCAGACCAGTCAAGCTCAAGCACCCATTGCTCAATAACCATATGCTCTTCCTGTGCCTCAACCATCCTAATCTCACAACAATCTCAACCTCAACAACATAGCTTTTCACCCCAGGAGTTATTGACTGGAGCAGTTTACCAGATGATATGTCTGGTCATGAACAACTGTTTCCCTGTGCTGGTCAAATGGTGGTGACAATCCTTTTGGAACCTTGTTCTCATGGCCCTGGAGTCTGCTGATAGCTCATCCTCCAATGCCTCCATATCACAGGTGTCACACGGTATCCTATGAGGCCAAAGCCAAGTTATGTCTGAATCATGCATAGCCACATTTGTATCTATTAGAGAAGCAAATATAGCTTTAATTAACAAAACCTTGAGCTAGAGCAAATAATTTCCAAAAGAAAAGCTGAATTTGAGTCTGTGCTTAATGATAATAATGATGAGATTTAAACTTAATGCCAAATCACTGATGATAAGGCTAGGGAAGAGGTACTCTAGAGAAGTATAGAGACCTCAAAGAAACACTTGCAGCTACCCAGGTAGAGTGTGATCGTTGGGTACAATCCTGCAAGGGTTTTGAAATGCTTCTTACAAGGCAATCAACTTCCAATGTGGAAGTTTGGCATTGGTTATAATCACACTGCTCCTCCTAAGATTTTACTTCCAAAGCAGAAGTAGAATCTGAAGGAGAAAGACAATAACCAATCCTTTCTCATCATGTGATTTACTATCTGCTACAGCACCATCAGAGGTTGAAGTCAGCATTAATTCATCACAACCAATCAGCTAATGCAGAAACAGTTGATGGTTCAAATGCTGACACTCATATGATCAAAAGGTTGATCACTTCAGGTGTTATCTCACAATGTACTGAAAGTACTGAAGAGCAAGTTATAAACACCTAAAGAACAAACCCATTCTACTACTGCAAGTACTGAAGGGAAGAAAACTGCAAATAGAAAGGGTGTGAAAAACTACTGAAAAGATATCAGGAAAGCAAGTACTGCAAGGAAAACTGCAAGAACTGATAGAAAACTGCTAAAGAACAAGTCTTCAGTAGTTTTATCTTCTTCAGCAGATGATCAACTAAGATGAATAAAAACCCTGTGAAATATGTGGCTTATTCAATCATCTTACTGATAATTGCTGGTATAAAAAGGGCTCCAAACTCAAACACAATGAGATCACTAAAAAGAAAATCGACAAAATGAAACTGAGTTTGAGACCAAGTTTGTACCACAATATCAAAACCTGTAATCCAAAGTCCAAAAAGAAATCCAAAAACAAGGGGTAAATCAGGCAACAGCTGAGGTTGCTCAAATAAAGATGGTACAACACAGGAATCCATCAAACTCAAGTACTAATGTGTCTGATGAGCTGAAAGCTTTATCACAAAATTACACAACTTGTTATGATGGTTCAACATCTATTGGGGAGAGTCAACCAATTAGATGCTCCTGTGTTGACCACAGAAAGGAAATCCAAGCCAAAGGATTCCTCTTCTACACCATCTCCATCACCTCAGGATTTTATTCATAACAAACCAGTTAGTTTACTATCTGATGAGAACAGACCCAAACCAAAAAGGTTTAGGTCTCAAAACTAACTAATTTATTATGATGATTGCAGGGTTCTTCAGCATGCCAAAGAAGCCTCTGGTATGTAGACAGTGGAGGATCTATGCATATGACAGGGAAAGCTCTCTTCTTAATGACACTCTCAAGAAAGAGGGGTCTGTCTCTTTTGGCAATGATGCTAAGGGTTACATCATCGGCAAAGGCTTTGTTTCCATGGGGAAACAAGGTTTGATGATGTTAACCATGTGGAGAATCTCAAGTACAACCTCTTGAGTGTCATCAAATGTGTGATAAAGGCCCATGTTGCTTTTTCACCAGTTAGAACTGCAGGATTCTGTCATCCAAAGTTCTGAGATTGATTGACAAGGTGTTGGATGATCATACTCTCCCTGAAGGCCAACAGGACAGGAAAAGTAATATGCCTTGGATCTCTCCAAGAAATAGATCTAAAAGGCCATCCTTGCCTATTCTCCAAGGCTCTCCTCAAGAATCTACTCTATGGCATAGAAGGCTGGTTCATGAATCTCAAAAACATAAACCAGCTGATACACCATGGTTTAGTAAGAGGGTTGCCTATGAAGGTTGCAAATGTGAAGACACTGCACTACATTTTAAAGGGGAAACAACACAAAGTCTCATTCCCTCCAATAGAAGAGCCAAAGTCCACTGCCTGCTTGCAATTACTGCATATAGATCTTTTTGGTCCTGTCAGAGTGATGAGCATGGCAAAGAAGAAATACGGTCTGGTAATTGTGGATGATTACTCCAGATTTGTATGGACTTTCTTCTTGCATTCCAAAGATGAAGCTGCAAACTATTATGAACTTTGTGTTATGTGGAAAGCAGTATCCCTTCCAGTCAAGTGTGTGAGGAGTGATAATGGCACAGAATTTAGAAATCATACACTTGATGACTTCTACTTGTCAAGGGAATTAAGAGGCAGTTCAGCATTCCAAGAACTCCTGAACAATGGAGTGGTGGAGAGAAAGAACAGGACCCTTATTGAAGCTGCAAGTCAATGTTGGCTGATTCAGGTTTGCCACTGACCTTTTGGGCTGAAGCTGTCAACACAGCTTGCTATGTGCACAATAGAGTGTTAGTGAATCAAAGGTTGATGAAGACTCTTTATGATTACTACATCTTTGGCCCCTTTGATTTCATCTTTAGCATTTGGGTGTCCCTGTTACATTCTCAACATAAGCAATCCACTCCAGAAGTTTGAAACAAGGTGGATGCAGGGTATTTTGTTGGTTATTCATCAACTTGCAAGGCATATGAGTTTTCAACTGCAGAACAAAGATAGTTGAAGAGACTTTACATGTGAAGTTTAATGAATCTCCAAAGGACAAGATTCCATAAAATCCTGTGGAGTTATTGATTTGGACATACTGCAATATGTTCCTATCAGGCTCCAGCTGTTGCTCCTGTCACAGTTCTCCACCTGGAGGTACTGATGATGATGTAGCCAGTACTTACCTTTTTAGGTTTAGTGACCAACTGCCTGAGTCTTCTAAACCTGATCTCCTGTAGCTTCAGCAGTTCTATCAAACAAATGCTGATGAGATTTCTGAATCATCTACTTCATTTGAGTTGCCATCTCCAACATGGTTTCAAGAATCTGCATCACCATCTGTTGCTGCTAAAGGTCCCAAACACTTGCACAGATCTCATTGTTTTCAAGAGCTGAAGAATCACCAAATGTCTCAAATCATTGGTGATATCAATGCTAGAGTTTCAACAGAAGTCAATTGTCCATTTCTGCTTCTATGCTCTCTTCATCAGTCAGCAAGAGCCAAAGATTACCATGTTGCACTAGAGACAATGGATGGGTTGAAGCAATGCAGCTTGAGCTTCTTCAGTTCAAAAAGCAGCAAGTGTGGGAGCTTGTTCCTTTACCCCAGGGTAAGTGGCATAGGCACTAAATGGGGTGTTTAGGAATCAAACAGATGAAAAGGGCCAAATTGTTATAACAAGACCAGGCTGGTGTACAGGGGTTTGCACAAGAAGAAGGTATTGATTATGATGAAACCTTTGCTCCTGTAGCCAGACTGGAGGCAATAGATTGTTCTTAGCCTATGTTGCCTTTCACAATCTTAAAGTTTTTCAAATGGATGTCAAAAGTGCCTTTAATATGGTAAAATAAAAGAGGAAGTTTATGTGTGTCAACCACCAGGTTTGAGGACAATAAGCATCCTGATTGGGTGTATATGCTTGATAGGCTCTTTATGGGTTGAAACAAGCTCCTAGAGCCTGGTATGAACATTATCAATTTTCTTCTCCAAAATAATTTCACTAGAGGCCCATTGATAAAACTTTATTCATAAAGAAAGTGGGACACATAAGCTACTTTTTCAAATTTATGTTGATGATATAATTTTTGCACCCTCTGATCCACAGTTGTGTGATGAATTTACAAACTTAATGAAAAAAAGTTTGAAATGAGTGCCATGGGAGAATTACAGTTCTTTCTAGATTGCAAATCAAATAAAGGACTGATGGAATCTTCATTAATCAGTCCAAATATACAAAGATCTTTGAATAAGTTTGATTTACAAAACTGTAAGCCCTGTTCTACTCCCATGAGCGCACCACACAACTGGATGTTGATCAGAAAGGTAAAGCGGTTGATGAAACTTTACAGATGTATGATTGGGTCCTTGATATACCTTACAGCTTCTAGACTAAACATTATGGTGCCACATGTGTCTGTGCTAGATTTCATTGCACCTAAAGAATCCCATTTGATTGCAGTCAAAAGGATCTTTAGATATTGCAAGGTACACAATCACTAGGACTTTGGTATTCCATGGGCATTCTTGCAAATTAGTTGCTTTCTTTGATAGTGACTATGCAGGATGCAAAGTGACCAGAAAATCAACTTCTGGAGGATGCCAATTCCTAGGCAATTGTTTAGTTTCTTGGCAGAGTAAGAAACAAACATCAATTGCTACATCCATTGCTGAAGCTGAGTACATTGCTGCTGTAAGTTATACATCTCAGGTACTCTGGCTCAGAATCATTATTGGATTATGGCATTACAGAGACTAAGACTCCATTACTAATGGATAGTGCTTCAGTCTTTGTATTGTTAAGAATCCAGTCCAGCATTCTAGGACCAAACATATAAGATCAGACATCATTTTATTAGGGATTGCTATGAAAAAGGTCTGATTGATCCAAAGTTTGTGCCTAGTGCTGATGAACTTGCAAATATTTACTAAGTCTGATTGATCCAAAGTTTGTGCCTAGTGCTGATGAGCTTGCAGATATATTACTAAGCCTTTAGATAGTGCCACTTTTCAAAATCTGGTGCTAAGGCTTGGTATGCTGCAACTGGAATAAATTGACTGATACTAGTGCTGATCAGCCAAGTACTGATGAGCATTGTATACAAAAGTCAAATATAAGTATTGATGAGTTATTTAGTCTTCAGCATTTTTCATAACTACTGAAGACTAAAATACTTCAAAGTACTAAAGTGCATTATTTGTTGAAAACAGCTGATGTAGTTACAACTACTGATGTGTTTATATCTACTGATGCCTAGTTTTCACAAATAAGTACTGAAGATCAAATTTTGTCCACAAGTACTGATGAGTAATTTCACACATAAGTACTGAAGACAATATTGTTCACAAGCTCTGAAGAATAATTGATTTTATCAGATCTTCTGAACATCTGTTCACAAGAGCTGAAGAATAAATATTCACAAGAGCTAAAAGGCCAATGAAACATTTGAAATTCAGACAAAGTCTGATGAGTAAATGTTGAGGTCAATATGAAACAACTGAATTGATGACAATAGCTGATGAGTAAATTTTACTCTTCAGCTGATTTCAATATCTGCTGTTTCATATCCAAACAACTGAAGGACAAAACCATGTCTTCAGTTGTTTACAACGTCTGAAGATGAAACCATATCTTCAGTAGTTCTCAACTACTGATGATTTACACCAAGTCTTTAGTTGCTTACAACGTCTGAAAGCAAAACCATGTCTTCAGTAGTTTCTAACTACTGATGACTAACACCAACTTTCAGTCAGTTCATAACCTCTGAAGGTTAAAACCATGTCATCAGTCGTTTCAAACAACTGATGACTAACACCAAAACCTTCAGTCGTTTCCTTTCAGCTGTTTTATAACCATTATACATATCTAACCCTAACTTCAGAGTTTTTCATTCTCTTATAACCTAATGTTCAAAAACTCTGAAATCTCTCTCCTCATTCATGGCGACCATGCAGCTCAAACCCAGACACAACTGTGTTACCTATCTTACCAAATCACCATTCTGGACCAAGTTCGACAATGCCATAGATCTTATGGTCGACTCCCAATACCAAACGGCCTTTCTCCTAAATCCAACAATATATGCCGAATCTCTTCACTAGTTGGGGACGAACGTCACCCTTACTGGAGAGAATGACGCCGAGGTCTCTCTCCAGTCGTTCGTCAACAACCATAAGGTGGTCATCACTCCGGCAATCTTCGCCAAACCCTAAAACTGGATGATGCCACCTTCCCCACTGTATATCCAAAGGGCACCACTGATCTATCCTTTGCCCACCATGGATACCAGGGTAACCTAAGTGCTTCTACCATCCTAAAGAAGCATTTTCATGACGCTGAACGCCTTATTTTTCATATGGTGAATGTCTGCCTAGCCCCTAAGACTTCTTCTTTGGATCAAATGTCAACTAGGTGGCAGCAGGTATTATTCTCTATCCTTGAGCAACAAGATTTAAATTTTTCTAAAATAATATTTTTAGAACTAAAGGATATGGCCTTAAAACCTTTTGCTAACCGATGGATACTATATCCACGGTTCATTATGGCCATTATAGAGAACCAGCTGAAAGCTGAGGGACTTGTTGGCCTTGGAGTCCCTGCCATGGCTGTATTGCCTGAGGTATACTCCAGGCACAACTCTGATCAGACACTCAAAAAGGCTGCCAAGCTGCGAAAACCCACGCAGATGGAACCCACAGCCTCCACCTCCAAATCCAAAGTCCCCACCAAACCCAAACACAAAAAGCCCAAAAAGGCTACTTAGAGAGATGAGTCCCCTGAGGATGTCCCTGTAACACAAAGGCAGGACATATCTACTGGCATTAATCCCCCAGTAGATACAAGGACTCCACTAGCTTTAACCGCTCAGGCATTCTCTCAACGGGAGCCTGTAGCAACCACAACAGGAGCACCCACACATCTGGAACCTTTCTCACTTGAGGAGGTTGCCATTGAAACGCATCAATCTCCCCGGTGCATACTGCTTCTACCCCATCTCCCATTGCAACCGCCCCTCAAGCCCTACTATTATTATTGCAAAAGTGCTGACTCAGCTCAACACTCCACCCTCTCCCCAGAAACCTCTAACAACTGGGAAAACCCCAACCAATGAGAGGGAGGAGACAAGTGTTGCTGAGAACCCCCAGCACAGGGATTACCATGTTCGATCTCCCAGTGTGGAAGAGGAGATCCGAACTTCTGGTGAGGCTGTCCACTTCCCCTGATTCTGCACATGAACAGGATGAAGCTGGTACTATAGCTAAGTCCTCACCAGAGGCAACTGCCAATGAAGGTTTAATCCTGAGGCAGGAAGTCCCCAGTACCAAGAACAAGGGGCACATGTGTATACTGAGCCACACTCAGCACATATAAATCCTGAGTCAATTAGGAGGTCAGGTGATTCAGCAACAGCTGATGATGACCTGGGCTTCTTTTATGATGTCCTAGCCAAGCATACTATTCTTGAGGAGGAGGTAAGTAGATTAAAAGATCTACTTGCCCAACTCTCTCAAGAATCAAGTCCATCTGCACCTTCATCTGAAGGTCTCACAAACACCGAACCACTCCTAAAATCTCGACCACCACCCTCAGCTTCTGGCACTATTTCTCAGGGACAGAACCCCCCTGAGCAAATAGCTGCTATCTTTTTAAAACTCCCTGCCTCCCATCACACCCATTATCACTGATATAGTGATCAAAACCCTTGATGAGAGGCTTCCCTCTGTTATACAACCCCTGGTGGAGGATGTTGTGGCAAAGAAGCTTTTCTGACAGTCAAACCCTTGCAACCAATGCAACCAAAAGGGGGAGACTCAGTCAGTGAAAGCCATCAAGAGAAAGAGGATTGAGGAGGTGAAAGAGAAAGAAGTTGAGAAAGAGGGGAAACTGAGATGGAGTTGGTGGTGGAGACTGAGAAGGTGAAGGAGGTTGAGAAGGGAACTGAAATGGAGAAAGTGACTGAAAGTACAAAAGACTTTCATGTCACATACAAGAAGAAGAAGAAGAAAAGGAGTCTGAGAAGAAGTTGGATGAGCTAATAAAGGAAGCTGATGCCGAACACAGCCGATCAATGGATAACCATTGATCAGTTGTTTAGGCAAGGTTTTGATACTGCCCAACTTGACTCAGAGATCAGAAGTTAGAGGTACAAGAGATAGAAAACCGATGGACTTGCTATAGCCAAGAAGAGAAGGAGAGACTTGAGGCTATGGCAAGGTTCACTTTCGAAGTATCTGGGGAGATCAGTCCTGGAGATCAAGTCATGGACCAGGGACAGCATCTTGGCAATAACCACCAAGATCTGTTCGTCTGAGGTATTTACCAAAGGGCTGATCATAGAAGCCCTGAGTGAAGCAGGTGCTGGGAACAGGACTGCTCTAGCAAAGCAAACCAAATCTTCACTCACATCAAAACTGCTAGAACAGCCTGCCAAAATTCCCACACCAAAACCACTACCACAACCCACTAAACCAACTCCTCTCCTACAAAACCAATAGCCGATGATGCACCCTTGAAAAGGAAGAGAAGGGTGTTGAAGGGTGTTGAGGCTGAAGAAGAAGAAGAAGATGATGATGAGGAAGAAGATAGGCTGCCAATCTCAGCTGTCATATAGTTGCCTAAACCAAAAGTCTCCCTCTGATAATTACTCCTGAGCTCCAAAGACAGACTGTGAAAGTGAAGCTAGAAAAGAAGAGCTTCACAAACATCATGATGAGGAATTGTTAAGAGGGTAGACAAAGCATATGCAGCCTCCTTATCAATCATAAACATGAGGAAACAAGCTCAGAGACTGTACACTCTCAAGCACACATTTCAATATCAGAGAGAAAGTGAGGATTTGGCCTGATCCCAGGGTGTCTCACAGGATCCAAAGGAGAAACATTCCTCAGAGATACAATAGGCAAGTGAAAAAGATTGTAGATGCAGTGATCACACTTGCCATTGTAATATCACCCTGGGAGATCCTTAAAGATTTCAAGAAGGCTATACATCTAATATGCCCCCATAAAAGTTGCTGGAAAATAAAATGGTGAAAAGGGGGCTGGTGTATAAGAGGCTTAATGAAATCAGAAAGGATGAGCTCCAACTGTTACTTGAGGGTAATCACCCGGATGAATTGCTTACAGAGAGATCACAACAGTGGAGCTCAAAAAGTGGAAAACAGGTCAAATTCCTATCTGAGTTCTATGGGCCTGAAGGATTCTTTGAAGGTGAGGCTGAAGAGCTAACCATGGAGGAACAGATTGTGTTTTTAGAAGCCTACACCAGAGAATCATATAGGCTCATAGTTGGGAAGTAGATCTCATGGATGGGGTAGCAGCTCTGTGTCCAGTTCCCCAAGACAGAGTTCCCATCCATACTTTGCCAATCAGATTTTTGAGACTTCTTCCCAGGCCTGTGCTGACAAGGGTCACTTCTGAGCTGATCCAGAAGACAAAAGACCATCTTTCTGCCTTAATAAGTAGGACTCTTCAATAAGCTTAAAGGTTTTGGCTGCATTGGTTCAGGGGAGTTTGTTGGACCAAAAGAACCAATGAGCCAGATCAGAAAAACCTTTAAGTCGCACAAGACATCACAACAACTGCTGAAAGCCTCATCAGATGTTTGACAAAGACTGAGGACTTCAACAGCTGAAGACTAAAGTACTGAAGATCAACAGCTGAAGACTAAAGTGCTGAAGATTTAATAGCTGAAGACTAAAGTACTGAAGATCAACAGCTGAAGACTAAAGTGCTGAAGATCAACAGCTGAAGTACAAGACTGAAGACAAAGACTGAAGACATCAGCTGATGACATAACTGAAGACATCAGCTGATGACAACAACTGAATTCAAGTCTGAAGTCCAAGTACTGAAGCCTTCAGACTTTGTCACAACAGCTGAAGAAGTATTCTTCAGTTGTTGTGATGGTTTCCTTTCAGTCTTTTCTTTTCAGTAGTTTCATTTCTTTTCAGTACTTGTAAAATGACTGAAGAGCATGTTCTTCAGTCGTTGTAGTTTCAGTAGTTCTTTCAGTATTGTAGTGATAGTTAACACTTAGTATTTTGTAAGAAATGTCGCTGTTTGACATCTTTAGTAGTTGTGTTAACTTTCAGTAGTTTGTTATAATAACAGTTAGATGTCACTATCAAGTGACATCAGCTGACGTCATCTTTCCCTATAAAGGAAAGATGACCTAATTGTAATCTTGTCGAAGCATATATTGAATGAAATATATCTTTTTAGCAGAAACTCTCTCTTATTCTATAATCGTACTATTTCATTAATAAATCTCTTGTGTTCTTGTTTGAATTTGTTAATTCATGTGCTAATTCCGCTGCAAATCTAATCTAATTGATCAAACTAGATGCTGTTGATATATAAATGAACATAGTACAGATTAAAAAGAACATTACATTCCAATAGCATATGATCTATGACCACATATTTTCTAACTCTCAACATTCTGCAACCATTCTATGCAGGTGCTTTGCAGCTAGCTTCCACTTCTGCAACCGAAGTTTACATCAATCCATGCATAGCTCAACTACCAACCCTGATTCAAAGTTATAACAAAGATTACAACTTTTATCACTTGTACTAGAGGTTATAAACTAAACATATTGATGTAAAATAAAAATCAGGTTCAAGCATCTGCCAACATCTGAAGTAGCTTCTCCTCCAACAAGAACGCATTTGCTGAATCAACCTTACATTGCTTTCTGAAGTTCTGGATCAACTGCAACAGACAAAAAAGTAAAGTCTATCTGCAATAAACTACAATTACCTAACATTACTGTTTAGGCATGCTCTAACTATATAATACAACAGGAAACATCTTACACATGTCTAGCAAGAATAGCAAAGATTGAAGGTAGTTGGTGCTATGATCATGTACAAAGTGCACACATAAAGCGTACCAAAGCGGTCACAAATACTACTGCCCTGCTCATGGATTTCAAGATGAACACTCATACCGGTATCTTAAACTTAAGAATAAAAGAATTTAAACAACAACATTTTAATCAAATTACTTATGCATTTACAGTTATCAATTTAGTACAACAATTGCTGATGACAGCTGCACAGCAGATCCAGTCTTTTTTGATGGTGTTGTAACAACACTAGTGGGCAAATCATGCTACGATATGGTAACCTGTCAAACCGACAAAGACCCAAAGCAATTACCACAAGAGATAGAAAATTTGATTAACAAGCCATATATCTTCGAAATCCAAGTAAAGAAAGATAGCCAAACTGAGGCAATGGCAGTCAACAATGCCTACGAGGCACCACCATCCACATCAGAGCCAGCCCCTCATCTTCAACTGCACCAGTAACCCCATCCGTTAAAATCCCAAAAAGAACCCACGAACAAGGTTAAAAAAACCAACTTTACAAAACAAAACTAAATGCTTCAACTCAAAAACAACAACATAACATCCTTTGCAGATGCAGATGCTAGGCAAAAGCAAAAAACCAAAGAACAATAGCAGCATATCGGGGACTTACTTTTGTAGCAGAAGGCTTAACATATGCATAGGCAACTAGCAGCAGCAGTAACCTACTTCGAAAGACAATAGCCTTCTACCTATTTTGGAAGAACAACCTTTTGCCGACACTTGATCATTTTAGTTAGCTTGGATCTGGGTCTGTTTCAACATGAGAAATATAACCCTTACTTTAAGGTATATAATTACTCTAAAGTATAATCTTTTATTAGTAAATATGAATGATCAATCACTAAGCGCATCCTTCGCAGCGATTAGGTCCACCTTTTGCAAGGCCAACCCCAACAACAGGAAAGCTCGCAGCTATCAGCTTTATCTTTTGCAGCCAATTAACACTCTATTGTACATATCTAACAAACACATGATGTTCTTTATTTCTTCGTTTTCTCTGTTTGGTGAAGATTTACTCCTATGCTAAATGTCTTTGTTGTGTATGCATGTATCACTACTATAATCTCTCTTGCTGGCCAAAAACAAGCAAAACTTTGGTTTATTATCTGTTATGTCGCTTACTAAAACAAAATATTCAAACACGAATAGCCGCAGCACGCGCGGCATATATTCCTAGTTAGTTGTAATAAGTCTATTTCAAATCCGGACTCTTGTTACAAAAAAAAATAATTACGTGCAACAGAATTTGTTCTTGTGACATGCATTTTTTTATGAAATGAGAAACCGTTAGTTTTGTAGTGATTTTTAATGCGCCTAAGAATCAACACAATCTATATATTTATTTTAATTATGCACTTATATAATTTTAACACAACATAGTCTATTATTTAGTACTGTTTTAGTTAGACTTAGTTTCTCCCTATCGCGTAGACACATTTTAAGTTTAACTAGCTTATTACCCGTCACGTGTTGCGGTGGCATTGTATGCGGTGATATTTTATGTGGCTTGTTAAAGTATAAACTACAATTGACCGACCTGTTTCTGAAGTAGATTTATATTAAAACGTAGAGTTGCTCGAATATTTGACTCGACTCTTTTCGAGACAATCAACCCAACTTGTTTACTGACTAAATTTACATCACTACATATAGCGACTCGAATTTATATTGTTAAATGAAAACATATTTATTTAACCGACATTTTTGCAATCAAAATTTACGTCAAAACATAGATTTACAATTGCTTCGACTTGTTTCAGAACTATATTTATGTTGAACGTAGAGTAAAAAAAACATATTACCTTTGACCCTACACGCTTCCAAACAAAGCTTATGTCGAAACATAGACCAACCCAAAGCATACATAAAAGTAAGCACGGAAATATTTTATACTTGACCCAACTAATCTCTGAACAAAATTAAATCAAAACGTAAACGTGTGTCGAAACGCATGCAGTCTAATAGTATTTAAAGTTAACCTGGATTTATATTGTTCAGGGTGAACCCGAAATTTTAAAAACATCAAAAGTGTAAATAATAAAATTTGAAAGGAAAGTAAAGACTAAAAGTGTAAATAGTGAAAGTTGAGGGGGGAGTAAAGGTACGTGGAAAACCTCACCGAACTTTACTGTTAAGTATAAGTAAATATATCTCTCACTTTTTTAATATGAAATAAAAGAATTGTAAGTGCCAAAATGATTATAAGGAATGCAATTCTTTATTATTAACTAGATTTAAATGCCGCGCGTTGCTGCGGCCGTGCAAGTTTGCGTTTTCTGATACTAAACGGACACATTCTTACAAGAGTTCAGTTACTAAAGGCGATTATGTGACATGATTTTCAAAATACCTTGCTACCTGCACGTTTCCATTCCTGTTACAAAAGTGTAATATGATGCAAAAGATGTTGCAGAAGTCGATTAGTTGCAAAAGAAAGGCTTTGGATTGAAAATGTGCTTGCTTACTGTTCCTTGGTCTTTTGTTTCAGGCGAAGTTCCGCACCTGTAAGCAAGTTGTGTAGTTGTTTATACACTGTAGAATATCGCAAACGTTATTGCATGGGTGATAGTATGACTTTATTGTACCTTTTTCACATGTTCTTTTGGGGGTTTTTACAGATGGGGTTGCAGGTGTAGCTATTGATGAGCTGGTAGCCTGTGTGGTAGCAGTTGGCGAGTTTGTAGGTGATGATTGTGCCTCGTAAGCTTTGTTGACTCCTATTGCTTCACTCTGGTTATCGTTTTGGCTTGGATTTCAAAGATGAAAGGTTTATTTATCAGTTGTTTGAGCTCGGCTGGCAGGATCTTTGGGTCTTTGTTTTGCTGTGTGACCACCATGTCGTAGCAAGTAGTGCCCACAAGTGATGTGATGATACTGTCAAAGAAGACAGCATCTGCTGTATACCTATCATCTGTGATTGTGCCAGTGAATCGGTAGCTGTGGATGTAAACAAAAATGGGTTAGAATTTTTTTGTTTTTTACGTTGGGTGTATTTTTTTCGTTGTTATTTTTTTAAATGTAACTTACCAATATGAATGCTCATCTCGGAACCCATGAGCAAGACAGTAGTACTGGTGGCCGCTCTGGTAGGGTTTGTTTGCGCATTTTATGCATGATTCGTAATACCAACCTTTCCCATCACCACATTGAATCTCTGTTATCCTAACCAAACACACGTAGGTTGTCTCCTGTTGTCATTTACACTTAAAGTTAAATTTTTAAAGGAATACATTAGGATTTAAATATGTAAAACTCTAGACATCTAAATCCTTATGCCAAAGTGAGATAAAAATGATATTTGTAGAACTAAAAACCACCAAAACTCAAGCATAAAAAACACAGAACCAACCATGAAAGCAATCTATTAATTTATTTTTAATGGCATGATAGAAACTTTTTTTTACATTTTTTAAAATTTCTTTTCTTAATGGGATTCATCCAAATCTATTCAACTTTATTTAGTAATTATTAAGAATGGTTAAGATAACACAGTTCATTTAGTTTTGTAGAAAGCAGGAGTTACCTTCTTAGCCTCGTACAGCTGAGTCATAATCTTAGAAAGAAGTGTGAGATTGGATTCAACATTTTGGTTTCTAGCTGGTAGAGATGGTATTTCATATGCTGGAATGTGTTTGAACCTGTGTTTTTTATAGAGGGAAGGTGATAGTGGTGTTTACTAATGTAGGTAAAAAAATATGTATGTTTGTTGTACCTTTGGATTAATCTTGATAGTTGACTTATGCACGGTTGATGTATGTTTCAGATGCAGACGTGGAAGCCAATTGTAGTGCACCTGCATTAAGTAAATTTGCGTTGTGATGTTTGGAATTTTTTTGGTATGTTGTACGTTATTATTTTTGGAATACCTACGAATGTGGAAACTTTGAGAGATGTGACTTCTATGATTGCGGGATCCAGGTCACTCTCAGCCGCCTTTCGATTGAAACCTATTGCAATCTCCTCCCATAAAGCAACCTCGATCATTTTGCCAATGTTCAAACACACATTTCTGATTATGCCTCTAATAATGTAGGTGCTTTAATTGTTTGGAGCATGGTTGGTACCTTTCATCTTGTAGTTTAACACGTAACAGACCCTTTCCTGTATGGTTGGGGATTTCTTTTGCGTCATATAGCGGCCTATGAAATCTGCAATAACGTTATGATGTTTACTTCTTTTTTTAACTATAATAGTTATGTATGACAAATACGAACCTGTAAGTACTTTGTTCTTCTCGACCATCCATGTATGTAAGCTGAGTACAGAGTAAAGGAAAAGTAGTACATAGGTATCGTGCTGCTTTCTATGGGGATCACTGTTGTAGATCTCCCGAACAGAATCATTGCATCGTGATCAACAACTTTACTGGATGCTCTTCCTTCTATGCAAACGAAACTCGTAATTCTGTAGCAAGTCTTAGGCTTGAAGAGTTCATTAAAGTGTGTGCTGCTGTGCACATCTGTATATGCCTCTTTTACTCATACGTAATTTTAATCATATTTTATCTTATAATATGATTTTATGCTTCAAATTTTCATTAAATTACTCAATTTAATATTTTATTTTTTAACCCGTTTATTCTAGTTTTATGATCAACCTTTTCTATGTAAAATATGTCAATGTGAGCTTAAAAAAGGCATATACTGATCCATCTAATTCAGCCAATTTAATCTATGTATTATGTCTATAGCCAATGATGTGCAATCATAAGAATTAAACCTCCTTAATGAAAAAGTCATGAACTGATCCATCTAATTCAGCCAATTTAATCTATGTATTATGTCTACAGCCAATGATGTGCAATCATAAGAATTAAACCTCCTTAATGAAAAAGTCATGAACTGATCCATCTAATTCAGCCAATTTAATCTATATATTATGTCTACAGCCAACAGTAATCAAAACTACATGAAATATAATTCCTAAGGACGACTCTTGGTTCATCTGTTAGTCCTATATTTCTTATTTGTTAAAGATGAAAGATATGTTGTATCACCCTTTCATCATGTGTAAATTTAAATACAAACAACAAAACTACCTGCAATACACCAAATGCTGCCCCTTTGACTACTTCCATCATTGGGTGGACATCCATGCTCTTTGATCATGGTAATTTCTTCCTTCGTGCCTTCCATCCACGAACCTACCATTTATAATGTCAATGTTCATTATTCTCTATGTCTAGCATGTTTAAAAAATATACAACAAAGCAAATCTACATAACAAATGTGTTATCAAGTACTTGCAACAGCTGTTAAAGTCTAATGGACTTCCATCAGTTCCACTACAAGCAATCAAAGGCATAAACAAACATATAGTATTCCAAGAATTTTGTTTAACACCAATTTGCCTTAAAGTATGCTATATAATTGCCCCGCTCTAGTGGTCCCAACCAGAATTTTAAAATAATTACACTTAGACCGCTCATTTGAGATATTTCCAAACAAAGAGCCACTGAATATATTTAGATTGCTCATTTGAGATATTTTCAAATAAAGAGCCACTTTGTGCCCCAAAGTCATCAACCTTTTTATTTCCTTCAAACCAATTTATATGCCACAAAAGAAGACAATTTTCAATTATCCTCTACAACGCAAACACTTGTTACTAAACTTGCGAGGAAGTCGATTTGACTTTCAAAATCAACTGTGTTTTTTCTTAAACCAAGAGAGGATTAACTCCTGACATCCTACCACCAAATTATGCAATGTAAACTAATTTTATTTAAAGTTCTATTTTTGTCAGAGGGCAATATGAATGTTCTATTAATAAAATGAATCATTCAATCCATTCCTTCCATTAGCAGAAACTTTACATCTTGAAAGCTCACTAATCCTTGGTTCGTCTTTCACTTTCATTAGATTTGGTATAAGAATTACACATTGATTAGTAGTTTAGGTTCCATCCCTTGCGACAGATCTTCCTTTCTTAATACTTTAATCTATTTCATTTTTGTTATCAACAGCCTTCTTAAATGGAAAAATCAAACAACATGTTTCACCAAAATCAATTAAACATATAACTCTGCAATTGACCTCTATACACTCAGGTATTTAATTGTACACGTGCCATATATATATATATAACTAACATCACCATTCAATTCAGTTCAAAATTGAATCGAAAGACAGAGATCGTCAAACCTTCGAAGGAGTAGGGTCAGAGAGGAACTAATCGGGATCGAGACCTTATTCTTCTCCTCCGTAGAATTAGCCGATTCTGAAACCATAACCACCGAATTAACAGTTGATTTTTGAAGAATTTTGAAACAGAAGATCGATTTTGCATTGACGGTGGTCGGGGTGGGGTTTTAGAAGACTTACTGAGATATGACGGTTGACGGACGGCGGCACGGCGGATGAGTGGTGGTTGATGAACGGTGGGTGAGAAGAGTAATATTGTTGTTGTTGTTGTAGGCAATCACAAGGCGCCATGAAATTGGCGTTGGTGTTACAGTGACCTCCATGAAACCTTAGAGAAAGCTCAATTGCGCAATTATTTTTCTCCATTATCATCATCCTACAAAACCTCTTTCTCGAGCTCCTGTAATCGCTTCATCATCTTCTTCGCTTCATCATCTTCTTGCAACAAACCTCTTTCTCGAGCTCCTATAATCGCTTCATCATCTTCTTCGCTTCATCATCTTCTTGTAATTGGTGGTGAATTTGGGTTTGGGGATTAGGGTTTTGTTGATACGGTAGCCACCGACCAAAATCTTTAATAAGAATAGTAAAGTAATTACTAAAGCTTTGATATGCGACAGAAATGTGAAAAAGAAAACTCATTGGCTTCATTACTCTCTTCCACATTTTCAATGCTTGTATTTCCTAATAACAAAAAAGCTATATTTTATGGTAACTAATAAAGAAAAATTAGTTGTTAAGTCCCACAAATGATAAACTATGGTTTAACATTTGTTTATTTGATTTATGTCTCCTTTATTCTAAAATCCTTTTTAGTTACACACGTCTCCCCTGTTATGATATATACCAAAATCAAATAGGAGCTTTGGAAAAATCAAAGGGTTCGTAACAAGGCTAAATTGGGTAGGGAATGAGATATTTTATCATTAGGTAACATTATGTTTATGTATATGTTCTTTTTCTAACTTACCAAATTCTTAGATGCGTTCGAAATCCTTTTAAAGAAAAAGTTTATTATTTGAGAAATACGTAAAACTTGTTATTTGAGGAAATAAAATACATGTAAAATAATTTTAAAAATCAAATAAACTAACACTTTCCAACAACAATTGAGTATATGTTAAAGAGTAATAATGGTCAATTCCTTCTTAAAATTGGTCGTATTAAGAATAATAATGTCCAGTTTCATCGTAATAATGGTGTTATATTAGGAAATGTTTAAATAAAAAAGGTTCTAAAATTAAAAAATAAAAAGTAATCTCAATCAAACATCTTATTAAATAATAGTTGAGATCAAAAAAAATTGCTAGAGTGATATTTGAGAAATAACACTTTGTTAAATTTTTGTAATTCCCCCCAACTTTTTTATCTTTCATAACTTTTATGTATGACATTATTGTTTATATAAAAATTACACCATAAAAATAAGTTTTTTTTATCTTTAAAATGAGAATAGTGTTGTGTAACACCCGAATATTTAAAAAGATAATAAATGAATAATATAAGTAGGAAATGCAAATTTAATCCAAGTTGAGGGGTTAATAGTGTCAAAAGGACAAAAGGTACAAAAAGTTAGTGTAAAAGGTGGGCATGGCCGCCCACCCTCCCTTCACAACCTTTTCATACGGTTTTTAGAGGGAGAAAGAGGAGAACATTCGGGTTTTTTAAGAGAACAAGAAAAAGCCAGATTTCAAGGTAAGAATTCGAGGGTTTATATGTTCATGTTGAGTTCTTGTCTCGGTTATGTGCTTATGTATGTTGTATGGTCGGTTGTGTGTGTTTTTGGTGGGTTTAGCTGTTCGAACTCCTTTACAGTCGGGCTTGAAGAAGTCTTGCCTGAAAGTTGTCAAAGGTGAGTTCTAGATCCCCTATGTTACATGTTTTAACTGATTTTGGGACCGGAAATGTATGTATGTATGTTTTTATAAAGTTGGGTTTTCACACCCGTGTGTATATTTGAATGTATATGTGGGTGGGTGTGATTTTGGGTGCATCTGATGTTTTGGTTATGATATGTGCATGTTTTAGAATGCTTAGAATGTCAGAACTAAGTTTAGAACCTGTTACAATAGAGTTTGGGACTGATTATGAATGTTGTTAGTGTAATAACACTGCTCATACGCCTAGAATTGGCCCAGGTGCCCAACAGGTTAAGCTAACTAAGTGTTCCCATGCGCCTAAGACTTCATGCGCCTAAACAGTACCCCATGCGCTTGAAATTTCCTTAGAAAATGTCTAAGTGTAGTTCATGCGCCTGAATAGTGGTTCATGCGCCCAGGATTTTTGACCAGGAGCCTAAGTGTTGGGGCTCATGCGCCCCAATAGTGCCCATACGCCTGGACCTCCCATGCGCCCAAGTGATCTCATGCGCCTAAAAGGCTCATGCGCCTAAATGTTAAACTGTTAAGTGTTTTGATGAGGCGCCTGCATACTTGAAATGCGCCCAGACAGGGCTCATGCGCCCAAATAGTGTTGGTGCGCCCAATACTTAGAATTAAATGCAGAATTTTCGTGGGAGTTTGTGCATTTAGGGTTTTGTCCAATGTTGACTAGGGTTTATTTAATGCTCATGCTTATGCTTGATTGTCATCATGAACCCTTTTTATTATTATCATTGTTATCATTATTATTATTATTTCGATTATCATTATTATTATTATTATGTTGTCTTATATTATGTAACTTTACGTGGTATGTTTATGACTGTAACGTAAAGTATTATCATTAACGAAGTGAAAGATTAATGATGAAGAGAAGTGGAATGTAAATGATTAATGCAAGTCTTGCAAGCAAATGTATGGAGGTGCACGACCTTGTTGTCGTTAGCTCAACTGTGATGCGGGTTAGCTACCCCGAAGGATGCACACAGGGTCAATCTTTGAGATTGACAATGAGGTGAGCGACTCTGTGTCGCAAAAGACTCGAAAGACATGCAATCCTTGTGATTGCTAATGAGGTGAGCGACTCTGTTGTCGCAAAAGACTCGGAAGATGTGCAACCCGTGAGGTTGCTAATAAGGTGAGCAACTCTGTTGTCGCAAAAGACTCAGAAAGATAATGATAAAAGTATGAAATGAACGATGATGAAGATAATAATGATATTACCTACGTGTACGTATGATGTGTGATCACATATGAAAGTAACGAACGGTTTGAAATGAAAAGTGAAGTATATTATTTATGAAACTAGAACTCACTCAGCAACGCTGACTTTTATGCATTTCCAGTTAGTAGGTAATTCGCTGCTGGGGATGACACGCGAGGATGGCTACTCGGCGGGGCAAGACTGACATCCATTCTCAATAGATATCACTGTTGTTTTGGAATGCAGTTAAACCATTCTTTTGTAATCTGATTAAACCAAGGTGTATTGCTTAACAACAGTGTTTATAATGAAATGAATGGCTTTTGTTAAATTAATTCCGCTGCTTAAATTTGTCAATCTGTAATGTTTTATGTAATTACTGCTGTGAATGACCAACTGTGAGGTCTCCGGGAACGGGGCCTTACAAGTTGGTATCTGTCACACCCCCGCTATAGCGGAAACAAGAGGATGTAACGAGACGAGATCGTCATAACACATGGTATACGATAGAGGAGCAATGTAAATATGATGACAAGCGTGTCATCACGACACCTGAACATAAATGGAGACTTGTGTCGCATCTAGTCAGTAACCACGACAGCATAGTCATAAGCATAACATAAAAATGATCACATAAGCATAAATGATATCTTGTGATGTAAATTCCCACAACCCGGGAACAAGTATACAAATGATCAAGTTTAATCAACCAAGATGAATGTTTAACAGAAGATGATGAGTCGTAAAAATGCATCCTAGGGTCCCCTCTAAAAGGCAGCACTCCTAGAATCTTCAATTACCTTGATCACCTGAAAAGACATGCTCAAACGGTCAACATAATTGTTGGTGAGCTTCGCAGGTTTTAAGTAATAAAAGATGTTAAGATGAAAACAGCTTGTAAGTTTAATAAGAGTTACCACAACTACACTTATGTGTAATTGGTTTTGCAAGATATAGATAGCTACAACCAAACCTATACATCGGTTCCACACGGGAATTGATGGCTGTAAAGAAAGTATCCCATAAGTTCTACATGACGTAGCAAGATCCACAAATCCCATACGTATAGGTTACAACCAAACCAATCCTTAGGTCCCATTACCGGGATTAATGGTTGTAATGGATGATCGGCTTAGAAGAACCACACAGAAGAACCACACAGAATAACCACACAGCCGATGCATCCATCAACAATAGCAATCACAGGTAGCATCAATCAACATATAAAATCAAAGTAATAGCGCATAGTAATGTAATACCACCAAGTAACATACAAGGTGGTAACATAGCATAGAGTCAAGTTCATATAGCATCAATCAACAAGATAAGCAAGATAAGATACTCATAAAAGTAGCAGCCAGCTTCCACTAGGGAAGATGCTTGAAATCAAGTTAAGTAGGTGAGCATTCTTTTCCCCCAAGTTAAAAATATTTAAAAGATTTTATAAGAGTAAAAAGGGGCTACGAAACTCACGGAATAGATGATAAGCACGTATGATGAATATTCCCAAAGGTAGAATGCTATGAACGGTCAAACACCTATTGACAGTTACTGACAAGCATTAATATGAGCATAAGGCATAAGATGACATTCAATTAGTTCGGGCTGTTTCGGTTCGGTCGTGGGTAGCACACACAAGCAGGCATACACATATCAGACCTTATGTAGATCCAAGTATTAAGAGTAGTCGTCATTGCTAATAACATACGTATGGGGATCCCATTATTATAAAAGATAGTGCTCGCTAAATATGTGTAGTCCCAAATAGGTTGTCGATAATTGTAAAAGGTTAGGATATTTTAAATTGAAATAGTATGTACCTGTTGATAGCGTTAACTTTAATCTTTATAGTCAAGCAATGACACTTTATTGATGTTACCTTATCATGACAAGACATTCAAAAAGGGAATTCACACATACACGCATCATCAGTCATACAACAGGACCGGACGTAAGACTCAACCCTCCATTCGCACGAATGGACCTTCAGTCGTACGAATAAGCTTCATTCGTACGATTGAACCTTCATTCGTGCGACTAAGCATTCAGTCGTACCATGCAACACCGAATCGGGCGACTCAACCTCCATACGCACGTTTGAACCTTCATTCGCACGAATCAGCTTCATTCGTACGATTGAACATTCATTCGTGCGACTGGCCTTTCAGTCATGCGACTCACGCACAATCGCACAAAATCTCATCCGCACTGACTCTATCGCACGCACATTCACTCGCATGGACTCAATCGCACACAGATTCAATCGCATACACCCAGGCGCATGACTCAGTTGTGCGATTCACCTAATCGCACGGCTCAGTCGCGCGACACACCCAGACGCATGACTCAGTCGTGCGATTCACCCAATCGCACGGCTCAGTCGCATGAATAGACCCGGTCGTGAAGAAAAGCAGAATCGTGACTGCCGAGTGCAGAGCAGTCTCCGGCTGCTCCGTGCACTCGTTTTACACCCCAAGAACTTCCAGAATCCACATTCTAACATGTCTAAACAAGAAACACACTCAGAAACGCAACACACAAGCCCACACGACCTCATGTGCTCGGATGAACCCGAGCACCCGAAACCCTGGAAAACGCAGAAGTGAAACCGAGCAAGAAACGAGACAATCAAGTTGTCTACCTGCAAGGATGGAGTAAATTAGGTTATAGGTGAATCCTAGACGATGAAAACGAGACCAAATGGAGCGTTTTTCGTGCAAAAGTGAAGAAGATAGGTGGTGAAGAAGAAAATGAAGGAGAAGTGAAGAAGATGAAGAAAATGGCTGGGAAAGGGGTTTTTATACCCATCCTAAGATTGTAAAAAGTCAATTTTAGTCCCTGCACTTTGCCCCCGGGTTCCCAAATTTTATTTCAGTTGAAACGACATTAATTAGGCTTGTTTTATTAATGATGAAAGACGCAGTTAATGATATTTATAATTTAAAAATGGTTTTATTTGTAATATTAGGTTTATATAAAGACGGTGCGTTCAATGATAACATGGACAATCTTAGAAAACATTTTAAGATGATGACAATGCAAGCAACGATAGCACAAGCATAAGGATAACCAACCAAGCAAATATGATATCCACATAGATGGGTTACAGAGATGAGGAATGACCGATAACAAAAGTTAACCGAACACGTTAAATGACGGACCTTTGGTGACGGATGTCACAGTATCAGAGCCAAAGTTTAAGTGAAATGGGTAAATATTTTCGAAAGAAACCTAAACTTAAACCGAAAATGGTACAGAAGGAGGGATGTCAGCCCGAGTAACTGCGTGCCATCAGGTATTTTCTTTAATGTTAACCAGTATTATGTGCGCATGTTATTTGATCTGTTTGCCCTTAGTAGATTTAGATACTGATGTAGTCAGGACAGGAAATGCCTGGGGTATGAAGAGTAAAGTAAGTGGCTAATCACAACTGGCCACTGTAATTAGGGACTTACTATACTTGACATAAACTGAGCCATTACCTTGAATGATTGTGTTAGTGTTTGAATCTTATAGCGCTTAGGAAATGGCTGGACAGAAGTCTTCCAAGGCTTCTAGAGGCAGAGGTCAACCGCGTGGGACTAGGAGCAGTGCTAAGGCTCCCGAGACGGCTCGTGAGAACCCTGAGGTTCATGGCCGAAGTGATGAGAATGAGAATGCCAGCCTGAACGCCACGGCTAGGGAGGCGATTGCTGATGAAGTACACCAGGTCATGCAGACAGTCTTACCGTCTGTAGTGACTGAAGTTATCCGGGCTGTGAGGAACGAGAAAAGAAAGGAGAAGGAGGACAGAAAAGGGTCCACTGGGAAGGAAAGTAACGGAGAGGAGGAACGGACGGAGCCGAAGACAGTATTGTCCGATGACGAGGAGGACGATTCGGCAGGGGTGATGGCTAAGGGAGATGGAAGCGGTACTCGAGATCAGCGAGTGCCGGGAGGATCAGAAGGTGAAGTTTGCCTCCCACTCTTTTACTGACTCAGCACTATGTTGGTGGGACAATATCGTCCAAGCTGAGGGTTCCAGGGTCATCGGGAAAATGCGATGGAAAGAGTTGAAGAAGCTAGTAATCGAGGAGTTTTTTCCTCATCGGGAAGTGGACAAGATCGAGAGGGAGTTCCTGCAACTCGAGGCGGGAACCATGACCCACCATCATTACACCACCAAATTCAATGAGATGGCGAGGCTGGTACCGGGTCAGGTGACGCCGGTGTCTCGAAAGATTAACCGGTACATTCAGGGACTGCCAACTGACATTCGCAGGCACTTGATCGCTGCTCGACCGAGAACCTTTAGGTCGATAATGGATTTGGCTGGGAGGCTCTATGATGAGAGGGAAGTGACGGAGGTGGAGGTGAAGAAAGCCGGTGGTGGTGACCGGAATTGGAATGGGAAGCGGTTCGGGCGTGGAGGTTTTACCCCGAACAACAAGAAGATGAGGACAGATGACCGTAGGATGGGGTCATCAAGCTCGGGACCCACAAGGTGTGGCAAGTGCGGGAAGGAGCATACGAGGGAGTGCAGGCTGGTGCTCAACCTGTGTTTCAAGTGTGGGAAGCCGGGCCACATCTATAGGACTGTAAGGCGTTGAGGTGTTATACATGTGGTGAGGAGGGCCATATGAGCAGGGACTGCAGGAGGCCGAGGGCGGAGAGTTTTGGGGCAAAGAGGTGAGAGGATTTTTTCATTCGATCTACCACGACCCATATCGAGTCATGTCCGCTTGACGTTCTCGGGAGTTTGGTAATAAAATCCATAGTTATGTTCTCCCATTTCCACTCGGGAATTTCAGGTTGTTGCAATAATCCCGATGGTTTCTGGTGTTCAACCTTGACCTTTGAACATGTCAAGCATTTGCTCACATATATAGCAATGTCTTTCTTCATACCTGGCCACCTGTACAGATCCTTCAGATCGTGGTACATCTTGTCTGCACCAGGATCAACAGAGTATCGAGTCTTGTGTGCTTCATCCAAGACTAGTGTACGTACACCTCCCCATCTGGGTACCCATACACGATCCATGAAGTAATGTACGCCGTCATCCTTGCAACTCATTTGTTTATCCAACCCTCGGAATTCTTCTCCCGTAAGGTTTTCTTCTTTCAAAGCCTCACTTTGTGCAATTTGAATCTGAGCCTTTAGATTAGTTTGAATAGTCAAACCTAGCGCTCAAGCACGTAGTGGCTTCACATGTTCTTTACGGCTTAAAGCATCAGCCACCACATTAGCTTTCCTGGGATGATACCGGATTTCACAATCGTAGTCGCTAAGTAACTCTACCCAGCGACGCTGTCGCATGTTAAGTTCCTTCTGATCCAGAATATGTTGAAGGCTCTTATGATCTGTGTAAATGATGCATTTGGTTCCATATAGATACTGCCTCCATATCTTGAGTGCAAATACTACAGCGCCCAACTCCAAATCATGAGTTGTGTAGTTCTTTTCATGCACCTTAAGTTCCGCGATGTATAGGCAATTACCTTGTCTCTTTGCATTAGCACACATCCCAATCCTTGATGTGAAGCATCACAGTATACCACAAAATCATCAGTTCCGTCCGGGAGGGACAGTATTGGAGCGTTGCACAGCTTTTCTTTCAACATCTAGAAAGCTCGTTCTTGTGCATGTCCCCAATCAAACTTCTTGTCTTTCTGGGTTAGCAGCGTTAACGGTTGTGCGATCTTCGAAAAGTTCGCAATAAAATGACGGTAGTATCCGGCCAATCCTAGGAATTGCCGTATTTCTAAGGGTGTTTGGGGTGTATCCCATTTCTTCACAGCTTCAATCTTGTCGGGGTCCACATGAATTCCATCTTTGTTAACCACATGACTCAAAAACTTCACCTCTCAAAGCCAGAATTCACACTTCGAGAATTTGGCAAAAAGTTTCTCTTCCCGCAACAGTTCTAGAATTGCTCGAAGGTGTTCTTCGTGATCCTCTTTCGAACGGGAGTAGATAAGTATGTCGTCTATGAATACGATCATGAACTTAGCAAGATAAGGCTTGCACACCCGATGCATCAAATCCATGAACACAGCTGGTGCGTTGGTCAACCCGAACGGCATGACCAAGAACTCATAGTGCCCGTAACGAGTTCTAAATGATGTTTTCGGAATATCATCCTCGAATACTCTTAGCTGATGATATCCAGATCGGAGGTTGATCTTAGAGAAATATGAGGCTCCTTGCAACTGATCAAATAGGTCGTCGATTCTAAGGAGAGGATACCGATTCTTCACGGTCAATTTGTTCAACTCCCTGTAGTCGATACACATACGGAACGACCCATCCTTCTTCTTGACAAATAACACCGGTGCTCCCCACGGTGAATGACTCGGTCAAATAAAACCCTTCTCCAGTAGTTCCTGTAGTTGACTGGACAACTCTTGCATCTCGGAGGGTGCTAACCGATACGGCGTCTTTGCTATCGGTGTAGCTCCAGGAACCAGCTCTATACGGAATTCCACCTGTCGTGGAGGAGGCAATCCAGAAAAATCATCAGGGAACACCTCTGGGTAATCCCGTACAATCGGAATGTCTGCCAATTTCGTCTCTTCTTCCTTCTTTTCTACCACGTGAGCCAGAAAAGTGTAACACTGCTTCCGTAGACTTTGGCGTGCTTTCATGCAGGAGATAAGCTTCAAGTTCTTTCCGGTCGCTCTCCCTGTATTCTGAGTACTTTCCCGTCTGACATGGGAATCCGCACTACTTTATCTCAGCAAACAATCTAGGCTCCATTCTTCGACAACCAATCCATTCCCACTATTACGTCAAAGCTTCCCAACTCAAAGGGTATCAAATCTATGTTGAAGACCTGGTCTTCCAATATCAGGGTGCAGTTCTTAATAATTTCCTCTGCCTGTTCAACCCTACCGTTAGCCATTTCTACGGAGTAACTAGTTTCTAGTCTACTAGCACTCAAATCAAGCATTTGCACAAACTCAGATGATATAAAACTATTGTTTGCCCCAGTATCAAACAGTACAGATGCGAAATGGTTATTGAGTAAGTGCGTACCTGTGACAACGTTCGGATCCTGACGGGCATCATTAGCTCCAATGACGAAGGCACGACCCCTTGCAGCATTACCTTGGTTTCCTTGGCCTTGAGCACCCGCTATGGCCACTATCTGCTGCTGGTTGTTTCCTTGCTGACCCAGTGCCCTATTCAGTCGGGGGCACATGTTTCTGAAGTGATCGAGGCCTCCACATTCATAGCAAGCCCTGGTATTCCCGGTGGGGTTAACCGTATTGATGGGTGCCACCAGGTTAGGCGCTACTCTGCAGTCTCTTGCTTGATGCCCCAGACGTCTGCAGTTCAAACACGCCCGGCACAGCAATGCTGGGGGATGATGAAGATTGCACCTGTCACATCTCGGGTGCGGCCCATCATATTCCTTCTTCCCTGGAGTCACGGCTATAAAATTTCTGGTTGTCTTGGCCCTCTTATCAAACTTTCCTGTACCAGACCGGCTTGCTTCCCCAGTCTCTTTCCTTTTCTCTGCTCTCCTACCCAATACTCCTGTTCTTATCATCTCATCAGTGAGAGCGCCAACCTTCAGAATTGTGCTCAGAATTGTAGGAGGAACAGCTGTTATTACCATTGCCCGGATTTGAGGCGCGAGTCCCCAAATATACCTTTCAATCCTCTTAGATTCCGGAGTGACTAGGTGTGGAACTAGTCTTGCTAGCTCGTGGAATCGGTTACTGTAAGCTGCAAGCCCAGTCCCCACCATAGCATGATTCCAAAATTCATGCTCAAGTTTCTGCATCTCATTGAGAGGGCAGTATTCCTCAGTAATCATGGCTTTGAACTCATCCCAAGTCATCTGCATCGCAGATTCTCTTCCTCTAGCTTGAACCTGGGTGTTCCACCAGGTTAGTGCTCTGCCCTGAAGTGAGCACGTAACATACTTGATCCTTTGGCTGTCAAGACATTCACTGATGTCAATCACTGCCTCCATCTTTTCAAGCCATCTAGTCAGGGCTATCTCCCCACCTTTCCCATCGAATTCCCTCGGTTTGCAAGCCACAAATTCCTTATATGAACATCCCCGTCTGGCGTTCACAACACCGGTCTCATTAACAATTCCAGTTTCATTACTGGCTGTACCACCATTCCCGGTCTCCTGATTGCTTTCATTCTCAGTTGGGTTCCTATTATTCTCGTTTCCATTGCCACCATCCCCATGGGGGTGGTGATTCTGGAGAGCATCACTCACTTGGGCCACGATAGTCAGAATTAGTGTGGCCAACGGTTGAGCAATTAGGGCTGCCATATCAGGGTCTCCAGCCTCTTGAGTATTGCCAGAAGGGCCGTCACCTGTTCTTGGAGGTCTACCTCTGCCTCTGCCTCTGCCCCTCGAGGCTTCACTTCCGCTACTATTGTTGCGAGTAGATCTTCGAGGCGGCATGTTCTATTCATAAAAGAGGTAACATATAAGCTTTAGTCACTTTAAGATACACAAGTATTCCACTTATCAAGTTCCAATGTTTCATGTTCTGGTCAATCAAGATCACCATGCAACCCATTTCAAGCATATTCTCGGTATACCGGTGATGTTTATATATAGGGTTCCCCGTAGCATTCCCACCACACCTACGATGTACCGAGAATGATGCCCGATCTGGTTACATGACATCTGACCTTCCTTCACATCATATCCATAAGGATCCATCAAGTCAACTGAGAGCCCAAACACGTAATCACATATAGTCTGGCGGAGGTTGTCTATTTCATATCCTTGAAAGGACTTAGACATAGCCTCCTCGGGTCGGTCTCAGTATCCGAGGTTAAGCGCAATGTATGATCTGTGAAGATCTCTTCGGGTCTCAATACCCGAATTTGATTGTGATAACTTGGCGCGCAGAGGGAACGGAAGATCCAATAGGAAGCATCTCATAAGTGATGAGCACAAGGGCTCAAGCACAAGGTGAAAGATCACAAAACAGAAGGATAACCAAACATGTAAAGAGTAACACATACACGAGATATATAAATGCACATAAGCTTGAGCACGCAAATCTACATGAAGGTTCCTAGGTTATAGTCTAGGTCAAGTGTAATTGCCTAATTCTCTATAACCAATGGCTCTGATACCAGTCTGTCACACCCCGCTAAAGCGGAAACACGAGGATGTAACGAGACGGGATCGTCATAACACATGGTATACGATAGAGGAGCAATATAAATATGATGACAAGTGTGTCATGACGACACCCGAACACAAATGGAGACTTGTGTCGCGTCTAGTCAGTAACCACGATAGCATAGTCATAAGCATAACATAAAAATGATCACATAAGCATAAATGATATCTTGTGATGTAAATTCCCACAACCCGGGAACAAGTATACAAATGATCAAGTTTAATCAACCAAGATTAATGTTTAACAGAAGATGATGAGTCATAAAAATGCATCCTAGGGTCCCCTCTAAAAGGCAGCACTCCTAGAATCTTCAATTACCTTAATCACCCGAAAATACATGCTCAAAGCGGTCAACATAATTGTTGGTGAGCTTTGCAGGTTTTAAGTAATAAAAGATGTTAAGATGAAAACAGCTTGTAAGTTTAATAAGAGTTACCGCAACTACACTTATGTGTAATCGGTTTTCCAAGATATAGATAGCTACAACCAAACCTATACATCGGTTCCACACGGGAATTGATGGTTGTAAAGAAAGCATCCCATAAGTTCTACACGACGTAGCAAGATCCACAAAGCGCATACGTATAGGTTACAACCAAACCAATCCTTAGGTCCCATTACCAGGATTAATGGTTGTAATGGATGAGCGACATAGAAGAACCACACTGAAGAACCACACAGAAGAACCACACAGCCGATGCATCCATCAACAATAGCAATCACAGGTAGCATCAATCAACACATAATGTCAAAATAGTAGCGCATAGTAATGTAATACCACCAAGTAACATACAAGGTGGTAACATAGCATAAAGTCAAGTTCATATAGCATCAATCAATAAGATAAGTAAGATAAGATACTCATAAAAGTAGCAGCCAGCTTCCACTAGGGAAGATGCTTGAAATCAAGTTAAGTAGGTAAGCATTATTTTCCCCCAGTTGAAAATATTTAAAAGGTTTTATAAGAGTAAAAAAGGGCTACGAAACTCACGGAACAGATGATAAGCACGTATGATGAATATTCCTAAAGGTAGAATGCTATGAACGGTCAAACACCTATTGACAGTTACTGCCAAGTATTAATATAAGCATAAGGCATAAGATGACATTCGATTAGTTCGGGTTGTTTCGGTTCGGCCATGGGTAGCACACACAAGCAGACATACACATATCTGACCTTATGTAGATACAAGTATTAAGAGTAGTCGTCATTGCTAATGACATCCGTATGGGGATCCCATTATTATAAAAGATAGTGCTCGCTAAATTTTGTAGTCCTAAATGGGTTGTCGATAGTTGTAAAAGGTTAGGTTATTTTAAATTGAAATAGTACGTGTCTGTTGATAGCGTTGACTTTAATCTTTGTGGTCAAGCAATGACACTTTATTGATGTTACCTTATCATCACAAGACATTCAAAAAGGGAATTCACACATACACGCATCATCAGTCACACAACAGGACCAGACGCACAACTCAACCCTCCATTCGCACGAATGGACCTTCAGTCGTACGAATCAGCTTCATTCGTACGATTGAACCTTCATTCGTGCGACTAAGCATTCGGTTGTACCATGCAACACCCAATCGCGCGACTCAACCTCCATACGCACGTTTGAACCTTCATTCGCACGAATCAGCTTCATTCGTACGATTGAACATTCATTCGTGCGACTGGCCTTTCAGTCGTGCGACTCACGCACAATCGCACACAATCTCATCCGCACTGACTCAATCGCACGCACATTCACTCGCATGGACTCAATCGCACACACATTCAATCGCATACACCCAGGCGCATGACTCAGTTGTGCGATTCACCCAATCGCACGGCTCAGTCGCGCGACACACCCAGACGCATGACTCAGTCGTGCGATTCACCCAATCGCACGGCTCAGTCGCATGAACAGACCCGGTCGTGAAGAAAAGCAGAATCACGACTGGCGAGTGCAGAGCAGTCTCCGGCTGCTCCGTGCACTCGTTTTACACCCCAAGAACTTCCAGAATCCACATTCTAACATGTCTAAACAAGAAACACACTCAGAAACACAACACACAAGCCCACACGACCTCATGTGCTCGGATGAACCCGAGCACCCGAAACCCTGGAAAACGCAGAAGTGAAACCGAGCAAGAAACGAGACAATCAAGTTGTCTACCTGCAAGGATGGAGTAGACTAGGTTGTAGGTGACTTCTAGACGACGAAAACGAGACCAAATGGAGCGTTTTTCGTGCAAAAGTGAAGAAGATAGGTGGTGAAGAAGAAAATGAAGGAGAAGTGAAGAAGATGAAGAAAATGGCTGGGAAAGGGGTTTTTATACCCATTCCAAGATTGCAAAAAGTCAATTTTAGTCCCTGCACTTTGCCGCCGGGTTCCCAAATTTTATTTCAGTTGAAACGACATTAATTAGGCCTGATTTATTAATGATGAAAGACGTAGTTAATGATATTTATAATTTAAAAATGGTTTTATTTGTAATATTAGGTTTATATAAAGACGGTGCGTTCAATGATAACGTGGGCAATCTTAGAAAACGTTTTAAGATGATGACAATGCAAGCAACGATAGCACAAGCATAAGGATAACCAACCAAGAAAATATGATATCCACATAGATGGGTTACAGAGATGAGGAATGACCGATAACAAAAGTTAACCGAACACGTTAAATGACGGACCTTTGGTGACAGATGTCACAGTATCAGAGCCAAAGTTTAAGTGAAATGGGTAAATATTTTCGAAAGAAACCTAAACTTAAACTGAAAATGGTACAGAAGGAGGGATGTCAGCCCGAGTAGCTGCGTGCCATCAGGTATTTTCTTTAATGTTAACCAGTATTATGTGCGCATGTTATTTGATCTGTTTGCCCTTAGAAGATTTAGATACTGATGTAGTCAGGACAGGAAATGCCTGGGGTATGAAGAGTAAAGTAAGTGGCTAATCACAACTGGCCACTGTAATTAGGGACTTACTATACTTGACATAAACTGAGCCATTACCTTAATGACTGTGTTAGTGTTTGAATCTTATAGCGCTTAGGAAATGGCTGGACAGAAGTCTTCCAAGGCTTCTAGAGGCAGAGGTCGACCGCGTGGGACTAGGAGCAGTGCTAAGGCTCCCGAGACGGCTCGTGAGAACCCTGAGGTTCATGGCCGAAGTGAGGAGAATGAGAATGCTAGCCTGAACGCCTCGGCTAGGGAGGCGATTGCTGATGAAGTACACCAGGTCATGCAGACAGTCTTACCGTCTGTAGTGACTGACGTTATCCGGGCTGTGAGGAACGAGAAAAGAAAGGAGAAGGAGGACAGAAAGGGTCCACTGGGAAGGAAAGTAAGGGAGAGGAGGAACGGACGGAGCCGGAGACAGTATTGTCCGATGACGAGGAGGACGATTCGGCAGGGGTGACGGCTAAGGGGTGCAACTATGGGGCATTTTAGAGGTGCAGGCCCCCGACCTTCGATGGCAACGGGAATTCTGCTACCGCTCACCGTTGGGTAAGGGAGATGGAAGCGGTACTCGAGATCAGCGAGTGCCGGGAGGATCAGAAGGTGAAGTTTGCCTCCCACTCTTTTACTGACTCAGCACTATGTTGGTGGGACAATATCGTCCAAGCTGAGGGTTCTAGGGCCATCGGGAAAACGCAATGGAAAGTGTTGAAGAAGCTGGTAATCGAGGAGTTTTGTCCTCATCGGGAACTGGACAAGATCGAGAGGGAGTTCCTGCAACTCGAGGCGGGAACCATGACCCACCATCAGTACACCACCAAATTCAATGAGATGGCGAGGCTGGTGCCGGATCAGGTGACATCGGTGTCTCGAAAGATTAACCGGTACATTCAGGGACTGCCAGCTGACATTCGCAGGAACTTGATCGCTGCTTGACCGAGAACCTTTAGGTCGGCAGTGGATTTGGATGGGAGGCTATATGATGAGAGGGAAGTGACGGTGGTGGAGGTGAAGAAAGCCGGTGGTGGTGACTGGAATTCGAATGGGAAGCGGTTTGGGAGTGGTGGTTTTACCCCGAACAACAAGAAGATGAGGACAGATGACCGTTGGATGGGGTCATCAAGCTCGGGACCCACAAGGTGTGGCAAGTGCGGGAAGGAGCATACAGGGGAGTGTAGGCTGGGGCCTAACATGTGTTTCAAGTATGGGAAGTCGGGCCATATCTATAGAGACTGTAAGGCGCTGAGGTGTTGTACCTGCGGTGAGGAGGGCCATATGAGCAGGGACTGCAGGAGGCTGAGGGCGGAGAGTTCCGGGGCAAAGAAGACGACCGGAAAGAAGGGCAGAAGGCGAGTGCCAGAGCTTTCACCATGACTAGGGAGGAGGCTAGGACGGACCCTGATATTGTGTCAGGTACGTTTCTAGTATATCAAACTCTTGCTTCTGCGTTATTTGATTCTGGTGCTAGTAGGAGTTTTATTTCTGCTACTTTCTCTGCTAAACTGCCTGTTAGTAGTAAATGCATTGATGAGTCCTTTGACGTAGAAACTGCTATTGGTAAGTCCACTAGAGTTACTGATGTGATAGAGGACTGTGCCATAGAATAAGAAGGTCATAGGTTTGCTGCTAGGTTACATGTGATGCCCCTAGGTGGATTTGATGTGGGACTAGGGATGGATTGGTTAGCAACCTATGAAGCGAATATCATGTGTCGTAAGAAGATGATTAGACTGACGGTGCCTGACGGAAGTCCGGTGACAATATACGGCGATCGGGTTACGACGATTCCGAAAGTGATTTCGATGGCGGTGGCGGGAAAGTGCATGAGGTGTGGATGTAGTGCTTATTTGACCTACGTGAAAGATATGGACACGTCAACACCCCAATTATCCGATGTACCGGTGGTGTGTGACGTTCCCGATGTATTTCAGAGGACCTATCAGGTGTGCCACCGGATCGCGAAATCAGATTTCAAATTGACTTGATACCCGGTGCCCAACCTGTCGCTAAGGCACCGTATCGGTTGGCTCCGACTGAGATGAAGGAGTTAATGGAGCAACTGCAAGAGTTGCTCGATAAGGGTTTTATCAGGCCGAGTATCTCTCCTTGGGGTGCTCCGGTCTTATTTGTGAAGAAGAAGGACGGTAGCTTGAGAATGTGTATCGACTACCGTGAGTTGAACAAGTTGACGATAAAGAATCGGTATCCGTTACCGAGGATTGATGACTTGTTCGACCAGCTCCAGGGTGCCAGTTGGTTCTAGAGGATAGACCTTCGATCTGGCTACCATCAATTGAAAGTGAAGGAGTAGGATATTCCTAAAACAGCTTTTTGTATGCGTTATGGACACTATGAGTTTCTCGTTATGTCCTTTGGTTTAACCAACACGCCCGCTGCTTTTATGGATTTGATGAATCGAGTGTGCCGGCCGATATTGGATAAATCAGTGATTTTGTTTATCGATGATATCTTGATTTATTCAAGAAGCGAAAAAGAGCATGCCGATCACATTCGGGAAGTGTTGGAGACTTTGAGAAAGGAGAAACTGTATGCTAAGTTCTCCAAGTGTGCTTTTTGGCTACGCAAGATGCAATTTCTGGGTCACATGGTAAATGCGGAGGGAATCATGGTGGACCCAACAAAGGTTGAGGCTGTGATGCAATGGAAGTCACCAAAGACGCCATCCGAGGTTCGTAGCTTCTTGGGATTGGCGGGCTACTACAGAAGATTTATTCAAGACTTTTCCAAGATAGCCTCACTTTTGACTAAGTTGACTCGCAAGGACGTGAAGTTCATGTGGGGTCGAGAGCAGGAGGGTGCCTTTGAGGAGTTGAAGACAAGACTAACACAAGCTCCTTTCTTAATATTGCCCGAGGGAAGTGAAGACTTAGTGATATATTGGGATGCATCCTACTCTTGGCTAGGTTGCGTATTGATGCAACGTGGAAGGGTGATAGCCTACGTATCCCGACAGCTAAAAACCCACAAAGTCAACTATCCCACGCATGATCTAGAACTAGACGCGGTGGTTTTCGTGTTGAAGATTTGGCGGCACTATCTATACGGGACGAAGTGCACCATCTTCACAGACCACAAAAGCTTGAAGTACTTCTTCGAGCAAAAGGACCTGAACATGAGGCAGAGGCGATAGTTGGAGCTCATCAAGGATTATGATTGTGAAATCCATTATCATTCGGGCAAGGCCAACATAGTGGCAGATGCCCTTAGCCAAAAGGAGAGACCCGAGCCGATCCGGGTGAAGGCGTACCAATTGATCATGACCTCCGATGTGATGGTGCAGGTCAAGGAGTTTCAACATTAGGCATTGAAAGAAGATCATTTTAACTTTGAAAGGATGAGGGGCTTGGTCGCCAAATTGAGGGAAAACACTCTCGGTGTTAGGACCCGATATGGGCGGATGTGGATTCCCCGTTACGGAGGGTTGCGGGAAAAGATTCTGGATGAAGCTCACAAAACCCGATACTCCATCCATCCCAGTGCTACTAAAATGTATCAAGACTTGAAGAAGGACTATTAGTGGTCGGGCATGAAACGCGATGTGGTGGAGTACGTGACTAAGTGCCTTACTTGTTTACAAGTGAAGGCGGAACACCAGAAACCGTACGGAAAGATCCAACCGTTGGATATACCCGAATGGAAGTGGGAGCACATCACCATGGACTTCATTACTAAGCTACCTCGCACGTCAAGGGGATGCGATACTATTTGGGTGATTGTCGACCGACTAAAAAGAGTGCCCACTTCCTACCGATCCGCGAGACGTATTCATCCAAAAGATTGGCGGATCTGTTCATCAAGGAAATCGTAGCTCGTCATGGCGTGCCGGTGTCTATCGTGTCGGATCGTGACACCCGGTTTACATCGAAGTTTGGGGAAGATTCCATGATGCAATGGGGACGAGGCAACACATTAGTACAGCATATCATCCTCAGACGGACGGTCAGTCTGAGAGGATGATACAAACGCTTGAGGATATGCTTCGAGCATGCGTGATCGATTTTGGAGGAAGTTGGGATGATCACTTACCGTTAGCAGAATTCTCATACAACAACAGCTATCATACCAGTATTGGCATGCCTCCGTATGAGATGCTATACGGTCGGAGATGTAGGACGCCCGTATGTTGGGGAGACATTGGGCAGAAGGAGTTAGGAGGTGTTGAGGTCATCGAGGCTACGACTGAGAAGCTAGAAAGAATCAGAGCCTTCATGAAGGCGGCAAAGAACAGACAAAAGTCGTATGCCGACAAAAGGCGGAGACCAATTGAATTCAACGTGGGTGATAGAGTAATGTTAAAGGTTTCGCCTTGGAAAGGAATCATACGCTTCAGAAAGCGGGGCAAGTTAAGCCCGAGGTATATAGGGCCTTTCCAAATCATTGCTCGAGTGGGAGAGGTGGCCTAGCGGTTAGAACTACCCGATGAGTTGAGTGGAATTCACTCGACATTCATGTATCTCATTTGAGGAAGTGTTTGGCAGACGAGGATATGGTTGTACCACTGGAAGACATCGAAGTAGACGAGCGACTCAATTATATGGAGTAACCACTGGCGATCATTGATCGTAAGGAGAAGAGGTTAAGGAATAAAGTGGTTCCTTTGTGCGTGTACAGTGGAAGCACATGAAGGGATCCGAGTCTACATGGGAGACTGAAGAAGAGATGAGGCAGCATTACCCTCATCTGTTTGAGGAATAACAGGTTTCGGGGATGAAACCATATAAGGGGGTGGACTTGTAACACCCAGATATTTAAAAAGATAATAAATGAATAATAAACGTAGGAAATGCAAATTTAACCCAGTTGAGGGGTTAAAAGTGTCAAAAGGATAAACGGTACAAAAATTTGGTGTAAAAGGTGGGCATGGCCGCCTACCCTCCCTTCACAACCTTTGCATACGGTTTTTAGAGAGAGAAAGAGGAGAACATTCGGGTTTTTGAAGAAGAATAAGAAAAAGCCGGATTTCAATGTAAGAATTCAAGGGTTTATGTGTTCATGTTGAGTTCTTGTCTCGGTTATGTGCTTATGTATGTTGTATGGTCGGTTGTGTGTGTTTTTGGTGGGTTTAGGTGTTCGAACTCCATTACAGTCGGGTTTGAAGAAGTCTTGCCTGAAAGTTGTCAAAGGTGAGTTCTAGATCCCCTATGTTACATGTTTTAACTGATTTTGGGGCTGGAAATATATGTATGTTCGTTTTTATAAAGTTGGGTTTTCACACCCGTATGTATATTTGAATGTATATGTGGGTGGGTGTGATTTTGGGTGCATCTGATGTTTTGGTTATGATATGTGTATGTTTTAGGATGCTTAGAATGTTAGAACTAAGTTTAGAACCTGTTACAATAGAGTTTAGGACTGATTATGAATGTTGTTAGTGTAATAACACTGCTCATGCGCCTAGAATTGGCCCAGGTGCCCAACAGGTTAAGCTAACCAAGTGTTCCCATAAGCCTAAGACTTCATGCGCCTAAACAATACCCCATGCGCCTGAAATTTCCTTAGAAAATGTCTAAGTGTAGTTCATGCGCCTGAATAGTGGTTCATGCGCCCAGGATTTTTGACCAGGAGCCTAAGTGTTGGGGCTCATGCGCCCCAATAGTGCCCATACGCCTGGACCTCCCATGCGCCCAAGTGATCTCATGCGCCTGGAAGGCTCATGCGCCTAAGTGTTAAACTGTTAAGTGTTTTGATGAGGCGCATGCATAGTTGAATGTGCCCAGACAGGGCTCATGCGCCCAAATAGTGTTGGTGCGCCCAATACTTAGAATTAAATGCAGAATTTTCGTGGAAGTTTGTGTATTTAGGGTTTTGTCCAATGTTGACTAGGGTTTGTTTAATGCTCATGATTATGCTTGATTGTCATGATGACCCTTTTTATTATTATCATTGTTATCATTATTATTATTATTTCATTATCATTATTATTATTTTTATTATTATTATTATTATATTATTATTATTTTTATTATTATTATGTTGTCTTATATTATGTAACTTTACGTGGTATGTTTATGACCGTAACGTAAAGTATTATCATTAACGAAGTGAAAGATTAATGATGAAGAGAAGTGGAACGTAAATGATTAATGAAAGTCTTGCAAGCAAATGTATGGAGGTGCACGGCCTTGTTGTCGTTAGCTCAACTGTGATGCGGGTTAGCTACCCGAAGGATGCACACAAGGTCAATCTTTAAAATTGACAATGAGGTGAGCGACTCTGTGTCGCAAAAGACTCGGAATACATGCAATCCTTGTGATTGCTAATGAGGTGAGCGACTCTGTTGTCGCAAAAGACGCGGAAGACGTGCAACCCGTGAGGTTGCTAATGAGGTGAGCGACTCTGTTGTCGTAAAAGACTCGGAAAGATAATGATAAAATTACGAAATGAACGATGATGAAGATAATAATGATATTACCTACGTGTACGTATGATATGTGATCACATATGAAAGTAACGAATGGTTTGAAATGAAAAATGAAGTATTTTATTTATAAAAACTAGAACTCACTCAACAACACTGACTTTTATGCATTTCCAATTGGCAGGTAATTCGTTGTTGGGGATGGCACGCGGGGATGGCTACTCGGCGGGGCAAGACTGACATCCATTCTCAATAGATATCACTGTTGTTTTGTAATGCAGTTAAACCATTCTTTTGTAATCTGATTAAACCAAGGTATATTGCTTAACAACAGTGTTTATAATGAAATGAATGGCTTTTGTTAAATTAATTCCGCTGCTTAAATTTGTCAATCTATAATGTTTTATGTAATTACTGCTGTGAATGACCAACTTTGAGGTCTCCGTGAATGGGGCCTTACATGTTGTTATATATAAAGATTAAAAAAGTTAGATTTTTAAGGTTATATCTCATCATTTTACCTTTAGTGCACTTATTTGTATCTTTTTGTTAGTAGTTTTGTTTTTATAATATTATTGTGTTTTTAATGATGAATTTTAAAAAATATAATGATAAACAACATTGTTTTGTATCTCTAACTAGACTAAAAACCCGTGTAATACATGGGTTCAATCATTAAAAATTGTTTTTGATTAAAAAAGTTTGTAAGTCATAATATTATTGTTAATACTTTGTATATGGATTTTTATGTTTAATTTTTTAAATCATCTCTATCTAATATTAGTAACTTTCTTTATCAATGCTTACAAGCCAAAATATTGAATAATATGAAATGAAATAAAGTTATAAATAAGAACTTTAGGTAATGAACAAATTTATTGAACATCAGAACATCCATAAACATTCAAAAGCTTTTTTGTATACAAAATTTGATGTTTTGTTTATAATATTATCGTCATAATCTAATATTAATAATTTTAATTTATGTATACTTATAACTCGAGATAATGCAACATAGAGATTAAATTGATGCCAAAAACCAAGCATGCAATGATTACATAAAAGTTTGTTCTATCTTTATAATTTTTAAGTTTGAGGACCAAACATGCAATTTGATTAAACCACATGGACCATTTATGTAATTTTCTTTATCAATGTTCTTTTACTAACTTACCAAATTCTTAGATGCGATCGAAATCATTTTAAAGAAAAAATTTATTATTTGAGAAATACGTAAAACTTGTTATTTGAGGAAATAAAATACCTGTAAAATAATTTTAAAAATCAAATAAACTAACACTTTCCAGCAATTGAGTATATGTTAAAGAGTAATAATGGTCAATTCCTTCTTAAAATTGGTCGTATTAAGAATAATAATGTCCAGTTTCATCGTAATAATGGTGTTATACTAGGGAAATGTTTAAATAAAAAAAGGTTCTAAAATTAAAAGTTAAAAAGCAATCTCAATCATGTATCTTATTAATTAATAGTTGGAGTAAATTACCATTTGCGTCCCTGACGTTTGCTCATTTTAACCGTTTGCGTCCCTACAGTTTCAAAATTGCCATCCGCCCCCTAACGTTTCACTTTTATTTCCATTTGAGTCCAACACACTAACGTCGTTAGATTTTTCCGTTAGTTTTTATAAAATGACAAAAATACCCTTGTAATTTCAGGGATGCAAAATGTAAATTTACTCTTAAATAAAAACCCCTATCCCACCCCTCCCTTCTATCTTCTCTCTCTATCTCTTCTTTCTTCACTGACAGCGGTGGTGGTGGTGATGGGTCACGATGGTGGTGATGGGGTTCGCGATGGTGGTGATGGGGTTCGCGATGGTGGTGATGGGGTTCGCGATGGTGGTGATGGGGGGATGCGGTGGTGGTGGTGATGGTGATGGGGGGCTACGGTGGTGGTGGTGATAGGGGCTGCGGTGGTGGTAGTGATGGGGGGCTGCGGTGGTGGTGGTGATGGGGGGCTGCGATGGTGGTGGTGATGGGGGGCTGCGGTGGTGGTGGTGATGGGGGGTTGCGGTTGTGGTGGTGATTGGAGGTCGCGGTGGTGGTGTTGATGAGGGGTTGCGGTGGTGGTGAAGGGGGGGTCGCGGTGGTGGTGAAAGTCTTGAATCGCCCCCAATCTTCGATCAGTCAAGCTGCTGAGAATGCACGTGGCGAGCTTCCCTCAACCAGAACACATTTGACCTGTGGTGGTGATGCAGATGTTGAACATTTTTCCGAGGGAAAAAACCTGCTTAAATCGTTCACTCTATCAACTGTCTATCATCAGTCTCTTCACCGGTAAAATGCGAAGTTTGATCGGCGTTTTCAGCTTCTGATCAGATCATCACTTGATTCTATTTCGCCCAAATTCACTTACAAAACCTTCCTCCACAAGTCCGATCACTTCATCTCTCGTCGGAGTTTCGCCGCCATGGCCACTTCCGACGCCGCCTCCGCCGCCGACTTTGTAAAAGGAAATGTATTTCCGAACGGCGTCGCCGTTTGACTCTTGATCGTCCAGAAGCCCTCAACGCCATGAACTTAGGTTACATTTTCTCTGTGATATATTCAATTTCTAAGGTTTATGATGGTTTGTAGTCTCGATCGTCCGAAAGCTCTTAAAAAAGCCATGAATTTAGCTACACGTTAATGAAGCTTTTTTATGAAAAATTGAGAGATTAGTGTTCTGTTTGTTTTTATACTGAAACATTGAACATTTATCTGGTTTTTAAGATGTTTTTCTGTGTAATGCAGATATGGATTTGAAGTACAAAAGTTTTCTTGAGCAATGGGAAGTAGACCCACAGGTCAAATGTGTTCTGGTTGAGGGAAGCTCGCCACGTGGATTCTCAGCAGGTAACAAAAAGAGTACTTGTTTAACTGAATTTGACGCGGTAGTGTGGTGGTGATTACAAGCTGCTGTTGAACAATCGCTTGGGGATGCAGATGTTTGACGCGGGATACGTGCACCATGGGCTGCTGAAATCGACGATTTGGGTGCTGAATCGGGAGTCGGTTTGGTGGTTTGTAGAGAGAGATAGTGTGTGTATCTATGAGAGAGATGGTATGGGAGTGTTGGTGGTGAAGAAGAAGATGAATGGATGGGTCCCACAATGTTTATTTTTTGTTTTTAATTAAAGGGTAATTTTGTCTTTTCAACAATAATTTTAATAGAAAAATTAACAGTGTTAGTCATCTGGACTCAAATGGAGATAAAAATTAAACGATAAAGACTCAAATGAAGATAACATAAAACGTTAGGGGGCAGATGGCAATTTTGAAACAACAGGGACGCAAACGGTTAAAATGAGAAGACGTCAGGGACGCAAATGGTAATTTACTCTAATAGTTGAGATCAAAAAAATTTGTTAGGGTGATATTTGAGAAACAACACTTCGTTAAATTTTGTAATTCCCTCCAACTTTTTTATCTTTCATAACTTTTATGTATGACATTATTGTTTATATAAGAATTACACCATAAAAATAAGCTTTTTTATCTTTAAAATGAGAATAGTGTTATTATATATAAAGATTAAAAAAGTTAGATTTTTAAGGTTATATCTCGTCATTTTATCTTTAGTGCACTTATTGTATCTTTTTGTTAGTTGTTTTGTTTTTTATATTATTGTGTTTTCTTAATGATGAATTTTAAAAAATATAATGATTAAACAACATTGTTGTGTATCTCTAACTAGACTAAAGACCCATGTAATACATGGGTTCAATCATTAAAAATTGTTTTTGATTAAAAAAGTTTGTAAATCATAATATTATTGTTAATACTTTGTATATGGATTTTATGTTTAATTTTTAAAATCATCTCTATCTAATAGTAGTAACTTTCTTTATCAATGCTTACAAGCCTAAATAGTGAATAATATGAAATGAAATAAAGTTATAAATAAGAACTTTAGGTAATAAATAAATTTATTGAAAATCAGAACATCCATAAACATTCGAAAACTTTTTTATACACAAATTTGATGTTCTGTTTGTAATATTATCGTCATTATCTAATATTAATAATTTAATTTATCTATAGTTATAACTCGAGATAATGCAACATTGAGATTGAATTGATGCCAGAAACCAAGCATGAAATAATTACACAAAAGTTTGGACTATCTTTATAATTTTTAAGTTTGAGAACAAAACATGTAATTTGATTAAATCATAGGGACTATTTATGTAATTTTCTTTATCAGTGTTCTTTTTCTAACTTATCAAATTCTTAGATGCGATCGAAATCCTTTTAAAGAAAAATTTTATTATTTGAGAAATACGTAAAACTTATTATTTGAGGAAATAAAATACCTGTAAAATAATTTTAAAAATCAAATAAACAAATACTTTCCAATAATTGAGTATATGTTAAAGAGTAATAATGGTCAATTCCTTCTTAAAATTGGTCGTATTAAGAATAATAATGTCCAGTTTCATCGTAATAATGGTGTTATATTATATAAATGTTTAAATAAAAAAGGTTCTAAAATTAAAAAAATAAAAAAGTAATCTCAATCATGCATCTTATTAATCAATAGTTAAGATCAAACAAATTTGTTAGAGTGATATTTGAGAAATAACATTTTGTTAACTTTTTGTAATTCCCCCCAACTTTTTTATCTTTCATAACTTTTATGTATGACATTATTGTTTACATAAGAATTACACCATAAAAATGAGCTTTTTATCTTTAAAATGATAATAGTGTGTTATATATAAAGATTAAAAAAGTTAGATATTTAAGGTTATATCTCGTCATTTTATCTTTAGTGCACTTATTTGTATCTTTTTGTTAGTTGTTTTATTTTTTATAATATTATTATGTTTTTAATGATGAATTATAAAAAATATAATGATTAAACAACATTGTTGTGTATCTCTAACTAGACTAAACACCCGTGTAATACATGGGTTCAATCATTAAAAATTGTTTTTGATTAAAAAAGTTTGTAAGTCATAATATTATTGTTAATACTTTGTATATGGATTTTTATGTTTAATTTTTTAAATCATCTCTATCTAATATTAGTAACTTTCTTTATCAATGCTTACAAGCCTAAATAGTGAATAATATGAAATGAAATAAAGTTATAAATAAGAACTTTAGGTGATAAACAAATTTATTGAACATCAGAACATCCATAAACATTCAAAAACTTTTTTGTATACAAAATTTGATATTCTGTTTGTAGTATTATTGTTATTATCTAATTAATAATTTTAATTTATGTGTACTTATAACTAGAGATAATGCAACATAGAGATTGAATTTATGCCAGAAACCAAGCATGCAATGATTACACAAAAGTTTGGACTATCTTTGTAATTTTTAAGTTTGAGTACCAAACATGCAATTTGATTAAACCACATGCACCATTTATGTAATTTTCTTTATCAATGTTCTTTTTCTAACTTACCAAATTCTTAGATGCGATCGAAATCCTTTTAAAGAAAAAATTTATTATTTGAGAAACACGTAGAACTTGTTATTTGAGGAAATAAAATACTTGTAAATTAATTTTAAAGATCAAATAAACTAACACTTTCTAGCAATTGAGTATATGTTAAAGAGTAATAATGGTCAATTCCTTCTTAAAATTGGTCGTATTAAAAATAATAATGTCCAGTTTCATCGTAATAATGGTGTTATACTAGGGAAATGTTTAAATAAAAAAGGTTCTAAAATTAAAAGTTAAAAAAGCAATATCAATCATGCATCTTATTAATTAATAGTTAAGATCAAAAAAATTTGTTAGAGTGATATTTGAGAAACCACACTTTGTTAAATTTTTGTAATTCCCCCCAACTTTTTTATCTTTCATAACTTTTATGTATGACATTATTGTTTACATAAGAATTACACCATAAAAATGAGCTTTTTTATCTTTAAAATGATAATAGTGTTGTTATATATAAAGATTAAAAAAGTTAGATTTTTAAGGTTATATCTCGTCATTTTATCTTTAATGCACTTATTTGTATCTTTTTGTTAGTTGTTTTATTTTTATAATATTATTATGTTTTTAATGATGAATTATAAAAAATATAATGATTAAACAACATTGTTGTGTATCTCTAACTAGACTAAACACCCGTGTAATACATGGGTTCAATCATTAAAAATTGTTTTTGATTAAAAAAGTTTGTAAGTCATAATATTATTGTTAATACTTTGTATATGGATTTTATGTTTAATTTTTTAAAATCATCTCTATCTAATATTAGTAACTTTCTTTATCAATGCTTACAAGCCTAAATAGTGAATAATATGAAATGAAATAAAGTTATAAATAAGAACTTTAGGTGATAAACAAATTATTGAACATCAGAACATCCATAAACATTCAAAAACTTTTTTGTATACAAAATTTGATATTCTGTTTGTAGTATTATTGTTATTATCTAATATTAATAATTTTATTTATGTGTACTTATAACTAGAGATAATGCAACATAGAGATTGAATTTATGCCAGAAACCAAGCATGCAATGATTACACAAAAGTTTGGACTATCTTTGTAATTTTTAAGTTTGAGTACCAAACATGCAATTTGATTAAACCACATGCACCATTTATGTAATTTTCTTTATCAATGTTCTTTTTCTAACTTACCAAATTCTTAGATGCGATCGAAATCCTTTTAAAGAAAAAATTTATTATTTGAGAAACACGTAGAACTTGTTATTTGAGGAAATAAAATACTTGTAAATTAATTTTAAAGATCAAATAAACTAACACTTTCTAGCAATTGAGTATATATTAAAGAGTAATAATGGTCAATTCCTTCTTAAAATTGGTCGTATTAAGAATATAATGTCCAGTTTCATCGTAATAATGGTGTTATATTAGGGAAATGTTTAAATAAAAAGGTTCTAAAATTAAAAAATAAAAAAGTAATCTCAATCATGCATCTTATTAATCAATAGTTAAGATAAAAATTTGTTAGAGTGATACTTGAGAAATAACATTTTGTTAAATTTTTGTAATTCCCCCAACTTTTTTATCTTTCATAACTTTTATGTATGACATTATTGTTTATATAAGAATTACACCATAAAAATGAGTTTTTTTATCTTTAAATGATAATAGTGTTGTTATATATAAAGATTAAAAAAGTTAGATTTTTAAGGTTATATCTCGTTATTTTATCTTTAATGCACTTATTTGTATCTTTTTGTTAGTTGTTTTATTTTTATAATATTATTATGTTTTTAATGATGAATTATAAAAAATATAATGATTAAACAACATTGTTGTGTATCTCTAACTAGACTAAACACCCGTGTAATACATGGGTTCAATCATTAAAAATGTTTTTGATTAAAAAAGTTTGTAAGTCATAATATTATTGTTAATACTTTGTATATGGATTTTTATGTTTAATTTTTTAAAATCATCTCTATCTAATATTAGTAACTTTCTTTATCAATGCTTACAAGCCTAAATAGTGAATAATATGAAATGAAATAAAGTTATAAATAAGAACTTTAGGTGATAAACAAATTTATTGAACATCAGAACATCCATAAACATTCAAAACTTTTTTGTATACAAAATTTGATATTCTGTTTGTAGTATTATTGTTATTATCTAATATTAATAATTTTAATTTATGTGTACTTATAACTAGAGATAATGCAACATAGAGATTGAATTTATGCCAGAAACCAAGCATGCAATGATTACACAAAAGTTTGGACTATCTTTGTAATTTTTAAGTTTGAGTACCAAACATGCAATTTGATTAAACCACATGCACCATTTATGTAATTTTCTTTATCAATGTTCTTTTTCTAACTTACCAAATTCTTAGATGCGATCGAAATCCTTTTAAAGAAAAAATTTATTATTTGAGAAACACGTAGAACTTGTTATTTGAGGAAATAAAATACTTGTAAATTAATTTTAAAGATCAAATAAACTAACACTTTCTAGCAATTGAGTATATATTAAAGAGTATAATGGTCAATTCCTTCTTAAAATTGGTCGTATTAAGAATAATAATGTCCAGTTTCATCGTAATAATGGTGTTATATTAGGGAAATGTTTAAATAAAAAAGGTTCTAAAATTAAAAAATAAAAAAGTAATCTCAATCATGCATCTTATTAATCAATAGTTAAGATAAAAAATTTGTTAGAGTGATACTTGAGAAATAACATTTTGTTAAATTTTGTAATTCCCCCCAACTTTTTTATCTTTCATAACTTTTATGTATGACATTATTGTTTATATAAGAATTACACCATAAAAATGAGTTTTTTTTATCTTTAAAATGAGAATAGTGTTGTTATATATAAAGATTAAAAAAGTTTGATTTTTAAGGTTATATCTCGTTATTTTTTAGTGCACTTATTTGTATCTTTTTGTTAGTTGTTTTGTTTTTTATAATATTATTGTGTTTTTAATGATGAATTTTAAAAAATATAATGATTAAACACATTGTTGTATATCTCTAACTAGACTAAAGACTCGTGTAATACATGGGTTCAATCATTAAAAATTATTTTTTATTAAAAAAGTTTGTAAGTCATAATATTATTGTTAATACTTTGTATATGGATTTTTATGTTTAATTTTTTAAAATCATCTCTGTCTAATTTGAGTAATTTTCTTTATCAATGCTTATAAGCCTAAATAGTGAATAATATGAAATGAAATAAAGTTATAAATAAGAACTTTAGGTAATAAACAAATTTATTGAACATCAGAATATCCATAAACATTCAGAAACTTTTTTGTATACAAAATTTGATATTCTGTTGTAGTATTATCGTCGTTATCTAATATTAATAATTTTAATTTATGTATACTTATAACTCGAGATAATGCAACATAAAGATTGAATTTATGCCAGAAACCAAGCATGCAATGATTACACAAAAGTTTGGACTATATTTATAATTTTTAAGTTTGAGGACCAAACATGGAATAGTTGAGATCAAAAAAATTTGTTAGAGTGATATTTGAGAAACCACACTTTGTTAAATTTTTGGAATTCCCCCCAACTTTTTTATCTTTCATAACTTTTATGTATGACATTATGTTTATATAAGAATTACACCATAAAAATGAGCTTTTTTATCTTTAAAATGGGAATAGTGTTGTTATATATAAAGATTAAAAAGTTAGATTTTTAAGGTTATATATCGTCATTTTATCTTTAGTGCACTTATTTGTATCTTTTTGTTAGTTGTTTTGTTTTTTATAATATTATTGTGTTTTTAATGATGAATTTTAAAAAATATAATGATTAACAACATTGTTGTGTATCTCTAACTAGACTAAAGACCCGTGTAATACATGGGTTCAATCATTAAAAATTGTTTTTGATTAAAAAAGTTTCTAAGTCATAATATTATTGTTAATACTTTGTATATGGATTTTTATGTTTAATTTTTTAAAATCATCTCTATCTAATATTAGTAACTTTCTTTATCAATGCTTACAAGCCTAAATAGTGAATAATATGAAATGAAATAAAGTTATAAAATAAGAACGTTAGGTAATAAACAAATTTATTAAAAATCAGAACATCCATAAACATTCCAAAACTTTTTGTGTACAAAATTTGATGTTCTGTTTGTAATATTATCGTCATTATCTAATATTAATAATTTTAATTTATGTATAGTTATAACTCGAGATAATGCAACATAGAGATTGAATTGATGCCAGAAACCAAGCATGCAATGATTACACAAAAGTTTAGACTATCTTTATAATTTTAAGTTGAGGACCAAACATGCGATGCGATTAATCCACAGGGACCATTTATGTAATTTCTTTTTTATTGACCAAAAACATAAATCAGTTTCATGCTTATATTATTTAAAACTAAATCAAAGTTTCATACTTTCATAAACAAAAACATAAATCAATCAAATTGATTAAAAAACCAAAATACTAAGTTTCTTGAAATCAAAAATGAGATCCTTGAATCATATGGACTACTTCTACTATTGTAATCGAGATTTGTATATAAGCATTGAATTGAGACTTTGGAGAAGAGTTGTTGTAATTTAAAACTTGGGATGTGAATAATATTAATAGATAAATGAAGGTGTAAATGATCGGTGAGTTGAACTTGAAACATAATTTGATTTGAGATAAATCAAAACCAAGATATGCTTGTAAAGTGAAAAGGATATGAAATGGTTTATCTTTTCATTTGAAAATCGATATCATGATTTGGGAAAATCAAAACCCTGAATTGATTATTTGAGACCCTTGATTTGATAAAATATCTAAAATTATTTTGGAATATAAGGTATTTTGTTATTCTCTTTTGTATAGGACGAGTGAATTAGAAAACCTACAATTGTTTGTTGAATAAGTAAGAATCTAACACGTTTCAATTCATAATTTTAGTGTAATACAACTTGTAAAAACTTATTATATTACCTATGTGGTAAGAATAGAGTCAACTTATTCTTGGGTGGGAAAACAGTCAACTATAACTTGCAATCTAATTCAGGATTTTATTTTGAACTCATCACAATTACGCTTTGTAATGAGTTTTTTCTTTAAAGTAGGGTTGCTATAAAACTAATTAATAAAATAAGTGTTTCCAAAAATATTAATCAAAATGATTTTTTAGTGGAAAGTTAATTTTTTATTCATAATATGATTGGATAAGAGCATTTTATTTTTTAATAATTTTATTTAAGTAAGGTTATAAGGATAAAATTTCAATACAATAAAAATCAATTTAGCATCTGTCATTATTTTAAAAACTATTTAATATTTCTTTTATGAGTGTTTTCTTAAAACCTTATCAATAACGTATTCTCATACAAAAATATTAATACTCTTTCATTAGTATTTTAACGTATCTTTATAAATACGTGTTCTTATATAGAATATTTGTTTTTATGTAAAACAATCTTTTTATGAATTAAATGTTTATGTAATTTTGTAAAGTAACGATATATATATTTATAATTGTTTGAAACATAATTTATATACAGTAATAATCATTTATATAAGTATATACATAAAAGATAAAATAAATATCATATACATACAATGCTAATTTCTTCTTGCGAGCCGACTCGATCTCGACATATGAAGCTCAGACTCAAAACCATTTATTAAATGAGTTGTGAAATGAGTTCGAGCTTGTTTAAGCTCAGCTTAGTTAGAGTTTTTAGCAATTGGTCCCGAGTGGTTCACGAGATGACATGACTCGTTTCTCTCTTAATTGTTGTTGAGAGTCTATTAGCAATATGCATGTCTTCGGTAATTGAGAATTACATCTATAGTTCGTAAAATAAAATAAAGATAAACCATTAAACTTTTTTTGCTTCGGCATGATATTTATATAAAAAATTTTCAAGAATGCATTTTTATTAAAAATATATTTCGTATTACATTATTTAAGATACTTAAAAACACTTTCAAAAAAATACATATTTTAAAAAAGAATTAAAAAAATAAATATGCATACTTTTGTGTAAAATTAAAACAAAGTTATAGTGAAAAAATTCAACTTTTCTATATGAAAACACAATTAAAATTAAGTCTGATTGAATTGAAAAAACAAAAATAAGTTTTAGAAAAACTACTGTTTTTAATTGCGACATATGAATCAAATGGTTTTACAATTTAATTAATCTTTGTACTTAACTATTTTAAAGAATATTATTTGAAGTAAAATAAATTTAACTAATACCATTATAGTGAGGGAAAAAAACACTTTCTAAATACATATTTTAGTAAATAAATTTTTTTATATACACTATTTAAGGAAAAAAACTCTTTTTGTAATTATAACAATATTTGATTTTATTCAAATGAATTATACTAAAAATAAGGATAGATGCATTTTTAGACGGGAAATCAAAGGATTGGATGCTTATAGAATGACATGTAGCACTAAAAATATTGTTTTATTAATAAGTATGGATATTTAAAACACAATAACAAATTAACAACTAATATATCTAATACATAATTAACAATGACAAATAACATAATGTCTCATTATGTTTTTGATTGTCATTTTGTTATCTTGAACATCAGAAATTTTAAAAATACATTGGTGAAATAACATTATTATGTAATTCTAATGATAAACACAATTATACATAATAACAAGTTTTATATAATCTATTAAAAAAATAACAATAAATATAACATATTGTGTTATCTTCAACGCTATGAGTTTTGAAAATACATTAGTGAAAGTATATTAATGTGTACTTTTAATTGTAAAACAGAATGATAGATAACAAGTTTATAATCCATAACAATGACAAAAATAAACACAAAATAGTCTAAAACGTAAAACATAAATATTAATACACATAACAAATGATGTAAATATATGACATAATAAACTGATCCTTGACATAATGATTTGACGTATTTGACACAATAACAAAATGTCTTCCTCCTTAAACAACAGAAGAACACGTGTCAAACCATAATTCTTTTTAGACTTTTAGATTAACATATTTTTACTAGAACCCTACCCGTTATATTATATATTAATAGACACCACCATGCAATTTTATTTATGAATCTACAAGATTGTTTATCATAAGACTTGAACACACAATCTAATAGGAAAAAGCACTATTATATACACACAAGATAACACTGTGGTTTATTACATGTCTAATCGAACAAGCTCGAACGCAACCTAACTGTTTCGGAATATATTACCTATATTACACTTACATTCACCCTCGTATGGTGGTAGGTGTTAAATTTTTCATACCACACACATTACTATTTTAAAGATATTGATTATATATGAAAATTTAAACATAAAATGTTTGTACGCATTGTACAAGTTTATTATATGCTTGTAAACTTTAATTTTTACCTTTAATGTGTGGGTTGCATCAATGTTTCTGCATTAACTTTTTTAACCGTTTTGTGCCAACACCAAAACGGGGAGGTCTTGATAATAATTTAACTCATATTTCATTGGTAGTATTTATGGTTTTAACCTAGATTATTTTCATGAATCGAACTTTACACAAACCTAAAAATATGAACACCACACATCTGTATTCACCTGTAGACACAAATATGATTTTTTTTAAGGTTATGCGGGCGCATGCAACTTCAAGGTGAGGGTGGTACCCTCGGTACACTGTGACATCCATCACCAAAAGGTCCGTCAATTAACGTGTTACTGTAACTTTTCTTAGAACGTTCATTTCTCACCTTTATAAACTACTCGTGTGGGTATTATACTTGTTTTATCATCTTTTACACTTGTGTTATCATTGTTTGCATCGTTATCACCTAAAACGTTTACAAATATCGCCACCGTCATCATTAAATATATTATGTTATATAATATTACGTCATTAATATCATTTTAAGATACAAACATCATTAAATACATCCCTATCATTAATATAACTAGCCTAATTACGTCATCTTCAACCGAAACAAATTTGGGAACTCGGGGGCTAAGTGCAGGGACCAAATGTGATATTTTCCAAACTAGGGCTGGGTATATAAAGCCCTTATCAGCCCAGCCACCACTACTTCATCTTCTTCATCTTCATTTTCTCTCCATTTTTCACCTCTTCCTTTCACCGAAACGCCTCGTTTCTTCGCGTTCTCACCGATTAAAACTCGGCTACAGCTGAGACTACTCATTACTTGCAGGTAGACGACATTGGTTGTCCCTTTCTTGCTCATTTTACTACTGCGAATTAGGGTTTGGGTGCTCGGGTTCAACCCGAGCACATGAGGTCGGTGTGGGTGCGTGTGTTGCTTTCTGCGTGTGCATCTGTTTAGATATGTTAGATAAGTGTTTCTGGAAGTCCTTGTGGCGTGAAACTCATGCACGGAGCAGCCGGATGCTGCTCTGCACTTTCTGCAGTCGCGAATCCGCTGTTTTCGCGACTGAGTCTGTCGTGCGACTGAACCGTGCGACTGGGTGTGTCGTGCGATTGAGTCCATGCGATTGTGTGTGTCGTGCGATTGAGTCATGAGATTGTGTGTGTCGTGCGATTGAGTCATGCGACTGTGTGTGTGTCATGTGATTGAGTCCATGCGATTGTGTGAGTCGTGCGACTGAGTCTATGTGAATGAATGTGTGCGAATGTGCGTGTATCGCACGACAGAATGCTGAGTCATAAGAATGAAGGTTCAGTTGTACGAATGAAGCTGATTCGTGAGAATGAAGGTTGATTCGTACGTATGGATGTTGAGTCATGCGATTGAGTGTTGTGTGGTACGACTGAAGGCCGAATCGCACGAATGGAGGTCCATTCGTACGAATGTAGCTAATTCGTACGAATGAAAGCTGATTCGTGCGGATGGAGTGTGGAGTCGTGTGTCTGGTCCTGTCATGCGATTGGAGTTGTTGTGAGTGAGTTTCTTCTTGTGTGTGGTGTGTGTTTGTCGTGTGATGTTAAGGTGACATCAACACGGTTGCCATTGCTAATAATATCTTAAAATTTACATTATCAAACTTAATAATGCTATTCCAGATCAAACCAACATAACTTTACAATTATCAACAATCGATTTCAACGCTGATATGTACTAAGTATTTCTCTAATAACAAAGACACTTTCACACAATACCATCGACAATGGCAACAATTTCTAATACTGGATCTACATAAGATCTAATACTTATGTCTGTTTGTGTGTGTGTGCTACCCGTGACCAAACCGACACGACCCAACCCGACTGAACATTATTATTAACATTAGGCACATCATTAATGCTTAACATAACTGTCAATAGGTGTTTGACTGTTCATTGCATACAACATTTGGAAGCTCTTATCATACATACTTACCACTAACAGGTGAGTTTCGTGGCCCCTTTTTATGCTTATACAATATTCAATCTTTTACAAACATGGGGGAAAAGTATGCGCACCCACTTTCTTATGCTGTACAATTTACATACTATTTTACATACTTGGAATCAACGTGATACTGTGTTGTGAGTACTTATCTGATACATACATGAGTCGCTATGTGGTACTTTCTTTACAACCATTTAATTCGGTGTTGGAACCGACGGATAGGTATTGGTAGTACTACTGGGTTGACAACCCGCCCATGCATGTTGGTATACTAGTTAGTACCAACGGTGGCCAGGAACGGGCCCTTGGGTGAATATATTCTGACAAGTTGCTGTGTCTACGTCATTAGGTTTGGTTGTAAAGCTCATGGTTATGTGATTTTGCTTACTTCTAACTGTATGCACGGTATTCCACAACAATTACTGTACAACATCAATTACTTATTTACTATTTAAACCTGCGAGCTCACTAACAATTTTGTTGACCGTTTTGAGCATATCTTTTCAGGTGACAATGTTAATTGAAGATCTAGGTGTGCTGCCTTAGTGGAGACCCTAGGATGCATTTTGAGACTATACAATTCTTGATAAACATCTTTTGAAACATTGTTGGTCTGATAACATACAATTATTCTTTTGGATACTTGTTCCCGGGTTGTGGGAATTATATTACAATGATATAATTTTTGGTTATGTAAATCATTTACAAGTTTATGCTAATGGCTATGCTGTCATGAACATTGACTAAACACGACACAAGTCTCCTTTGTGTCGGGTGTCGTCATGACACGCTTTATCATCAACTACATATATTGCATCTCTATTGTTAACAATGTGTTATGACGATCCTGTCTCGTACATCTCCGTGTTTCCGCTCTCAGTGGGGGTGTGACAGACTGGTATCAGAGCCATTGGTTATAGAGAATTAGGCAATTCACTTGACCTAGACTATAACCTAGGAACCTTCATGTAGAATGCATGCTAGGATTGGCTTGCATCTGATATTACATGTACGTTCCTCTATACTTGTTCTATATCTCTATACTTGCTCTTTGTCACTATGTCTTGTTATCTGGCCATCCAGAGGAAGGCATTATTGCTCTTACTCTTTCCTCACGGGATGCCTTCTATTGGAACCTACCATTCCTATGCGCGCCGCATTATACTATTAGGTTTGGGATACCAAACCTGAAGGGATCTTCACAGATCGCGCGAAGCGTTAATCCCGGATATTGAGTCCGACGTTAAGATAGTTATGTCTGAGGTCCCGAAAGAAGTAGGGATAGGCAATTCGTTAGACTAATTGTGCTTATGTGCTTGGATTCTATTTGCTATCGCGGACTACTATTGGAATACTATTGGCTCATGGACATTAGGACATCACATGAACCGCGCATGATGAATGTGTCAATACTATGATGTTAGCTTGGGTAGGGGAAGCTAAGGGTGACCATGCAGGGCAATTACCATTACGGGTGCACATGTAATTGCAATTTGCAGTGCATGCGAAGTCTGGCGAATCTTACCATGAGGTAACGATCATAGTTAGAACAAGATATCTATTCTATACCATAGGACACTAGAATCATAATTCTAGTAAGACCTTGTAACTGATGATAAAACATTCATAACCATTACTATCACTTAGTCCTATTCTACTTAGAGCCTTCATGGGATTTCAATTATGATATTGATTTTTATTCTCCATGAAACATTTCTCAGCTTAGCATTTCAGTAACTATGGAACTGATTAAATGCTTAGAATGAATGTGGACTTCAAAGAGTTGTAGAATAGTGATGATACTCTCTACACATGTATTACGTTATTATTGGGATGATGTTAAGAAAAATCGGATGTCACGTAACTGGTTTAAGCATCGTTCTCGGTATATCGTGGATGTGGTGGGAACACTGCAGGAACCTATATATAAACATCACCGGTATACTAAGAATGTGCTTGAACTGGGCTACATGATGATCTTGATTGACTGGAGCATGAATTGTTGGAACTTGATGAGTGGAGGCATACGTGTATCTTAAGGTGACTAAACTTTACATGTTTACCCCGTTTATTATTAGATAATGCCACCTCGAAGAGTCACCCGCAGTACAAATCGCGAGGGTGAGACCCTACGGGGCAGAGGTAGGGGTAGGCCACCATGAACAGGTGTGGTCTAGCTGGCAACAATCAGGGAACTGAAAGCCCCGAATAGCTGCCATGATCGCTCAGCAGCTAGCCGCACTGATTCCTACGATAGTGACTCAAGTGAGCGACACTTTCTGAATCATAATCTCCACAGGGATAATGATACTAACAATGAGCATAACCAAGGAACAGGGGAAGATACTGAGAACGATGGAACAGCTGGTAATGAAACTAGGGTTGTTAATACAAGACGGGGATGTTCATATAAGAAGTTTGTGGCCTGCAAACCGAAAGAATTTGATGGGAAAGGTGGAGTGATAGCTCTAACAAGATGGCTTGAGAAGATGGAGGCAGTGATTGATATCAGCGAGTGCCTAAACAGTCAAAAGATTAAGTATGTCACATGTTCACTACAGGGCAAGGCATTAACTTGGTGGAACACACATATTCAAGCGAGGGGAAGAGAATCAGCAATGCAGATGACATGGGATGAGTTTAAAGCCTTAATCACCAAGGAATACTATCCACTCAATGAGATGTAGAAACTAGAACAGGAGTTTTGGAATCATGCCATGGTGGGAGCGGGCACGCAGCTTACACTGATCGTTTCATGAGTTAGCAAGACTGGTTCCATATCTGGTGACTCCAGAATCCAAGAGGATCGAGAGCTACATCTGGGGACTTGTGCCTCAAATCCGGGCAATAGTAAAAGCAGCAGCCCCTCCTACTATTCAGAGTGCAATTCTGAAGGCTGGTACGTTAACAGATGATAGTGAGAACAGGGGTCTTAGGAAAGGGGCAGAGAAAAGAAAAGATGTCGGGGGAAACAAGCAGGTTGAGTACCGGGAAGTTCAACAAAAGGGCCAAGACAACCAAGAATTTTGTGGCGTGTGACACAAGGCAAGAGGGAATATGTCGGGCCGCACCCCAAATGTGACAGGTGCAACTATCATCATCCCCCAGTGATGCAGTGTCGGGTGTGTGTGAACTGTAGACGCCCGGGGCATCTAGCGAAAGACTGTAGAGTAGCGCCGAATCTGGTGGCATCGGTCAACACGGTTAACCCTTCCAGGAATGCTAGGATCTGTTATGAGTGTGGAAACCCGGGTCACTACCGGAACATGTGCCCCAGACTGAATCGGGCGTAGGGTCAACAAGGGAACAACCAGCAGCAAGTGATGGCCATAGCTGGTAATCAAGGCCCAGGGAATCAAGGAAATGCTGCCAGAGGACGTGCGTTTGTCATCGGAGCAAATGATGCCCGTCAGGACCCGAATGTCGTTATGGGTACATATTTGCTCAATCACCACTTCGCATCTATTGATCGGGTGGTGAAAGTTCAACGTTTAATGGCTTTATTTCCATGTTTACGTATAAATGTATGAGAATAGAGTTACTTTGGGATTATTTGTATTTGTAGGTTAAACGTGAAGAATACGAAGATATGGAAGAAACGGGATGGTAATTGGAGTTCAAGAAGTCAAGCTAGGATAAATCAAAGTTGTACGGCAACAGTATTTTAAAACGGGCATAACTTGAGCTAGGAAATGAGTTACGGGACCCATGACCTGTACACGGAAAGGTCTTGGAAAGTTACACATGAAAATCAAGTTTGTGCAGGGGGTGGCGCCACCAACACCATGACCACCGCCACCGACGCCGATACCGTCAGAAACACCGTCAGAGCCACCGTTGGTCAGTAACTTTCAGCCCAGATGGCGCTGGGGGCGCCACCGACGCCACTGGTGGCCCCACCGACGCCGATCGCCGCGTTTTGGTGGATTTTAACCTAATTTGAAGGGATTAAAAGGGGAAAAACCCTATTACGAATGACAACTTTTCACACAGCAATCTTGGACGAAAATTGGCAATCTTGGATCATTCTCAAGCTCTTCCAACATCAAGAACATCAATTTCATCCAATTACATGATCAAATACACTCGTGTTGAAGAATCGATGATGATGCAAGGCTAAATTCATTGTAATTCACTTCGGGGGAAGGGTTTAAGCAAGTTCTTATTTTCTTATCTTGTAACCTAGATTTGAGATTAAATCTTGAACCTTTTAAGTTCTTGTTGAATTTATTTATGATTTGATTAGTTAAACGGTTTGATTATACGTTAACCTAATTTTGATCTTCTTTAACTTTGGTTGTCTATGATCATTACGTGATTGATTATTAAAATTAGGGTTTCATTATTCAAATTGGTAATTGTGAATAAGGTCCTTTAAACTTTAATCCATAATTGTCACTTAAATCATATCATGTGTAAGTCACCATTAATGGCTTCTCATTAGGTTTCATTCAAGAAAAATTATAACTTTGCCAAACCTGGATCCTAAAGTGGGTTGCTTTTTCTTCAAGATTGTAAAAATCTAACCTTTATTTTGTTAATTTAATTAGTTCTTAATTAAGTCCGTCAATCAATTTACTTTTCAATGTTTAGTAGTGTTAAATTAATCGTTGCTAGCACTTTCTTTGATTCCCTGTGGATTCGACACCCTTCTTACCCTTTGCTATTAAGGGTGATTAAGGACTCTTTAATATATTTTTGACCGACCACACGACATCGATCAAAATAGCGCCGTTGCCTGGGAATCGTTGCGCTTAGTGTTAGTAATAATTATTTGTTTTCTTAAAAATCTAAAAAAACAAAAATATTTTTTTTTTCGTTTTTCGTTTATTATTATTTTATTGTTCGAAATTACACGTGGTATTTGCTTATTGTTTACAGGTAATTTCTTTGCACTCTTAGTATAATCTCAAGAATTTTGATATTATCATGGATTGCGACTGGGATAATGATCCATGTATGTGTGCGGAAGCCTTTATCATTGGGTTCAAGATTGCCCAATGTTCGAGAGAAAATATGGAAACATAGAAAGAAGATGTTCTGAATACAGGCGACAAATGGGATATGTGAGGGCAAACTATGAATATGAAGAAACCCACTCGTATTATCCACAATATGAAGGACCTCCACCATTAAATTATCAAGAATATTCTCATCCAGACATAGAGCACAAATATGCCCAACAATGGGATGTCAACCACCATGAACCCAAGATGTCACATTTATCAAGTTACCAAGACGAGTATGATGACTACTATCCTGAATATCCTCAAGTGTTATACAAGAAGAGCCAAGGTTCAATGAACTCTAACCATGATGAAATCTTGAACATGTTGATAAAATGAAAAAAGAAGACAAAGAAAGAGATAAAACCTCCAGGTATTAAGTAAGCAAGTTGGCCAACTGGTTGAGGATATGGCCCAACTAAGACAAGAGCGATTTGAGTTGGATAAGGATACCATGATCGATAGTGATATGGTTGAAAAGGTTACAGAACTTCAAGAGCAGGAACATGTATGCTTAAAGTTGATAAAAGACATAACACCTTTAGATGAGCCAAAGCCTAAAATAATCCAAGTTTATCCTGATCCTTCCCCGTGCTTATTATTTTAACAAACAAAGTTAGAGAAGAGGGTTTGAGAAAAAGAAAAAGAAGGTGACACTACAAGACATTGGACAAATCATCATAAAGTGGCTCCGCACCAAATTTTCAATTGACTTGCCGATTATTGGAAAGCAACTACGAAACAAGCATGTCAACTACCGAGCATTTATCGGGAATTCGGTAGGCAAATGTGCACTTAAGCCACCGTAACAAATATCAGGTACGGTCTGGCTGAAGACCTAAAACTTAGCGCTACTTGGGAGGCAACCCAAGGTGTTTTGTGTTTTATTATTATTATTATTATTTGGTTATTTATAATTTTATTTTATTTTATTTTAAGAACTTTGTGGGTGTGTTCACTACAAACCCTCACGAGACTACACTCGTCCACCCGGGTCTACCGGATGGTTTAAAAGGCTTGTTGCATATGCTAAATACAACGTGATTCCTACGAAAAGTGAGTTTAGGACTTTTATCATTAAAGTGATTTTTTTTATTTATTTAAAAAGTTAACTATTTTTAATCAAATTTCCTCTAAAAGTTGCATTGAGGACAATGCAATCCTTTAAGTGTGGAAGTGGATGCATTAGTGATTTAGATGTGAGGTAATCATGAAGTGAGAACTTCGGTTGTACACGGGTTTAGTATGTTTTGTAGATTAGTGGACGCGATGTTGAAGATCACTAGTACAACTAAAGATCTGGACATAAAGATATAATCAGGTGCATTTGTTTCCCTTATTATTTGTTAAAAATAGTTAATTTGTAGTTAGGTTTAAATTTTGGTAATTGATGGTGAGTCCCCGATTGATTGTAAATGATTTGTGAATGTGATAAGATTGGGTTTGCTCTTAAAATTCTCTTGTTTTCACACTAGTTAGTTAGTACATTGGGGACAATGTACATCTTTAGTGTGGGGATACGGGGAGTTATGAAAAAAAATTAACATCCTATCAAGCTTCAATTTTTGCAAAAGTTTCTTGTAAGTTTAATGTTTTTATGAAACTAGAATGTTCAATATACGTGACTTGTTGTTTATGAGAAGATTGGTGTAGATCCTAGGTCATGGTCATATTCTTTAAGTTGCGAGATAAGTTTTTCTAGCGGGTTGTTTTTTAAAATGTGACGGATGCCTCATTAGTGTTAATGAGCTTTTGATACAATAATCTCATGTGCACATCGGTAGCCTAAATTCCTACTTGCTGAGATTTTGAGCCTATAAATTCAAACACATTATATATATATATATTCATTTGTTAAGGGTATGCCATATACTACTTTTGTTACAGAACTTGTATTATTTAATGCGTATCAAGACTATAAGCAAGATGTTACACATGAATGACAAAGGCAATTAGGAAACCATTTCCTTGTTAATCGCTTGTTAGTGTTATCCATCCTAACCGTTAGTAGCATGTTGAGCCTTAAGCCATTCGTTTGTTAAAACCGATATGTAAAGTCCAAGCTGTTAGTTGATAACCGACCAGAAATCATTTAAAGTAAAAGAGCATCCGAAGTGAAGCTTATATTGTGAAAAGAAATTGAAAAATAATGAAAAAAAGAAGAGAAAAAAAGGAGGAAAAAAAGTAATGGTTCAAGAATGATCAAAGTGATTTAGCTGTGAGTCATGTTGATAAGGATGGTTTAATGGTTGGGTTATAATTCTATGTGTTTTAGCCACTTTTAAAAGCCAAAACATCTGACCCGTGCCTAAGCCCAAAAACCCGTAAGCACTTTAGATGTGTGCAAGATCTATGCAAATGGTGGAGGTGTGATTGCTATATAAGCTTATGTGAATAATGTGGTATATGGATTATTGAGTGATTAAACTAGTATATCTTTTACTAGTCCAGATATAAAACCGAGAAGAGTGAATTATTGTGAGGGGTGTGTACATGAGATTAGAAATCAAAATCATGTTAATATTAATTGGGTGATGTCTTATTTGCATTTGATTGACTTGCTAGAATATAAATCTAGTAGACGATGTAAGTCGTGTGAATGAGGGCATGACCTTGGACCTTAATTAATCTTTAATAGGTGACTAGTGAGATATATTTGCAATGATGGTTTTATAAATTACAATTGAGCTTTGCTTGAGGACAAGCAAAAGGTAAGTGTGGGGATTGTGATCGGGTGGTGAAAGTTCAACGTTAATGGCTTTATTCCGTGTTTTACGTATAAATGTATGAGAAATAGAGTTACTTAGGATTATTTTGTATTTGTAGGTTAAACGTGAAGATTACGAAGAAATTGGAAGAAACGGGATGATAATGGAGTTCGAGAAGTCAAGCTAGGATAAATCAAAGTTGTACGGCAATAGTATTTAAAACGGGCATAACTTGAGCTAGGAAATGAGTTACGGGACCCATGACCTGTACACGGAAAGGTCTTGGAAAGTTACACATGAAAATCAAGTTGTGCAGGGGGTGGCGCCACCGAAGCCATGACCACCGCCACCGACGCCGATACCGTCAGAAACACCGTCAGAGCCACCGTTGGTCAGTAACTTTCAGCCCAGATGGTGCTGGGGGCGCCACTGACGCCATGGTGGCGCCACCGACGCCGATCGTCGCGTTTTGGTGGATTTTAACCTAATTTGAAGGGATTTAAAAGGGGGAAAACCCCTATTACGAATGACAACTTTTCACACAGCAATCTTGGACGAAAATTGGCAATCTTGGATCATTCTCAAGCTCTTCCAACATCAAGAACATCAATTTCATCCGAATTACATGATCAAATACACTCGGGTTGAAGAATCGATGATGATGCAAGGCTAAATCCATTGTGATTCACTTCGGGGGAAGGGTTGTGCAAGTTCTTATTTTTCTTATCTTGTAACCTAGATTTGAGATTAAATCTTGAACCTTTTAAGTTCTTGTTGGATTTAATTTATGATTTGATTAGTTAAACGGTTTGATTATACGTTAACCTAATTTTGATCTTCTTTAACTTGGTTGTCTATGATCATTACGTGATTGATTATTAGAATTAGGGTTTCATTATTCAAATTGGTAATTGTGTGAATAAGGTCCTTTAAACTTAATCCATAATTGTCACTTAAATCATATCATGTGTAAGTCACCATTAATGGCTTCTCACTAGGTTTCATTCAAGAAAAATTGTAACTTTGCCAATAGTTTTATATCCTCTGAATTTGCTCACATGCTTGACTTGAACCCTAGTAGGCTAGAAACTAGCTTCTCCGTAGAAATGGTCAACGGTAGAGTTGTATAGGCCGATGAGATTATTAGAAAGTGTTTGATGATATTGGAAAACCATGCCTTCGACATAGACTTACTACCTTTTGAGCTGGGAAGTTTCGATGTAATTGTGGGAATGGATTGGTTGTCGAAACACGGAGCTAAGATTGTTGTCTCGGGAAAAGTAGTACGAATACCCATGCCAGACGGGGAAATACTCAGGATTCAAGGAGAACGATCGGGGACAACCCTAAAGCTTATTCCTTGCATGAAGACACGTCGATGTTTACGAAAGCAGTGTTACGCGTTTCTGGCCCTTGTGGTGGAAAAGAAAGAAGATGACAACAAGTTGGTAGATATTCCTATAGTACGAGACTATCCAGAGGTATTTCCAGATGACTTGTCTGGTTTACCCCCTCCACGCCAAGTGAATTTCGTATAGAGTTGGTTCCTGGAGCCACGCCGATAGCAAAAGCACCATATCGGTTGGCACCATCAGAAATGTAAGAGTTGTCTAGCCAATTACAAGAACTACTGGAGAAGGGTTTTATTAGGCCGAGTCACTCACCATGGGGAAGCACCGGTGTTATTTGTCAAAAAGAAAGATGGATCGTTCCGTATGTGCATCGATTATCGCTAGCTGAACAAATTGACTGTGAAGAATCGATATCCTCTTCCCAGAATCGACGATTTGTTCGATCAGCTACAGGGAGCCTCGTATTTCTCCAAGATTGACTTTCGTTCGGGATACCATCAACTAAGGGTTTTCGAGGATGACATACCGAAAACAGCATTTATGACTCGTTATGGGCACTATGAGTTCTTAGTCATGCTGTTCGGACTGACTAATGCACCAGTTGTGTTCATGGATCTGATGAATCGAGTGTGCAAACCTTACTGGATAAGTTCATGATCGTATTCATAGACGATATACTCATCTACTCCGGATCGAAAGAGGATCATGAAGAACACCTTCGGGTAATACTGAGTCTATTACAAGAGAGAAATTTTTCGTTAAATTCTCGAAGTGCGAGTTTTGGCTTCGAGAAGTGAAGTTTTTGGGGCATGTGGTTAACGAAAATAGGATTCATGTAGATCCCGAAAGATTGAAGCGGTGAAATGGATACACCCCAGACACCTTCAGAGATACGGCAATTCTTAGGATTGGCCGGGATAGTGTCGTCGCTTCATTGCGAATTTTTCAAAGATTGCTCAACCGTTAACTTTGTTGACTCAGAAAGACAAGAGTTTGATTGGGGGCATGCACAAGAGCAAGCGTTCCAAACACTGAAAGAAAAGTTGTGCAACGCAGATATTGTCCCTCCCATACGGAACTGATGATTTTGTGGTGTACTGCGATGCTTCACATCAAGGATTGGGATATGTGCTAATGCAGAGGGATAAGGTGATGCCTACACCTCACGACAACATAAGGTGCACGAAAAGAACTATACAACTCATGATTTGGAGTTGGACGCTGTAGTATTTGCACTTAAGATATGGAGGCATTATCTGTATGGAACCAAATGCATCATCTATACAGATCATAAAAGCCTTCAACATATCTTGAATCAGAAAGAACTCAATATGCGTCAGCGACGTTGGGTGGAGTTACTTAGTGACTATGATTGTGAATCGGTATCATCCGGGGAAAGCAAACGTGGTGGCTGATGCTTTAAGCCGCAAAAACGCGTGAAACCGCTACGTACTCGAGCGTTGGGATTGACTATTCAAACAAATGAAGGCTCAGATCAAATTGCATAAAGTGAGGCATTGAAGAAGAAAACCTTACAGGAGAAGAATTTCGAGGGTTGGATAAGCAGAATGATTTGCAAGGATGATGGTATACAGTATTTCATGGATCGTATATGGGTACCCAAATACGGAGATGTCCGTACCCTAATCATGGATGAAGCGCACAAGACACGATATTCTGTTCATCCTGGTGCAGACAAGATGTACCACGATCTTAAAGATCTGTACTGGTGGCCATGTATGAAGAAAGACATTGCTATGTACGTAAGCCGATGCTTGACATGCTCAAAAGTTAAGCTGAACACCAGAAACCATCGGGATTACTACAGCAACCGGAAATCCCTGAATGGAAACGGGAAAACATAGCCATAGATTTTATTACCAAACTTCCTAGAACGAGTAGCGGGTACGACTCGATATGGGTTGTAGTGGATCGGATGACAAAGTTAGCTTATTTCTTACCGATCCTAGAAGATTACAAGATGGAAAAGTTCGCAAGATTGTACATAAAAGAGGTCGTCACAAGGCACGGAGTGCCGGTGTCGATCATATCCGACCGTGACAGGCGATTTACTTCACGATTTTGGCAGACACTGCAGAAAGCGATAGGCACTCGGTTAGATATGAGTACTGCCTATCACCCGCAAATAGACGGCCAAAATGAACGAACGATACAAACACTGAAAGACATACTCAGGGCTTGTGTAATCGACTTTGGTGGTAGCTGGGACACTCACTTACCATTGATTGAGTTCTCTTACAATAACAGCTATCATACGAGCATTGGATGCGCTCCATTTGAAGTATTGTATGGGAGGAAATGTAGATCCCCGGTTGTTAGGCAGAGATTGGTGAAAGCAGTTGACGAGCCCAGAGATCATTCAGGAAACAACAGACAAGATTTTCTAGATCAAGATAGACTAAAAGCAGCCAGAGATCGCCAAAAGAGCTACGCCGACAACCGTCGAAAACCTCTGGAATTCAGCGTGGGAGATCACGTTCTACTCAAAGTCTTCCCTGGAAAGGATTGTACGATTTAGAAAGAAAGGAATGTTGGACCAAAAGAACAATGAGCCAAGATCAGGAAAACCTCTAAGTCCCACATGCCACTGCAACAACTGCTGAAGACTCCCATCAGTCACAATGTTCTCTTGCTTGAATGTCAGACTCGAGAACATCTGAAGACTATCATCAGCTATGTGTTCTCTTGCTTGAATGTCAAACTCGAGAGCATCTTAGCTCCAGCCTTCTGCTGTTATGACAAGTCTGAAGAACAAAGTATGAAGATCAAAGAACTGAAGAACATCAGCTGAAGAAGACTCCAAAGTACTGAAGACCAAATACTGAAGTCTGAAGTACTGATCTTATAAGTACTGAAGACTTCAAGTACTGAGACCAAGTACTGAAGCATCAAAAGCTGAAGAACTAAAGAACTGAAGACCTTTACTGAAGCACAAAGTCTGAAGACAAAGACTGAAGACAACAACTGATGATATCTACTGAAGTCATCAGTTGTTATATCATCTGAAGCCAAGTCTGAAGACCAAGTACTGAAAATCAGAGTTTGTCACAACAACTGAAGTCTTCTTCAGTTGTTGTGGTGGTTTTCCTTTCAGTAGTTTATTTCTTTCAGTAGTTGTACACAACTGAAGAGCATGTTTCTTCAGTGTTATAGTATCAGTAGTTATAAACGACTGAAGAGTTTGTTCTTCAGTCGTTGTAGGATTTCAGTAGTTTACTTTTGTCAGCACTTAGGAACTTTTGTAAGAAGATGTCAGCTGTTGACATCTTCAGTAGTTTTATGTTTTGTCAGTTGTAATTTGAATATTCAGTGATGTCAGAAAAAGGACATCATGCCCATCTTTTGCCGCCTATAAAAGGATGGGTAACCATACTGTTTTAATTGCCGAAACGTGCGACCAATAGAACATTTATTGTTTTGCAGAAACTCTTCTCTCTATGTTTATGCTTTAATTTGAAATATCTTTTATGTTCTTGCTCTAATTGCTAATTAATGTACTAAATCCGCTGCAAACATAATCTAATTGATCAACCGAGAGGCTGAGATCCTGTCAAATGGTATCAGAGCAGGTTAATCATTGATCGATTTCACTATTGATCATTTGAAACTGCTCTTTTGATCTCTCAGTTTGATCGAATTAGCAATTTGCAAGAAATAGCCATAGAGAGTGAGTTTCTGCTGTTTGGCCAATATCTTGAGGTCTTTTGGTGGTTTTGAGTTACGTTTGTCGTGTTTTAAACTTGTTTTTGACCAAAACTGAGATGACAACACCAACCAATGATCCTCACAATACTGGTTCCGCAACCAAGCCTCCGATGCTGGTTAGGAACGAGTATAACATATGGCAAAGACGTATGCTACACCACTTGGCTGTCAACAGTGCTGGTTGTTGGAAGTCAGTGGTGCATGGGCCATACAAGCCTATGGTGAGCGTCCCGGAGTCTAATGAACAGGTTGCCAAGAAACCTGAACAATATTCGGACGAAGATCTAAAGCTGTTCGAAATTGATGCCAGAGCCCATGGAATTTAGCCATGGCCATTCCAAATGAGATATTCAGGCTCTTGCATCATGAGTCTGCTCATGACCTATGGGTTGCTCTAAAGGAACAATTGGAGGAAATGATTCGGTCTTAGCAAACAATAGGGAAATCCTTGCCCAACAATATGAGACTTTCTCATATAGAAAGGTGAGACTCTGACCCAGCAGTTTGAGCGGTTCTCTTGTTTAATCTCTGAGCTGAAGATGGTTAAACAAGAGTACTCCAAAAGCCAGATGAACAACAGGTCTCTCAGGTCATTGCCTGAGAGATGGGACACATATACCATTGTCCTACGCTCTAGTGCTGACCTTGACACTCTATCTCTCACCCAACTTCATGGGAAATTACTCACTTTTGAGAGAGAGTAGAGCAAAAGAGGAAGTTGTCATCTTCTGGCAAACTTGCTGATGACTTTGTCCAAGGTAATGCTGCCTTGATAAGTCATGAGTCAGAATATGCTTCATCAGAAAGTTCTTATGATGAGCATATTGATTTCTCTACCAACTCAGAACAAGCTTTTGTTGGGTTAGTAGTTCAGGAGGTGGTGGTGACAACTTGTGTTTTCTGATGGAGGATTTGAAGGGCATTCCAGATGATGATCCGGAAGAGATGGATATTTTGAACCAATGGCAATGATAAATATCCGATCTCAGAAGTCTACAAAAGAACTGGTAGGAATTCCCAGGACTCTCTGGCAAAACAAAGTTGGTTTTGACAAGAGCAAGTTGAGGTGTCACAAGTGCCAAAGGCTTGGACACTTTGCAAGAGAGTGTAGATCATCTGGATCTAACTCATCTGCACCCTTTGTGACTTTTCCCAGCAATAGCTCACAGCACAAAGGGCAACCTTCCTACAGTTCTCCCATCCATCTCAAGCACAGGCACCACCTGCTTATTTTGTGCCACAGGGTCATATGCCTTATCCTTACCCCTGTTACTACATGCCTAGCCTGGTCAAACTCAAGCACCCCCGACTCAACCACCTCATGCTCTTCCAGAGCCTCATTCTTCCCAATCTCATCACCAACACAAACCTCAACAACAAAGCTTTTTCACCCCAACTGCTGTTGACTGGAGTAGTCTACCAGAAGAGCTATCTGGTCAGGAACCACTACTCCAAGGTGCTGGTCAACATGGTGGTGATCAACCTTTTGGAAATCTTGCTCTGATGGCCCTTGATTCTGCTGAAGGGTCATCATCTAATGCCTCATCTCAGGTTCCACTGAGGCAAAAGCCAAGCTTTGTTCAGAGTCATGCATAGCAGCATTTGCTTCTATTAGAGAAGCAAATGTAGCTTTAATAGATAAAATCTTGAGCTTGAGCACACCATTTCCAAAAGAAAAGCTGATTTTGAGGTTGTTCTAAAAAGATACAAAATGATGAGATTACAAGGTGAGAAGGGCTGGGTGCAATCATGCAAGGTTTTGAAATGCTTCTTAGCAAGCAAACAGCTTCCAATGTGAAGTTTGGCATTGGTTATAATCACACTGCTCCTCCCACAGACTTCATTTCAGAGAGAAGTTGAATCTGATGGGGAGAGCGGGAGAGCAATAACCAATCCTTCTCATCATGTGACTTACTATCCTCTGAATCAGCATCATCAGAGATAGACTGTCACATGACCAAAAGGCTGATCAACTCAGAAGTTGTCACTAGAAGTACTGAAGGTACTGGAGAGCAAGTGATAACATCTGAAGTTCAAACCTCAAATACTGTTAGCACTAAAGAGAAGAAAACTAACAGTAGGAAAGGTTTGAAGACAGCTAGAGAGGATACCAGGAAAGCAGGCACTAGGAAGAAGAAAACTGCTAGTACCTGATGACAAACAGCTGAAGAACAAGTCTTCAGCAGTTAAATCCTCTTCAGCTGATGATCAGCATAAGATGAAGAAAAAAGCCATGTGAGATATGTGGCTTGTTCAATCATCTTACTGATGATTGCTGGTACAAAAGGGGTTCCAAACTCAAACAGAAGGAGAAAATTACTGAGAGCATCAATAAAATGAAGAATGAGTTTGAAACCAAGTTTGTATTAGCAACATCCAAGCCTGAAATCCCTAAGCCCAAAGCTAAATCTAGAAGAAGGTAGGGATAACTCAGGCAACAGCTGAGGTTGCTCAGAAAAAGATGGTACAACATAGGAACTCATCATCAGCAAACTCCAATGTGTCTGAAGAGCTGAAAGCCCTATCACAGAATCAGACACAATTGGTGATGATGGTTCAGCAGCTAGTGGGAAGAGTCAACCACTTAGATGCTCCTGTGTGAAACCACAGAAAAGGAAGTCCAAGCCAAAGGGTTCCTCTTCTGTACCATCTTCTTCACCTCAAGCTGTCACACACAACACAACTGTTAGTGCTACACCTGCAGCTGAGAACAGACCCAAAACCAAGCAGGTTTGGGTCTCCAACACAAACTAACACATGGTTGTGTTTGCAGGGTTCTTCAACATGCCATAGAAGCATCTGGTATGTAGACAGTGGAGGATCCATGCACATGACAGGAAGCAGCTCCTCTTAATGACTACTCTCAAGGAAAGAAGGGATTTGTTTCTTTTGGCAATGATGCAAAGGGTTACATCATTGAAAAGGCTTTGTTTCCAACGGGGAAATAAGGTTTGATGATGTTATCATGTGGAGAATCTCAAGTACACCTCTTGAGTGTCAGTCAAATGTGTGACAAAGGCCATGTTGCTCTTTTCACAAGCCAAAACTGTAGGATTCTGTCATCCAAAGTTCTGAGTTTGATTGACAAGGCATGGATGAACACACTCTCCTGAAGGCCAACAGGACAGGAAGAGTATGCCTTAGATCTTTCCAAAAAGATGGATCAAAAGGCCATCCTTGCATATTCTCCAAGGCATCTCCTCAAGATCTACACTATGGCATAGAAGGCTGGGTCATGTAAATTTCAAGAACATGAATCAGATTATTAGTCCTGGTTTAGTAAGAGGATTGCCTCTGAAGGAGTTCAAGTGTGAAGATGACTGCACTGCTTGCTTGAAAGGAAAACAACACAAAGTTTCATTCCCTTCAATAGAAGAACCAAAGTCCATGCCTGCTTACAACTTCTGCACATGGATCTCGTTGGTCCTGTCAAAGTAATGAGCATGGCAAAGAAGAAATACTGCCTGGTAATTGTTGGATGATACTCCAGGTTTGTATGGACTTTCTTCTTGCACTCCAAGGATGAAGCAGCAAAGACAATAATGAACTTTGTGTTACAAGTAGAAAAGCAGTTCCCTACAGGTCAAGTGTGTGAGGAGTGACAATGGAAAGAATTTAGAAACCACCACACTTGATGACTTCTACCTGTCCAAGGGAATTAGAAGGCAGTTTAGCATTCCTAGAACTCCTGAGCAGAATGGAGTGGTGGAGAGAAAGAACAGGACCCTCATTGAAGCAGCAAGGTCAATGTTGGCTGACTCGGATTGCCACTGACCTTTTGGCTGAAGCTGTCAATAAAACTTGCTATGTACAAAATAGAGCTTTAGTAAATAAGAGGTTGATGAAGACTCCTTATGAATTTCTTCATCATTTGGCTCCTCTTATTTCATTCTTTAGAGCCTTGGGTGGTCCTTGTTTTATTCTCAACACTAGCAACCCACTCCATAAGTTTGCTAGTAAGGTGGATGCAGGGTACTTTGTTGGTTATTCATCAACTTGCAAAGCAACAGAGTCTTCAACTGTAGAACCAAGGGGTTGAAGAAACTTTGCATGTTAAGTTCAATGAACTCCAAAGGACAAGATTCCACAAAACCTGTGGAGTTGTTTGATCTGGACATACTGCAATATGTTCCTTATCAACCTCCATCTGTTGAGCCTGTCAACAGATCTCCCACCTGGTGGTACTGATGATGATGAAGTCAGTACTCACCTCTTCAGGATCAGTGACAATCTGCCTAAGTTCACCTGAACCTGATGCTCCTGTAGCCTCAGCAGCTCCATCCACTACAATGCTGATGAGATTTCTGCTTGCTCTACTTCATTTGAGCTGCCATCCTCTACATGGTTTCAGGAATCTCCATCAACATCTGTTGCTGCTGATGGGTCTACAAACACATGCACATATATATAGTTTATCAAGAGCTCAAGAATCCACCCACTTCACAAATCATTGGTGATATCCAAGCTGGAGTTTCAACCAGGAATCAATTGTCCAACTTCTGCTTCTATGCTCTCTTCATCAGTCAGCAAGAGCCAAAGAACTATCATATGCTTTAAGAGACAATGGATGGGTGAAGCTATGCAGCTTGAGCTTCTTCAATTCAAGAAACAGCAAGTGTGGGAGCTTGTTCATTACCCAAAGATAAGTGTGCTATAGGCACCAAGTGGGTATTTAGGAACAAACAATGAGAAGGGCCAAATTGTCAAGAACAAGGCCAGACTGGTTGTCCAAGGGTTTGCACAGGAGGAAGGCATCGATTATGATGAGACCTTTGCACTGTGGCCAGACTGGAAGCAATCAGACTGTCTTAGCTTATGCTGCCTTTCACAGTCTCAAGGTTTATCAATGGATGTCAAAAGTGCTTTCCTATATGGAAAAATAAAGAAGAGGTTTATGTGTGTCAACCACCAGGCTTTGAGGACAATAAACATCCTGATTGGGGTACAAGCTTGATAAGGCCCTCTATGGGCTGAAGCAAGCACCTAGAGCCTGGTATGAGACACTCTCAACCTTTCTTCTAGAAAATAAGTTCACTAGAGGCCCCATTGATAAAACCTTATTCATCAAGACTGTGGGACAACATAAGCTCTTGTTCAGATTTATGTTGATGATATCATCTTTGCATCTCTGATCCAAAGTTGTGTGATGAATTTACAAAGCTATGAAGCTGAGATTTGAAATGAGTGCTAGGAGAATTACAGTATTTTCTGGGTTTGCAAATCAAACAACTGGATGATGGAATCTTCATCCATCAGTCCAAGTATACCAAAGAGTTGTTGAGTAAGTTGATTTACAACCTGTAAACCCTGTTCTACTCCCATGAGCAGCATAACTAATAGATGTAGATCAGAAAGGTAAAGCGGTTGATGAAACCCTTTACAGATGTATGATTGGGTCTTGATGTACCTTACAGCTTCTAGACCAGACATCATGTTTTCAACATGTGCTTGTGCTAGATTTCAGGCTGCACCTAAAGAATCCCATTGATTGCAGTCAAAAGGATCTTTAGATATCTGCAAGGTACCCAATCACTAGGTCTTTGGTATTCAGCTGGGCATTTTGCAAATTAGTTGCTTTCTCTGATAGTGACTATGCAGATGCAAAGTCACCAGAAAATCCACTTCTGGTGGTTGCCAATTCCTAGGCATTGTTAGTTTCTTGGCAGAGTAAGAAACAAACATCCATTGCTACATCCACTGCTGAAGCTGAGTATATTGCTGCTGCAAGCTGTACCTCTTAAATACTCTGGCTTCAGAACAACTTCTGGGATTATGGCATTCTGAGACTAAGACTCCATATTAATGGATAGTGCTTCAGCTCTCTGTATTGTTAAGAATCCAGTCCAGCACTCAAGGACCAAACATATTGAGATCAGACATCATTTTATCAGGGATTGCTATGAGAAAGGTCTGATTGATCCTAAGTTGTACCCAGTACTGATGAGCTTGCAGACATTTTTACTAAGCCTTTAGATAGTGCCACATTCCAAAATTTGGTACTAAGGCTTGGTATGCTGCAGCTTGATTGATTTGACTTATGCTGGTATCTTAGTTTCACAACTACTGAAGAGCAAAGGTCAAAATATAAGTACTGATGAGTAATTAGTCTTCAGCTCTTTCACAACTACTGAAGACTAATATGACTCAAAGTACTGATGTACATTATTTATTGAAAAAAAACTGATGTAGTGAGGTGGATTACAACTACTGATGTATGATTTTCAAATAAATAAGTACTGAAGAACAAAATTTTGCTCATAAGTACTGATGTGTAATCTTACACAAATACTGAAGACAAAATTTGTTCACCAGCTCTGAAGAATATTTCTCAGCACTTGTGAACATCTGATCACAAGAGCTGAAGGCATAAATATTCACAAGAGCTGAAGGGTCAATGAAACATCTGAAAATCCAGCCAAGAGCTGATGAGTAAGTGTGGAGGCTAGTATGAAACAACTGATTTGACCGAAACAGCTGATGAGTAATTTATCATCAGCTGAAACAACAGCTGATGTTTCATCACACAAACAACTGAAGGACAAAGCATGTCTTCAGTAGTCATAACTACTGACAACAGTAGTTCACAACTACTGAAGGCTAAAACCAAGTCCTCAGTTGTTTTACAACAACTGAAGCAATACCAGTCTTCAGTAGTCACACTACTGATCTCAGTAGTTCACCACTACTAAGGCTAACACCAAGTCTCAGTTGTTACAACGTCTGAAGAAGAATACTAGGTCATCAGTAGTTTATAACTACTGACGATGACAGTAATTCTTCAGACGTTCACAAAATCTGAAGGACAAAACCAAGTCTCAGTAGTTTCAACTACTGAAGACTAATACCAGTCCTAGATGTTACAACCACTGAGGTTAAAACCACGTCATCAGTTATTACAACAATGATAACTAACACCAAACCTTCAGTAGGTTCTTTCAACCTTTTGCCCTACCCTATAAATACCCCACCTTCAGAGCATTTACTCCTCGACCTAATCCTTCAAAACCTCTGAAATTCCCAT
>CM044010.1:27178087-27365165 GCA_024085815.1 Flaveria linearis
TGCATACATACATGCATACATACATACATACATACATACAGATATATATATATATATATATATATATATATATGATAGAAGTTCATTCAAATGAAACCAAAATTATGAAAAAACTATGAGAACCATTATGGGCCTTAGATTTTGTTAATCAAAGGTCTATATTAATTTGGTTAAAAAGTAAATTTTGGTTGTTTTTAAAAGTGGCGGAAAGTTGGAAGAGGGGTACTTTTGTAAATCTACCCTCATTTAAGAACCGCCCCAGAATTCTCGCACCCATATGAATCAGTTGCATAATCTCCCTTAATCCGTTCAATTTCAAGAATCACATATCAAATTCAGAATCTTATCTCAAATTCAAACCCATATCTTGAAAGCCTGAAGATTCCGAAACCCATCAATCAATTTTAATCTTAATTGAACGCACCCAATCCGTCTCATTGGAGTTGAATTTCGAACTCATGGTCTTGCATATAAAGTTTGATTCAAATCATAATCTGTCGAATATTACTGGTATGTCGATTTCGTATATTATTTGATTGTGTATATAAAGTGGTATATAAAAGCTTAGGCTCAGAAGTTGATTTTTTGTTTAATTTGTGCCTGTTTTGTTGTTTGTGTGTTAGGGCTGAGTAATGTAGATTCTGTTCAATAGAAATCGAGGTATATTATTGCTACAAGTGAGAATGACAGGATCTCAGCCTCTAGTTTGATCAATTAGGTTGTATTCGCAGCGGATTTAGTACAAGAATTAGAACAAACAAGCAAGAACACTAAAGATTTAGCAATAAAACAGCAAGTTATAGAGAAAGATGGAAGTTCTGCAAAAGAGAATATTTCATTCAATGCATGCTTCGCTGCGGCTACAATTAGGTCATTATCCTTATTAGGAAAGAATGACGTCAGCTGATGTCACTTGACAGTGACATCAAACCGTTATTAACAAACTACTGACAATAACTAAACTACTGAAGATGTCACAACAGCTGACATCTTCTTACAAAATGCTAATGTCAAACTATTACAAGAACTGAAAAAGAAACTACTGATAACTACAACGACTGAAGAACAAACTCTTCAGTCATTTTACAAACTACTGAAAATAGAAAAAGAAACAACTGAAAAAGGAAACCATCACAACAACTGAAGAATACTTCTTCAGCTGTTGTGACAAACTCTGAAGCTTCAGCACTTGGTCTTCAGACTTTAACTTCAGATGATTCATTAGCTGATGACTTCAGTAGTTGTCATCAGCTGATGTCTTAGTCTTTGTCTTCAGCCTTTGTGTATTAGTTGTTGATCTTCAGTACTTCAGTTCTTCACTGTTGATCTTCAGTACTTGAGTCTTAGTACTTGAGACTTCAGTACTTGAGTCTTTAGTACTTGATGCTTCAGTAGATGATCTCAGTACTTGAAGTCTTCAGCTGTTGATCTTCAGTTCTTTGATCTTCAGCTGTTGAAGTCTTCAGTCTTTGTCAACTACTGATGAAGCTTTCAGCAGTTGTTGTGATGTCTTGTGGGACTTAGAGGTTTTTCTGATCTGCTCATGGTTCTTTTGGTCCAACAACTCCCCCTGAACCAATACAACCAAAACCTCTAAGCATTTTGGTCCCACTTATTGATGGCAGAATGATTGGTCTTTTTCCTTCTTGATCAGCTTAGAAGATGACCCATTTAAGCACTGGCCTAGGAAGAGGTCTCTAAGATTTGGTTGGCATAGTATGGATGGGAACCCTACCTTGGGGAACTGGACACAGGGCTGTTGTCCCATCCATGAGACCTACTTCCCATGTATGAGCTTGTAGGATTCTCTGGTGTAGGCTTCTAAAACATCACTTGTTCCTCCATGGTAAGCTCCTCAGCCTCACATCAAACAATCCTTCACGCCCATACAGCTCTGAGACATACTTGGCCTGTTTACCATTCTTGAGCTCAATTGTTGTTATCTGTCTGTAGGCAAATTCATCTGGGTGAATGCCCTCAAGTAACAGATTGAGCTTATTTTCCTAAGTTCTTAAGCCTCTTGTAGACTAACCCTTTTCTGACCACCCTATTTTCAACATCTTTTGGGGTGGCTGTTTAGTCTCATAGGCCTTCTTGAAATCTTCAATAATTTCCCAGGGTGATACTACAAGGGTCACAGTGATCACTTCATCTACAATCCTCCTAACCTGGCCCTTGTATCTCAATGGAATGTCTTTCTTTAATAATCCTGTGAGCCACCCTGGGATCAGGCCAAGTTCTCACCTTATCCTTATGATATTGAATATGTTAGCAAGGGTGTACAGTCTCAGAGCTTCTTTCCTCATATTGGTTATTGATGAGGAAGCAGCATAAGCTTTATCTATACTTTTCAGCATCTCATCATCGTGAAGCTTTTGCTGTGTTCCTCTTCTATCTTTACCCTCACAGTTTCCATCTGTGAGGTGGGAGTGGTGGGCATAGGTTTGGCTTTGGGTAAAGATATGACTACAGAGAGAGGCAGCCTATCTTGGTCCTCATCATCCTCTTCTTCTTCTTCTTCTTCTTGTAGCCTCAACACCCTTCTTTCTTCTTCAAGGGTGCATCATCGGCTATGGGTTTTGATGGTGAAGGAGTTGGTTTTGTGGGTTGTGTTTGGGGTTTGTGTTGTTGTGGAGATTGGGCAGGCTTTGCTAGCAATCTGGATATGAGTGAAGGTTTGTTTTTGCTAGCAGAGTCCTGTTCCCAACACCAGCTTCAAAAGGGCTTCTATGACCATTCCCTTAGTGAATTTCCCAGTCGAACAGATCTTGGGTTTATAGCCAAGATGCGTCCTGGTCCATGACTTAACATCCAGGACTGGTCTCCCTAGGTACTTCGAAATAAACCTTGTCATAGCCTCAGTCTCTCTCTTTCCTCTTGGCTATAACAGGTCCATCGTATTCAATCTCTTTCATCTCCAGCTTTCTTATCTCCTGACTAGCATAGCAGTGTCAGTGTCAAAGCCTTGCCTGAACAACGAACCAATGATGTTGTCCATTGATCGGCTATGTTCAACATCAGCCTCCTTGACAAGGAAACCTAGATCAATCTCCCTCTCCTTCTCTCCCTTCTTCTTCTTGTAAGTGACATGAAATCTTTTTGACTTTTAGCCACTTTAATCAATTCGGCTCCTTCCTTCTCTTTCCCTTCACCTTCTCAGCCTCATCAACTAACTCCCTCTCTTTTTCCACCTCTACCTCCACTTCTTTCTCCTTCATTCCTCCTCCACTTTCTTCCTTTTAGCTTTCACTGATGTCTCCCCCTTTTGGTTACATTGGTTAGGGTTTGACTATCAGAAAGCGATTTGGCCACAGCAGCTTCCACCAAGGGTGTATTGTAGAGGGAAGCCTTTCATCCAGGGTTTTGATCACAATGTCTGTGATCATGGGTGTGATGAGAGGCATGGATTGTTGAAGATAGCAGCTAATTGCTCAGGGGGTTTTGTATCCTGAGAACTAGTGCCAGAAGCAGGGGCAGGTGGCTGAGTTTGTGGGAGCTGCTGAGTGTATGTGAGACCTTCAGGTGAAGGTGCCATTGTGGGTTAATGGTGGCAGATGGACTTGATTCTTGGGAGAATTTGGCAAGTAGCTCTTTGAGTCTACTCACCTCCTCCTCAAGAATGTTGTTTTGAGCAACTACATCGTAGAAGAAGCTCAGGTCATCATCAGTGGTAACTGAATCACCTGACCTCCTGACTAAGTCAGGATGTACATGCGCTGAGTGTGGCTCAGTGTTCGCATGTGGCCCTTGTTCTTGGTTCTGGGGACTTCCAGCGTCCGGATTGGATCCATCATCGGCAGTTGCCTCTAGTGAGGTCTTATTGATGGTACCAGCTTCTTCCTGCTCATGTGCTGATGCAGGGGAAGTGGCAGCCTCACCAGATTGTCCTATCACCGTAGCCACACTTGGAGATGAGACATTTGATTCTCTGTGTTGTGGGCTCCCATCAACACTTGTGTCCACCCTCTCTATGGTTGGAGTTGTCCCAGTTGTGATTGGTTTCTGGGAGAGGGTGGAGTGTTAAGATGGGTCACACTTCTGCAATGATTAAAGTAGGGCTTTTAGGGGCGGTTGCAGTGGAGATGGGGTAGAAGCAGTATGCACATGGGGAGAAGTGTGCTTTTCAATGGCAGTCTCCTCAAGTGAGAAAGACTCCAGATGTGTGGCAGCCCCAGAAATGGTGTGCATCAGGCTCCTGTAAAGAGGATGCCTGTGTGGTTGTGGTAGGTGGAGTCGTTGTGATTGCTGGGAGAATTGAACCAGCACTCACTTCCTGCCTTTGTTATGCAGGGGCATCCTCAAGGGACTCATCTCCCTGAGTAGCCTTTTTGGTTTTCTTGGGGGTTGGGTTTGGTGGAACTTTGGACTTGGAGGTGGGGCTGTGGGTTCCAGCTGCATGGGTTTTTTGCAGCTTGGCAGCCTTTTTCAGTGTTTGGTCTGTTTTGTGCCTGGAGTATACCTTAGGCAATACGGCCATGACAGGGACTCCAGTGCCAACTAGTCCCTCAGCTTGTAGCTGGTTCTCTATCATGGCCATTATGAACCGTGGATATAAAATCCAACGGTTTGCAAAAGTTTTGTAGCCATGTCCTTGAGTTCCAAGAAAATTATTCAAAAAGTTCAGTGGTTGTTTCTCAAGGATAGAGTATAATACCTGCTGCCACCTTGTGGACATTTGATCCCATGATGAAGTCTTTGGGGCTAAGCAAACATTGACCATGTAAAAATGAGGCGTTCGGCGTCGTGGAAATGTTTCTTCTTCAGCAGGGTTGAGGCAGATAGGTCACCCTGATAATCATGATGTCAAAAGAAAGATCAGTGTGCCTTTTGGGTATTCGGTGGGAGTGGCATCATCCAATTTTTGGTTTTGTCGGATGATTGTGGGATTGATGGACCACCTGTTTGTTGTTGACGAACGACTGGAGAGACCTCGGCGTCGTGCTCTCCAGTATGCACGGTGACGTTCTTCAAACTGGGAAAGTGAATAGGCATAGATGATCGGATTTATGAGAAATTCCGTTTTGAAAGAGAATCGAACATAAGATCGATGGTGTTGATGAACTTTATCCAGAATGGTGACCTTGTAAGGTATGCGACACAGTTGTGTCGAGGCTTCAGTTGCATGGTCGCCATTAATGGGGTATGGGAGGTTTCAGAGTTTTTTTGAAATTGTAGGTCAAGTGAGAATGAAAACTCTGAAGGGTAGGTTGGGTAGTTATAGGGTATGGAAACGGCTGAAAGGAAATGACCGAAGGTTTTTGGTGTTAGTCATCAGTTGTTGAAATGACTGATGACATGGTTTTAACCTTCAGAGGTTGTAACATCTGAGGACTTGGTGTTAGTCATCAGTAGTTGAAACTTCGGAGACCTTGGTTTTGTCTTTCAGAAGTTGTAAACGACTGAAGAATTTTTCTTAGTCAGCAGTAGTTATAAACTACTGAAGACATGTCTTCAGACGTAAACAACTGAAGACTTGGTGATAGTCTGCAGTAGTTGTAAACTACTGACATAGTAGTTGTTAACTATTGAAGATATGGTTTTTGCTTCAGTTGTTGTAAACAACTGACTTGGTGTTAGTCATCAGTAATATGAAACTACTGAAGACATGGTTTTGTCCTTCAGTTGTTTGGATATGAAACAGCAGATGGTATCAGCTGAAGAGTAAAGCTACTTATCAGCTGTTGCCATCAATTCAGTTGTTTCATACTGACCTCAACATTTTACTCATCAGCTCTTTGGCTGACTTTCAGCTGTTTCATTGGCCTTCAGCTCTTGTGAATATTATTCCTCAGCTCTTTGATAAGATGTTATAAGTGCTGATAAAATTAAATTATCTGATTATTCTTCAGCTGGTGAACAAATTTTGCCTTCAGTACTTATGTAAGATGCTCATCAGTACTTGTGAATAAATTTGTTCTTCAGTACTTATTTGTTTGAAAATTAGCATCAGTAGTTATAACCACATCAGTAGTTGTAACTACATCAGTTGTTTCAACAAATAATATCTTCAGTACTTTGAAGCATTTTAGTCTTCAGCTTGTGAAAATGCTGAAAACTAAATTACTCATCAGTACTTATTTTGACCTTTTATACTATGTCATCAGTACTTGTGAACTGAGAGCATCAGTATTAGTCATTATTCTAGCTGCAGCATACCAAGCCTTAGTACCAATTTTGAAATGTGGCACTATATAAAGGCTTAGTAAATATGTCTGCAAGCTCATCAGCACTAGGCACAAACTTTGGATCAATCAGACCTTTTCATAGCAATCTCTAATAAAATGATGTCTGATCTCAATATGTTTGGTCCTAGAGTGCTGGACTGGATTTTTAACAATACAAGAGCTGAAGCACTATCCATTAGCAATGGAGTCTTAGTCTCTGTAATGCCATAATCCAAAGTTGGTTCTAAAGCCAGAGTACCTGAGATGTACACTTGCGCAGCACAATGTACTCAGCTTCAGCAGTGGATGTGGCAATTGAAGTTTGTTTCTACTCTGCCAAGAAACTAAACAATTGCCTAGGAATGGCAACCACCAGAAGTGGATTTTCTGGTGACTTTGCATCCTGCATAGTCACTATCAGAGAAAGCAACTAATTGCAAGAATGCCCAGAAGAATACCAAAGACCTAGTGATTGGGTACCTTGCAAATATCTAAAGATCCTTTTGACTGCAATCAAATGGGATTCTTTAGATACAGCCTGAAATCTAGCACAGGCACATGTTGCAAACATAATGTCTGGTCTAGAAGCTGTAAGGTACATCAAGAACCAATCAACATCTGTAAAGGGTTTCATCAACGCTTTACCTTTCTGATCAACATCCAGTTGTGTGGTGCTGCTCATGGGAGTAGAACAGGCTTACAGTTTTGAAATCAAACTTATTAACAGATCTTTGTGTATTTGGACTGATGAATAAAGATTCCATCAGCCCTTTGTTTGATTACAACCTAGAAAGAACTGTAGTTCTCCCATAGCACTCATTTCAAACTTTTGCTTCATTAGCTTAGTAAATTCATCACAACAACTGTGGATCAGAGGATGCAAAATTATATCATCAACATAAATTTGTACAAGTAGCTTATGCTGTCCCACTGTCTTTATGAATAAAGTTTATCAATGGTGCCTCTAGTGAATTTATTTTGTAGAAGAAAAGTTGATAATGTTTCATACCAGCTCTAGGAGCTTGTTTCAGCCCATAAAGAGCCTTATCAAGCTTATACACCCAATCAGGATGTTTATTATCCTCAAAACCTGGTGGTTGACACACATAAACTTCCTCTTTTATTTTACCATATAAAAAGGCACTTTTGACATCCATTTGATAAACTTTAAGACTGTGAAAGGCAGCATAAGCTAAGAACAATCTAATTGCCTCCAGTCTGGCTACAGGGGCAAAGGTTTCATCATAATCGATTCCTTCCTCTTGTGCAAACCCCTGACAACCAGTCTGGCCTTGTTCTTAACAATTTGGCACTTTTCATCTGTTTTATTCCTAACACCCACTTAGTGCCTATTGCACACTTACCTTGGGGTAAAGGAACAAGCTCCCACACTTGCTGTTTTCTGAACTGAAGAAGCTCAAGCTGCATTGCTTCAACCCATCCATTGTCTCTTAATGCAACATGATAGTTCTTTGGCTCTTGCTGACTGATGAAGAGAGCGTAGAAGCAGAAGTTGGACAATTGATTCCTAGTTGAAACTCCAGCATTGATATCACCAATGATTTGAGATGTGGGGTGATTCTTCAGCTCTTGATAGACTATAAGATCAGTGCAAGTGTTGTAGGACTTTCAGCAGCAACAGATGGTGATGAAGATTCTTGAAACCGTGTAGGAGATGGCAGCTCAAATGAAGTAGAGCATGCAGAAATCTCATCAGCATTTGTTGTGGATGGAGCTCTGAAGCTACAGGAGCATCAGGTTTAGTGGACTCAGGCAGGGGTCACTAAACCTGAAAGGTAGTACTGGACTACATCATCATCAGTACTACCAGGTGGAGAACTGTTGACAGGAACAACAGCTGGAGGTTGATAAGGAACATATTGCAGTATGTCCAAATCAACAACTCCACAGGGTTTTGTGGAATCTTGTCCTTTGGAGATTCATTGAATTCACATGCAAAGTCTCTTCAACCATCTTTGTCCTATAGTTGAAAACTCTGTATGCCTTGCAAGTTGATGAATAACCAACAAAATACCCTTCATCCACCTTTGAAGCAAACTTCTGGACTGGATTGCTTGTGTTGAAATGAAACAAGGACACCCGAAGGCTCTAAAGAAAGAAATCAAAGGAGCCAAATGATGGAGTACTTCATAAGGAGTCTTCATCAACCTCTAATTCACTAATACTCTATTCTGCACATAGCAAGCTGTATTAACAGCTTCAGCCCAAAAGGTCAGTGGCAATCCTGAGTCAGCCAGCATTGACCTTGTAGCTTCAATGAGAGTCCTGTTCTTTCTCTCAACCACTCCATTCTGTTCAGGAGTTCTGGGAACGCTGAACTGCCTTTTAATTCCCTTTGACAGGTAGAAGTCATCAAGTGTGTGATTTCTAAACTCTGTTCCATTGTCACTCTCCTCACACACTTGACCTGAAGGGAATACTGCTTCTCCACAAATAACACAAAGTTCATTATAGCCTTGGCAGCTTCATCTTTAGAGTGCAAGAAGAAAGTCCATACCAATCTGGAGTAATCATCCACATTACCAGCAGTATTTCTTCTTTGCCATACTCATTACTCTGACAGGACCAAAGAGATCCATGTGCAGGAGTTGTAAGCAGCAGTGGACTTTGGTTCTTCTATTGAGGAAATGAGACTTTGTGTTGTTTTCCCTTTAAACAAGCAGTGCAGTTGTCTTCACACTTAAACTCCTTCAAAGGCAACCCACTTACTAAACCATAGCTTATCAGCTGATTTATGTTTTTGAGATTACATGCCCCAACCTTCTATGCCATAGAGTAGATGCTTGAGGAGAAGCCTTGGAGAATAAGCAATGATGGCCTTTTATATCAATTCTTTGAAAGGTCTAAGGCATATACTCTTCCTGTCCTGTTGGCCTTCAGGAGAGTATATTCATCCAACACCTTGTCAATCAAACTCAGAACTTTGGATGACAGAATCTGACAGTTCTGGCTGGTGAAAAGGGCAACATGGCCTTTATCACACATTTGACTGACACTCAAGAGATTGTACTGAGATTCTCCACATAATTAACATCATCAAATCTTATTTTCTCCATTGAAACAAAGCCTTTTCCGATGATGTAACCTTTTGCATCATTGCCAAAGGAAATAAATCCCTTATTTCCTTGAGAGTAGTCATTAGAAGTGAGCTGCTTCCGTCATATGCATGGATCCTCCACTGTCCACATACCAGATGCTTCTTTGGCATGTTGAAGAATGCAATCACAACAAATCAATTAGTTTTTGAGACTTAAACCTTTTTGGTTTTGGGTCTGTTCTCTTCAACAGATGTGACACTAACAGATTGTGATATGTGACAGCCTGAGGTGAAGAGATGGTGTAGAAGATGAATCCTTTGGCTTGGATTTCCTTTCTGTGGTTTCAACACAAGAGCATCTAATTGTTGACTCTTCCCATTAGATGTTGAACCATCATTACAAGTTGTGTCTAACTTTATGATAAAGCTTTCAGCTCTTCAGACACATTAGTGCTTGCTGGTGATGGATTCCTATGTTGCACCATCTTCTTTTGAGCAACCTCAGCTGTTGCCTGATTACCCCTACCTTCTTTTTGGATTTCTTTTTGGCTTAGGGGTTTCAGTTTTGATGTTGCTAGTACAACTTGGTTTCAAACTCATTTTTCATTTTATTCACTTGCTCTTTAATTTTCTCCTTTTGTTTGAGTTTGGAGCCTCTTTTGTACCAGCAATCATCAGTAAGATGATTGAACAAGCCACATATCTCACATGGCTTCTTCTTCATCTTATGTTGATCATCTATTGAAGAAGATGAAACTGCTGAAGACTTGTTCTTCAGCTGTTTGCTGTCAGTACTTTGCATTCCTGATATCCCTTCAGTAGTCTTCAAACCCTTTCCTACTGGTAGTTTTTCTTCTCTCAGTACTGGTAGTAGTTGTGGTTCGAACTTCAGGTGTTATCACTTGCTCTCCAGTACTTTCAGTACTTCTAGAGACAACACCTGAGTTGATCAACTCTTTGATCATGTGATAGTCAGCATGTGAACCATCAGCTATTTTAGCATCAGCTATGATTTTTTTGTGAGGAATGAATGCTGACTTCTACTTCTGATGTGCTTTATCAGATAGTAGGTCACATGATGAGAAGGATTGGTTATTGCTCTCTCCATTAGATTCAACTTCTGCTCTTGAAGTAAAATCTGTAAAGGGGCAGTGTGACTATAACCAATGCCAACTTCACATTAGAAGCAGATTGCTTACTAAGAAGCATTTCAAAACCCTTGCAGGATTGCACCCTATCGATCACACTCTACCTGGGTGGCTGCAAGTGTTTCCTTAAGGTCTCTGTACTTTTCTAGAAGTACCTCTTCCCTAGCCTTATCATCTTTTATTTACATTTAACTTATAAATCTCGTCATTTTTATCATTAATCCAGCCTCAAATTCAGCTTCTTTTGGAATTGGTTTGCTCTAGCTCAAGATTTTTATCAATTAAAGCTACATTGCCTCTCTAATAGAAGCAAATGCTGCTATGTATGAATCAGAACAAAGCTTGGCTTTAGCCTCAGAAGATACCTGTGATGAAGCATTGGAGGATGGCCCATCAGCAGACTCCAGGGCCATGAGAGCAAGGTTCCTAAAAGGATAATCACCACCATGTTGACCAGCACCTTGGAATAGTTGTTCTTGACCAGATAAATCATCTGGTAAACTACTCCAGTCAACAACTCCTGGGTGAAGAAGCTTTGTTGTTGAGGTTGGGGTTGATGATGAGATTGGGAAGATTGAGGCTCAGGGAGAGCATGGGGTTGCTGAGCAGGGGGTGCTTGAACTTGAATTGGCTGAGGCATGTAGTAGCAGGGGTATGGTATGGCTATGACCCTGAGGCAGAAAGTATGCAGGTGATGCCTGTGCTGTGATGGGATGCTGGAACTGGTGGAGTGGTGCCCTCTGTGCTGTGAGCTATTGCTTGGAAAAGTCACAAAGGTGCAGAGGAGTTAGATCCAGATGATCTATACTCTCTAGCAAAGTCCAAGCCTCTGGCACTTGTGACACCTCAACTTGCTCTTGTCAAAACCAACTTGGTTTTGCCAGAGAGACCAGGAAATTTCCTCCCAGTTCTCTTGTAGAACTTTTGAGATCTGATTATTTATCATAGCCATTGACTCAAATATATCCATCTCTCCAGATCATCATCTGGAATGTTCTTCAAGTCCTCCATCAGAAAGCACAAGTTATCATGCTACCTCCTGAACTACTATCAACACCAACAAAAGCATGTTAAGAATTGCTAGAGAAATCAATATGCTCATCATAGGCATTCTCAGATGTAGCATATTCTGACTCTTGACCTATCAAGGCACATTGCCTGAGACAAAGTCATCAGTGAGCTTGGCAGATGATGACAACTTCCTTTTCTGTTCTATCTCTCTCTCAAATGTAAGCAGTTTCCCATGAAGTTGGGTGAGAGATAGAGTGTCCAATTTACACGGAGCGGAGGACATGGTATAAGTGTCCCATCTCTCAGCAAGATCTAAGGAATGGTTGTTCATCTGACTATTGGAATACTCTTGCTTAAACCATTTTTCAGCTTAGAAATAAGACAAGAGAATCGCTCAAACTGTTTAGTCAGTGTCTCACCCTTCCTATGAGAGAATGTCTCATATTGTTGGCGAGGATTTCCCTTATTTGCTAAGACCTCATTGGTTCCTCCGAATGTTCCTTCAGAGCAACCCAGATCATGAGCAGTTTCATGATGCAAAAGCCCTGAATAGATCTCATTTGGAATTGCCATAGCCAAAATTCCATGGGCTTTAGCATCAATTCTCGAACAGCTTAAGATCTTCGTCCGAATATTGATCAGGTTTCTTCGGAAACCTGCTCATTTGATTCAGGAACGCTCACCATAGGCTTGTATGGTCCATGCACCATAGACTTCAACAACGAGCACTTTGGACAGATAAGTGTGTGTCCATACGACGTTGCCATATGTTATGCTCATTCCTCACAGCATCGGAGGCTTTGTTGAGGAACCAGTATTGTGAGGATCGTTAGTTGGTGTCGTCATTTCAGATTTCAATCAAATTCAAGGTAAGCAAAACAGATCTAGCTCAAAAACCACGAGAACCTCAAGTTTAACGGTCAGAAGCAGCAGAAACTCAATCTCTAACTAATTAACTTGCAAATTGGCTAATTCGATCAAACTTAGATGTCAAAAGAGCAGTTTCAAATGATCAATTGTTAAACCGATCAATGATTAACCAGCTCTGATACCATTTGACAGGATCTCAGCCTCTAGTTTGATCAATTAGGTTGTATTCGCAGCGGATTTAGTACAAGAATTAGAACAAACAAGAAGAACACTAAAGATTTAGCAATAAACTGCAAGTTATAGAGAAGATGCAAGTTCTGCAAAAGAGAATATTTCATTCAATGCATGCTTCGACTGCGGCTACAATTAGGTCATTATCCTTATATAGGAAAGAATGACGTCAGCTAATGTCACTTGACAGTGACATCAACCGTTATTAACAAACTACTGATAACAAACTAAACTACTGAAGATGTCACAACAGCTGACATCATCTTACAAAATGCTAAGTGTTAAACTATTACAAGAACTTAAAAGAAACTACTGATAACTACAACGACTGAAGAACAACTCTTCAGTCGTTTTACAAACTACTGAAAATAGAAAAAGAAACAACTGAAAAAGGAAACCAACAACAACAACTGAAGAATACTTCTTCAGCTGTTGTGACAAACATCTAAAGCTTCAGCACTTGGTCTTCAGACTTTAACTTCAGATGATTCATCAGCTGATGACTTCACAGTAGTTGTCATCAGCTGATGTCTTCAGTCTTTGTTTTCAGCCTTTGTGTATCATTGTTGATCTTCAGTACTTCAGTTCTTCAGCTTTGATCTTTAGTACTTGAGTCTTCAGTACTTGAGACTTCAGTACTTGAGTCTTCAGTACTTGATGCTTCAGTAGATGATTCTTCAGTACTTGAAGTCTTCAGTTGTTGATCTTCAGTTCTTTGATCTTCACTGTTGAAGTCTTCAGTCTTTGTCAAACTGCTGATGAAGCTTTCAGCAGTTGTTGTGATGTCTTGTGGGACTTAGAGGTTTTTCTGATCTGGCTCATTGGTTCTTTTGGTCCAACAGATAATCATGTTAAATGGCCATTCTGTGTGATATTTTTAATTCCAAAACAGGTTGCAGTAGATGTCTTAGTTTCCATTAGAAATATACCTTAAATCATTCATCAATTTGTTATGCATATTAGCTCCATAACCATATTTTCATAGTATCCCAGTTTCATAAAACCCGATTCTCTTCTCAATGGCAAATTCCACATGTTGAGTATATTCTATGAATGTGTTGTATTTTCTAGACAAATGGGTTATTTTAGGTACATAGATAGTTTTGGCATTATAATATGCTCATTTATTGATAGCTGTATCCTAAGGATAATCATGTATGTATTATTAGTGTTGATTTGTTTTCTTCATTGTAAGTTTCTTTTCATATTATCAAAGTAGTTGAATTATTTTAGTAGGCTATGGTTCATCCCAATGCTTATCATTTCCCTAATGTCATTTATGCGTATAATGAACGTATGCATTATTGACAAGTATTGAAGTTATTGAAATTTCCAAATATTCTTTTTTGTTAATCACTTAGTCATTATGATATTATTGGTCATCAATGTTTTATATAGTTGTTAGATGTTTCTAAATTTTTATCATTTAAAAGATTGATCTAAAGGTTTCTTGTGTATTGTTTGCATTCCTGTGTTGGACCAAAAGAACCAATGAGCCAGATCAGAAAAACCTCTAAGTCCCACAAGACATCACAACAACTGCTGAAAGCTTCATCAGCAGTTTGACAAAGACTGAAGACTTCAACAGCTGAAGATCAAAGATCTAAAGAACAACAGCTAAGATCCTAAGTACTGAAGTCAAGTGCTGAAGATCAAAAGCTGAAGTACTGAAGAACTGAAGATCAACAACTGATGCACAAAGTCTGAAGACAAAGACTGAAGACATCAGCTGATGACAACTACTGAAGTCATCAGCTGATGAAACATCTGAAGATCAAAGTCTGAAGACCAAGTGCTGAAGCTTCAGAGTTCGTCACAACAGCTGAAGTTTGTCTTCAGTTGTTGTGATGGTTTTTCTTCTTCAGTAGTTTGTATTTTTCTCTTTTCAGTATTTGTACAACAGCTGAAGAGTTTGTTCTTCAGCTGTTATAGTTCAGTAGTTTGTAAACGACTTAAGAGTTTGTTCTTCAGTCGTTGTAGTTATCAGTAGTTTCTTTTCAGTTCTTGTAATAGTTTGACACTTAGTATTTTGTAAGAAGATGTCAGCTGTTGTGACATCTCAGTAGTTTAGTTCGTTATCAGTAGTTTGTTAATAACGGTTTGATGTCACTATCAAGTGACATCAGCTGACGTCATTCTGCCTATAAAGGTAGATGACCTAATTGTAATCTGGGCCGAAACGTGTGATTCAATAGAAAACACCTTTTTGCAGAATGTTCTCTCTCTCTATAATTACTGTTACATGCAAAATCATTTGTGTTCTTGCTTATTGTTTAATTCTAGTGCTAAATCCGCTGCGAATACAACCTATAGATCAAACTAGAGGCTGAGATCCTTTCAAATGGTATCAGAGCAGGTTAATCATTGATCGATTTCACTATTGATCATTGAAATGCTTCTTTGATCTCTACGTTTGATCGAATTAGCAATTTGCAAGAATTAGTTATAGAGATTGAGACTCTGCTGTTTCTGGCCGTTAAACTTGAGGTTCTCGTAGTTTTGAGCTACATTTGTTTTGTTTAACTTGATTTTGACTGAAATCTGAGATGGCGACACCAACGAACGATCCTCACAATACTGGCTCCTCTACCAAGCCTCTGATGCTTGTGAGGAACGAGTATAACATATGGCAACGTCGTATGCTCCATCACTTGTCTGTCAACAGTTCTAGTTGTTGGAGTCAGTGGTACATGGACCACACTGCCTATGGTGAGCGTTCCTGAATCAAATGAGAAGGTTCCGAAGAAACCTGAACAATATTCGACGAAGATCTTAAGCTGTTCGAGATTGATGCTAAAGCCCATGGAATTTGGCTATGGCAATTCCAAATGAGATCTATTCAGGGCTTTTGCATCATGAAACTGCTCATGATCTCTGGGTTGCTCTGAAGGAACAATTCGGAGGAACCAATGAGGTTTTAGCAACACAAGGGAAATCCTCGCCTAACAATATGAGACATTCTCTCATAGGAAGGGTGAGACTCTGACTCAACAGTATGAGCGGTTCTCATGTTTTGATCTCTGAGTTGAAGATGGTCAACAAGTACTCTAATCCATGAACAACAGATTCCTCAGATCACTGCCTGAGAGATGGGACACTTATACCATTATCCTATGCTCTAGTGCAAATCTGGATACTCTATCTCTCACCCAACTTCATGGGAAATTGCTCATATTTGAGAGAGAGATAGAGCAAAAGAGGAAGTTGTCCATCTCTGGCAAGCTCACTGATGACTTGTCACTGGCAATGCTGCCTTGATAGGTCAGGAGTCGGAATATGCTGCATCAGAGAGTGCCTATATGAGCATATTGATTTCTCTACCAACTCTGAACATGCTTTTGTTGGTGTAATAGTGGTTCAGGGGGTAGCAGTGATAACCTATGTTTCCTGATGAGGACTTGAAGGGCATTCCAGATGATGATCTGGAAGAGATGGATATTTTGAGTCAGATGGCTATGATAAATATTCGATCTCAAAAGTCTACAAGAGAACTGGCAGAAATTTCCTGGTCTCTCAGGCAAAACCAAGGTTGGTTTAGACAAGAGCAAGCTGAAGTGTCACAAGTGCCACAGGCTTGGACACTTTGCTAGAGAGTGAGATCATCTGGATCTAACACCTCTGCACCCTTGTGACTTTTCCTAGTAATAGTTCACAGAACAAAGGGAAGCATCCAGTTCTCAGGGTTATCCATCATCAGCACAGCCATCACTGCTTACTTTGTGCCTCAGGGTCATATGCAATACCCATACCCCTGCTACTATGTGCCTCAGCCCAGTCAAGCTCAAGGATCTTCTGCTCAGCCACCATATGCTCTCCCTGAGCCTCAACCTTCCCAATCTCATCATCAACCCCAACCTCAACAACACAGCTTCTTCACCCCAAGATTTGTTGAATGGAGTCGTTTGCAAGATGATTTATCTGGTCAGGAACAACTATTCCAAGGTGCTGGTCAACATGGTGGTGATCATCCATTTGGGAATCTTGCTCTAATGGCCTTTGAGTCTACTGATGGGTCATCATCCAATGCTTCATCACAGGTATCTTCTAAGGCTAAAGCCAAGCTTGTTCTGATTCATGCATAGCAGTATTTGCTTCTATTAGAGAGGCAAATGTGGCTTTAATTGATAAAAACTTTGAGCTAGAGCAAACCATTTCCAAAAGAAAAGCTGAATTTGAGGCTGTGATTAATGATAAAAATGATGAGATTTATAAGCTTAAATGCCATCAAAGAGGATGAGGCTAGGGAAGAGGTACTTCTAGAGAAGTACAGAGACCTCAAGGAAACACTTGCAGCTACCCAGGTAGAGTGTGATCGATGGGTACAATCCTGCAAGGGTTTTGAAATGCTTTTGAGTAAGCAATCAGCTTCCAATGTGAAGTTTGGATTGGTTATAATCACACTGCTCCTTCAACAGATTATACTTCCAGAGAAGTTGATCTGATGGAGAGAGCAATAACCAATCCTTCTCATCATGTGACCTACTATCTGATACAACATCATCAGAAGTAGAAGTCAGCATTCATTCCTCACAAACCAATCAGCTGATGCTAAAATAGCTGATGTTCACATGCTGACTATCACATGATCAAAGAGTTGATCAACTCAGGTGTTGTCTCTAGAAGTACTGAAAGTACTGGAGAGCAAGTGATACACCTGAAGTTCGAACCCACAACTACTACCAGTACTGAAGAGAAGAAAACACCAGTAGAAAGGGTTTGAAGACTACTGAAGAGGATATCAGGAATGCAAGTACTGACAGCAAACAGCTGAAACAGTCTTCAGCAGTTCATCTTCTTTCAATAGATGATCACATAAGATGAAGAAGAAGCCATGTGAGATATGTGGCTTGTTCAATCATCTTACTGATGATTGCTGGTACAAAAGGGGCTCCAAACTCAAACAAAAGGAGAAAATTAAAGAGCAAGTGAATAAAATGAAAAATGAGTTTGAAACCAAGTTTGTACTAGCAACATCAAAACCTGAAACCCCTAAGCCCAAAAGAAATCCAAAAAGAAGGTAGGGGTTAATCAGGCAACAGCGGAGGTTGCTCAAAAGAAGATGGTGCAACCAGGGAATCCATCACCAGCAAGCACTAATGTGTCTGAAGAGCTGAAAGCTTTATCACAAAGTCAGACCACACTTGTAATGATGGTTCAACATCTAATGGAAAGAGTCAACCAATTAGATGCTCTTGTGTTAAAACCACAGAAAAGGAAATCCAAGCCAAAGGATTCTTCTTCTACACCATCTCCTTCACCTCAGCTGTCACAATAACAAATCTGTTAGTGTCACATCTGTTGAAGAGAACAGACCCAAAACCAAAAGGTTTAAGTCTCAAAAACTAATTGTTTGTTGTGATTGCATTCTTCAACATGCCAAAGAAGCATCTGGTATGTGGACAGTGGAGATCCATGCACATGACAGGAAGCAGCTCACTTCTTATGACTACTCTCAAGGAAAGAAGGGATTTATTTCCTTTGGCAATGATGCAAAAGGTTACATCATCGGAAAAGGCTTTGTTTTCAATTGGAGAAATAAGATTTGATGATGTTAATTATGTGGAGAATCTCAAGTACAATCTCTTGAGTGTCAGTCAAATGTGTGATAAAGGCCATGTAGCTCTTTTCACCAGCCAGAACTGTCGGATTCTGTCATCCAAAGTTCTGAGTTTGATTGACAAGGTGTTGGATGAATATACTCTCCTGAAGGCCAACAGGACAGGAAGAGTATATGCCTTAGATCTTTCCAAGAAAATTGATCTAAAAGGCCATCCTTGCCTATTCTCCAAGGCCTCTCCTCAAGAATCTACTCTATGCATAGAAGACTGGGGCATGTATCTCAAAAACATGACAGCTGATGCCCTGGATTAGTAAGAGGGTTGCCTTTGAAGGAGTTCAAATGTGAAGACAGCTACACTGCTTGTTTAAAAGGAAAACAACACAAAGTTTCATTCCCTCCAATAGAAGAGCCTAAGTCCACTGCCGGCTTGCAACTATTGCACATGGATCTCTTTGGTCCTATCAGGGTAATGAGTATGGCAAAGAAGAAATACTGTCTGGTAATTGTGGATGATTACTCCCGATATGTATGGTCTTTTTCTTGTACTCCAAAGATGAAGCTGCAAAGCTATAATAAACTTTGTGTTATATGTGGAGAAGCAGTATTCCCTTCAGTCAAGTGTGTGAGAAGTGACAATAGCACAGAGTTTAGGAATCACACACTTGATGACTTTTATTTGTCAAAGGGAATCAAAAGGCAGTTCAGCATTCCAAGAACTCCTGAACAAAATGGAGTGGTGGAGAGAAAGAACAGGACTCTCATTGAAGCTGCAAGGTCAATGCTGGCTGACTCAGGATTGCCATTGACCTTTTGTGCTGAAGCTGTTAATACAGCTTGCTATGTACAGAATAGAGTATTAGTGAATCATAGGTTGATGAAGACTCCTTATGAAGTACTTCATCATTTGGCTCCTTTGATTTCCTTCTTCAGAGCCTTTGGGTGTCCTTGCTTCATTCTCAACACAAGAGATCCACTCCAGAAGTTTGCATCAAAGGTGGATGCAGGGTATTTTGTTGGTTATTCATCTACTTGCAAGGCATACAGAGTTTTCAACTGTAGGACAAAGATAGTTGAAGAGACTCTGCATGTGAAGTTCAATGAATCTCCAAAGGACAAGATTCTATAAAACCCTGTGGAGTTATTTGATCTGGACATACTGCAATATGTTCCTAATCAACCTCCAGCTGTTGTTCGTGTCCACAGTTCTCCACCTGGTGGTACTGATGATGAAGATGCCAGTATTCACCTTTTCAGGCTTAGTGACAACCTGCCTGAGTCAACTAAACCTGATGCTCCTGTGGGTTGAGCAGTTCCATCCACAAAATGCTGATGAGATTTCTGTATGCTCTACTTCATTTGAGCTGCCATCTCCTACATGGTTTCAAGAATCTTCATCACCACCTGTTACTCTGCCGAAGGTCTTACAAACACTTGCACTGATATTATAGTCTATCAAGAGCTGAAGAATCACCCAATGTCTCAGATCATGGGTGATATCAATGCTGGAGTTTCAACCAGGAGTCAATTGTCCAACTTCTGCTTCTATGCTCTCTTCATCAGTCAGCAAGAGCCAAAGATCTACCATGTTGCACTCAGAGACAATGGATGGGTTGAAGCAATGCAGCTTGAGCTTCTTCAGTTCAAGAAACAGCAAGTGTGGGAGCTTTTCCTTTACCCCAAGGAAAGTGTGCAATAGGCACTAAATGGGTATTCAGGAACAAAACAGACGAAAAGGGCCAAATAGTTAAGAACAAGGCCAGGCTGGTTGTCCAGGGTTTGCACAAGAGGAAGGCATCGATTATGATGAAACCTTTGCCCCTGTAGCCAGACTGGAGGCAATTAGATTGTTCTTAGCTTATGCTGCCTTTCATAGTCTTAAGGTTTATCAAATGGATGTCAAAAGTGCCTTCTTATATGGAAAAATAAAGGTGGAAGTTTATGTATGTCAACCACCAGGCTTTGAGGACAATAAATATCCTGATTGGGTATATAAGCTTGATAAGGCTATTTATGGGCTGAAACAAGCTCCTAGAGCCTGGTATGAGACACTATCAACTTTTCTTCTGGAGAATAAGTTCACTAGAGGCACCATTGATAAAACCTTATTCATAAAGACTGTAGGACAGCATAAGCTCCTTGTTCAAATATATATTGATGACATCATCTTTGCATCCTCTGATCCACAGTTGTGTGATGAATTCACAAAGCTCATGAAGCAAAAGTTTGAAATGAGTGCTATGGGAGAATTACAGTTCTTTCTAGGTTTGCAAATCAAAAAAGGGCTGATGGAATCTTTATTCATCAGTCCAAACACTAAAGAGTTGTTACATAAGTTTGATTTACAAAACTGTAAGCCTTGTTCTACTCCCATGAGCAGCATCACACAACTGGATGTAGATCAGAAAGGTAAAGCGGTTGATGAAACCCTTTACAGATGTATGATTGGGTCCTTGATGTACCTTACAGCTTCTAGACCAGATATCATGTTTGCAATATGTGCCTGTGCTAGATTTCAGGCTGCACCTAAAGAATCCCATTTGATTGCAGTCAAAAGGATCTTTAGATATCTGCAAGGTACCCAATCACTAGGTCTTTGGTATTCAACTGGGCATTCTTGCAAATTAGTTGCTTTCTCTGATAGTGACTATGCAGGATGCAAAGTCACCAGAAAATCCACTTCTGGTGGTTGCCAATTCCTAGGCAATTGTTTAGTTTCTTGGCAGAGTAAGAAACAAACATCAATTGCTACATCCACTGTTGAAGCTGAGTACATTGCTGCTGCAAGTTGTACATCTCAGGTACTTTGGCTTCAGAACCAACTTTTGGATTATGGCATTACAGAGACTAAGACTCCATTATTAATGGATAGTGCTTCAGCTCTTTGCATTGTTAAAAATCCAGTCCAGCACTCTAGGACAAACATATTGAGATCAGACATCATTTTATTAGGGATTGCTATAAAAAAGGTCTGATTGATCCAAAGTTTGTGCCTAGTGCTGATGAGCTTGCAGACATCTTTACTAAGCCTTTAGATAGTGCCACATTTCAAAATCTGGTACTAAGGCTTGGTATGCTGCAGCTAGAATAATTTGACTAATATGATGTTCTTAGTTCACAAGTACTGATGAGCATTAGTATGCAAAGGTCAAATATAAGTACTGATGAGTAGTTTAGTCTTCAGCATTTTCACAACTACTGAAGACTAACATGCTTCAAAGTACTGAAGTACACTATTTGTTGAAAACAACTGATGTAGTTACAACTACTGATGTGGTTATAACTACTGATGAACAATTTTCAAACAAATAAGTACTGAAGAACAAATTTTGTTCACAAGTACTGATGTGTAATCTTACACAAGTACTGAAAGACAAAATTTGTTCACCAGCTCTGAAGAATAATTTATCAGCACTTATGAACATCTAATCATAAGAGCTGAGGAATAAAATATTCACAAGAGCTGAAGGGCCAATGAAACATCTGAAAGTCAGCCAAAGAGCTGATGAGTAATGTGGAGGTCAGAATGAAACAACTGAATTGACGGAAACAGCTGATGAGTAACTTTACTCTTCAGATGATACCTACATCTGTTGTTTCATACCCAAACAACTGAATGACAAAACCATGTCTTCAGTAGTTTCATAACTACTGATGGTTAACACCAAGTCCTCAGTTATTTACAACAACTGAAGCAAAACCATGTCTTCAGTAGTTCATAACTACTGATGTCAGTGTTACAACTACTGAAGGCTAAGACCAAGTCTTCGGTTGTTACAACGTCTGAAGATGAAAACCATGTCTTCAGTAGTTTATAACTACTGATGACTAACAACAAGTCTTCAGCCGTTTACAACATCTGAAGGACAAAACCAAGGTCTCGTAGTTTCAACTACTGAAGACTAACACCAAGTCCTCAGATGTTACAACCACTGAAGGTTCAAACCACGTCATCAGTAGTTTCAACAACTGATGACTAACACCAAAACCTTCAGTAGTTTTCTTTCAGCCTTTGTCATATCCTATAAATACCCAACCTTCAGAGCTTTTCATTCTCACTTGACCTAAAATTTCAAAAACTCTGAAACCTCCCATACACCATAATGGCAACCATGCAACTAAAGCCACGAACACACTGTGTCGCATACCTCACAAAATCGCCTTTCTGGACCAAATTTCATCATGCCATAGATTTGATGGTCGACTCACCCTACCAAACGGCCTTCCTACTAAATCCCATCATCTACGCCGATTCATTATCACAGTTCTGACGAATATCACCATCCAAACTGGAGAGAACGACGGCGAGGTCTCTCTCCGGTCGTCCGTGAACAACCACCCGGTGGTCATTACTCCAGCTATAATCCGACAAACCCTAAAGCTGGATGATGCCACCTACCCAACCGACTATCCCAAAGGCACCCTTGACCTTTCTTTTGCTCACTATGATTATCAGGGTGACCTATCGGCCTCAACCCTGCTGAAGAAACATTCCATGATGCAGAACGACTCATATTCCACATGGTAAATCTTTGCCTAGCGCCAAAGACATCCTCATGGGACCAGATGTCCTCAAGGTGGCAGCAGGTATTGTATTCTATCCTTGATAAACAACCTTTAAACTTAACTGAAATAATTTTTTCAGAACTCAAGGACATGGCCACAAAACCATTTGCCAACCGTTGGATTTATATCCACGGTTCATTATGGCCATGATAGAGAGTCAGCTTAATGCTGAGGGACTTGTTGGTACCGGGGTCCCTGCCATGGCTGTTTTAACTGAGGTATACTCCAGGCACAACACGACCAAACCCTTAAAAAGGCTGCCAAGCTGCGAAAACCCACGCAACTGGAACCCACAGCCTCCACCTCACAATCCAAAGTCCCCACCAAACCCAAACCCAAAAGAAAACCCAAAAAGGCTACTCAGGGAGATGAGTTCCCTGAGGATGCCCCTACAACACAAATGCAGGAAGTGACTGTTGGCCAGATTATCCCAGCAGTCACCACGACTCCACCTACCACAACCGCACAGGTTTCCTCTTTACAGGAGCCTGATGCAACCATTTCTGGGGCTACCACACATCTGAAACCTATCTCAATTGAGGAGGTTGCCATTGAAATGCACACTCCTCCCCATGTGCACACTGCTTCAAGCCCATCCCCCACTGCAACTGCCCCTCAAAGTCCTACTTTTATAATTGCAAAAGTGTTGACCCATCTAAACACTCCACCCTATCCCCAGGCACCAATTACAATGGGATATCTCCACCATGGAGAGGGTGGAACCAAGTGTTGATGGGAACCCAAACACAGAGAATCACATGTCATATCTCCAAGTGTGGCCACGGAGATAAGGCAATCTGGTGAGGCTGCCACTTCCCCATCAACATATGAGCAGGAGAAGCTGGTACCATCAATAAGACCTCACCAGAGGCAACTGCCGATGATGGATCCAATCCGGAGGCTGGAAGTCCCTAGAACCAAGACAAAGGGGCATATGCAACTACTGAGCCACACTCAGTGCATGTACATCCTGACACAGTCATGAAGTCAGGTGATTCAGTGCAAACTGATGATGACCTGAGCTTCTTCTTTGATGTAGTTGCTCAAAATACCATTCTTGAGGAGGAGGTGAGCAGACTCAAAGAGCTGCTCGCCAAATTCTCTCAAGAATCAAGTCCATCTGCCACCATTAACCCACAGATGGCACCTTCACCGGAAGGTCTCACATACACTCAACCACTCCCACAAACTCAGCCACCAGCCAGTGCTTCTGGCACTAGTTCTCAGGACCAAACCCTCCTGAGCAATTAGTTGCTATCCTCCAAAATTCCCTGCCTCTCATCACACCAATAATCACAAACATTGTGATGAAAACCCTTGATGAGAGGCTTCCCTCACAAATACAACCCTTGGTGGAGGTTGCTGTAGCTAAAGCGCTTTTGATAGTCAAACCCTAACCAATGCACCTAAAAAGGGGGAGACATCAGTGAAAGCAAAGAGGAAGAGGGTAGAGGAGGAGCAAGAAGTGGTGGAAGAGGTGGTAAAAGAGAGGGATGTGGGTGAGGAGACTGAGAGGGTGAAAGAGAAAGAGAAGGAGAGGGAGGAGAGAGCTGAACAGATCAAAGTGGCTGAAATCCAAAAAGATTTCAGTGTCACTTACAAAAAGAAGAAAGGTGAGAAGGAGGGAGAGAAGGTGATAAAGGAGACCGATCTAGCAGTCCTTGTCAAGGAGGCTGATGCTGAGCATAGCCGATCAATGGACTCTATCATTGATCAGTTGTTCAGGCAAGGCTTTGACAAGGACACTGCCATGCTAGATTAGGAATTTAGGAAGTTGGAGATAAAGGAGATAGAATACCGATGGACCAGTCATAGCCAAGAAGAGAAAGAGACTCGATGCTATGACTAGGTTTATTTCGAAGTACCTGGGGAGACCAGTCCTAGATGTGAGAGCTTGGACCAGGGGCAGAATCTTGGCTATAGCCACCAAGATCTGTTCGGCTGGTGAATTTACCAAGGGACTGGTCGCAGAAGCCCTGTCAGAAGCCGGTGCTGGGGACAGGACTTTGCTAGTCAAACAGACAACTTCCCTCATTTCTAGATTACTAGCAAAGCCTGCCCAATCTCCCACACCAACACCTACCCAACCACAACCCACAAAACCAACCCCATCACCATCAAAACCCATTGTCGATGATACACCCTTGCAGAAGAAGAGAAGGGTGTTGAGGCTGCAAGAAGAAGAAGAAGGGGAGGATGAGGAAGATAGGTTGCCTCTCTCTGCAGTCATATCTTTACCCAAAGCCAAACCTATGCCCATCACTCCCACCTCACAGATGGAAGCTGTAAAGGTTAAACTGGAAGAAGAACAGCAGCATAGGCTACATGATGATGTGCTGCTGAAAAGAGTAGATAAAGCCTATGCTGCTTTCTCATCAATTATGAATATGAAGAAACAAGCTCTGAGATTATTCACTTTAAGGCATACATTCCAATTTCAAAAGGACAAAGTGAGTATTTGGCCTGATCCCAGGGTGTCTCACAGAATTATGAAGAAAGATATACCAAAGATACAATGGCCTAGTGAAAAGGATCATAGGTGAAGAGATCTCCTTGGCCATTGTAATATCACCCTGGGAGATCATAGAAGATTTCAAGAAAACCTATCAGGCTAACCTCCCACCACAAAAGATGTTGGAGAACAGAGTTGTTAAAAAGGGGTTAGTCTACAAGAGGTTTGAGAAACTTCAAAGAAATGAGCTCCAGTTGTTCTTAGAGGGTAATCACCCAGATGAATTCGCCTATAGGGCCATAACAACTGTGGAGCTCAAAAGTGGTAAACAGGCCAAATACATCTCAGAGCTCTATGGGCCTGAAGGATTCTTTGAAGGTGAGGCAGAAGTACTTACCATGGAGGAACAAGTGATGTTTTAGAGGCCTACACCAGAGAATCCTACAGGCTCATAGTGGGAAGTAGGTCTTATGGATGGGACAACTCTGTGTCCAGTTCCCAAAACAGAGTTCCCATCCATACTATGCCAAACAAATTCTTAAGACCTCTTCCTAGGCCTATGCTTAATTGGGTCATGTTCTAATCTGATCAAGAAGGAAAAAGACCAATCTTCCTACCATCAATAAGTGGGACAATAAATTGCTTAGAGGTTTGGCTGCATTGGTTAGGGGGAGATTGTTGGACTAAAAGAACCAATGAGCCAGATCAGAAAAAACCTCTAAGTCCCACAAGACATCACACAACTGCTGAAAGCTTCATCAGCAGTTTGACAAAGACTGAAGACTTCAACAGCTGAAGATTAAAGATCTAAAGAACAATAGCTGAAGATCCTAAGTACTGAAGTCAAGTGCTGAAGATCAAAAGCTGAAGTACTGAAGAACTGAAGATCAACAACTGATGCACAAAGTCTGAAGACAAAGACTAAAGACATCAGCTGATGACAACTACTAAAGTCATCAGCTGATGAAACATCTGAAGATCAAAGTCTGAAGACCAAGTGCTGAAGCTTCAGAGTTCGTCACAACAGCTGAAGAAGTTGTCTTCAGTTGTTGTGATGGTTTTCTCTTTCAGTAGTTTGTATTTTCTCTTGTCAGTAGTTTGTACAACAGCTAAAGAGTTTGTTCTTCAGCTGTTAGTTCAGTAGTTTGTAAAACGATTAAGAGTTTGTTCTTCAGTCGTTGTAGTTATCAGTAGTTTCTTTCATTTCTTGTAATAGTTTAACACTTAGCATTTTGTAAGAAGATGTCAGTTGTTGTGACATCTTTAGTAGTTTAGTTCGTTATCAGTAGTTTGTTAATAACAGTTTGATGTCACTATCAAGTGACATCAGCTGATGTCATTCTGCCTATAAAAGGTAGATGACCTAATTGTAATCTGGGCCGAAACGTATGATTCAATAGAAAACACCTTTTTGCATAATTGTTCTCTCTCTATAATTTTACTGTTACATGCAAAATCATTTGTGTTCTTGCTTATTTGTTTAATTCTAGTGCTAAATCCGCTGCGAATACAACCTAATTGATCAAACTAGAGGCTGAGATCCTTTCACCTAGTATATTTGGTTATCTCCTTTGTATTTTTACCTTGTAATAGTATGTAGTAATTCATTACTGGTTTCTGTTCAGTGTTCAATTAAATCAAACGACCAAGACATTTTCAAAGTTTAAAAAATTACCCTACCCTTCCATCATGAGCACAGGTACCTATTCAATGTTTTTTCAGATCAATATTTGTATGTTTTTTGATAATCCGTTACATGTTTTTTTTTATTTTTGCCTTTTGCAGCTCGCAAAAGTATCAGGCTAGCTGGTAAGGCTCACTCATTGAGAAAGTCATCAAGCGGTGATCCGCATAAACCCATTATTATTCCTGATCATTCTAATGAGGGTAATCGTTGGTTAATGATCTGTCTCATACTTCAGTTTATCCATGAGGTAATCATCCAAGACTTCTAAGTATTTTAATTGATTTTGTCTTTCTCCGGATTCCATTATAATATCCTAAAATCAATTTATCATAAAGACATATTCTCTAACATTATAAGATATTTCATTGCTCTTAGGAGAAGGAAATGAATCTCATCCCAGTATATGTTCTGATTCAAATCAGCCTAGGTGATACACTAAGAAATGATTGGCAAGTATGCTTCTATTTCCTGTTACGTAGCACCAAAACCATTGAAATCATTGATTGATATGTGGTTGACGCATTCTTGTTAATTCAGCGAAGAGGTGTTGGGGAAATCTAAAATACAGTTAGATCAACCTAATGAGGTTCTTCACATACATACTTCAAGTACGAAGAAGTCAAAGTATTGCTGAATTCAAGAAGTCAAAAGTATTGCTGAATTCAAGAAGTCAAAATTTTATCATGGTAGATATGTAGTTTATTAAGCAACAAATGAAATGGGATTATTTCTTAATTTATTTTATTTTAGAAAATGAATCTCCTATGGTGACTCACTTAAAAAGTATATTACCTGGCCAATTTCTTTTAACCATTTATATTATATGTTTTCCACCGAGTTGGTTATTCACTGATATATGTTTATATCACTATATACCATGCACCCTTGTTTAATGTGTATATGTTGAGTTTTTATAGGACGATATGACATCAATCATTTGGTATCATTGTAATTATTTGTATGTATTCATAAAAACACTTTTGTTCACGAGTGACTGACCGGCTTGTCGCGTGCACTAGTCAAAGATAGTATTTGTATAGTTCCTTAGTACCAAAACTATGTAGCAAATGGTAAGAAGGGTGTCGAATCATAGGGAGTATGTGGTTTGTGTTTAGACTTGAATTGGACTAACGAGTCAATTATTGTGACATCCGTCACCAAAGGTCCGTCGTTTAACATGATTTACTTAACCTTGTTAACAGTCATTCCTCATTTAGACGAACCAATTACGTGAACACCCTATTTGTTTTGCTTAATTGCCCTTATATACGTGTTAAGGTTGTTCAACTTGTAGTATCTTAAGACGTTTCTTCAAGATTTGCCCCGTTAACACTAAACACGTCATTTTTTATAATAAAATAATTTTCACGAATAAAATCATTTTAACTTATAAATAACATAAATAACATTTTATCGTCAATAAAACAAGACTAAATTATAACGTTTTCAACCGAAACAAAATTTAGGAACTCGGGGCAAAGTACGGGGACTAAACTTGACACTTTGAGAAACTAGGCTGGGTATAAATACCCTCCTTCCAGCCATTTCTTCCTTTTCTTCTCCTCACTCTTCTTCTTCTCCACCATTTTCTCCCCACTTCTCTCTCTAGACTACACCAAAAACCGACCCGTTTCTCGCATTTTCGTCTTCAAATCTCGAGTACCATCGTGAATACTAGTTCCTAGCAGGTCGATAACCTCACTACCTCGTTTTTAACTCGATTTTACAGCTGCATTTCGAGGGTTTTCGGGTGCTCGGGTTCATCCGAGCACATGAGGTCGTGTGGACTTGCATGTCTTGTTTCTGAGTGTGTTTCTTGTCTAGATAGGTTAGAATATGAGTTCTGGAGGTTTTGGTTGGGTAAAACTTGTGATCGGGCAGCCGAAGGCCGACCTGCAACTCACTGCCGTCGCGACTCCCGATGGCGCGAATGGGGTTGTCGCGCGACTGGGACGTGCGACTGCATGTGTGTGTGCGACTTGAGACTTGAGCGAATAGGTAAGTCGCGCGGTTGTGTCGCGCGACTGTCGGTGGGTGCAAAATAGAGATTGTCACGCGATTGGTAATGTCACGCGACTGGAGATGTCACGCGACAGGGGTTGTCGCGTGACTGGGCTATGCGAAAGTATGTGTGTGCGATTGTGCGTGAGTCGCACGGTCAAATGCCTGTCGCGCGAAAGAGAGTCCACTCGCGCGAATGAAGCTGATTCGCGCGGGGGGGACTTGAGTCGCGCGGTGGCTGTTTAGTTGCGCGACTGGTATTGCATGGTACGACTGAAGGCTTAGCCACACGAATGGAGGATCAATTGTACGAAAGTAGCTAATTCGTACGACTGAAAGTCCACTCGTGTGAATGGGGTGACGGTCGTGCGTCCGGTCCTATTGTATGATTAATGATGTGTGCGTGTATGGATCCCCTCTTCGGAGATCTCACGACGATAATGTAATATAATAAAGTGTCATAGCTTGATCACAAAGATTAAAGTCAACGCTATTAACAGACACATACTATTTAAAATAATCTAGACTAAGATGTGTGTGACTGCTTGTGTGTACTACCCACGACCGAACCGAAACGACCCGATTCAATTAAACAATATTATAACAGTAGTCCATAAGATTAATTCTTAACATAACTGTCAATAGGTGATTGACTGTTCATACATACATACAAGTTTGGGAAGTTTCATCAGACATACTTACCACTTAACAAGTGAGTTTCGTGGCCCCTTTTTACGCTTATACAATTGTTTCAATCTTTTACAAACATGGGGGAAAAGTATGCTCACACGTTTTCAATGCTGTACAACATACATACAATTTTCATACTTGGAATCAACGTGATACTATTTTGTGAGTACATATCTGATACATACATGATGTTACTGTGTGGACTGTCTTACAACCATTAATTCCGGTGTTGGAACCAACAGATAGGTATTGGTAGTACTACTGGGTTGACACCCCACCCTTGACAGATGGTTACTTGTGAGTACCATCACACTGCCAGGAACGGGCCTTGGGTGAATATATTCTGACAAGTTTCTTTGTGTACGTCGTTAGGTTTGGTTGTATAAACTCATGGTATGTGATTTTGCTTGCTTATAACTGTATGCACGGTATTCCACTACAAACAATATACAGCATCAATTATAAGTTTACAATTTAAACCTGCGAAGCTCACCAACATTATGTTGACCGTTTTGAGCATTACTTTTCAGGTGATCAAGGAAATTGAATTTCTAGGAGTGCTGCCTTTTAGAGGAGACCCTAGGATGAATTTTGTGTTATTACTTTTGTAAAGCTTGAACATGAATATGATCTTTTGTATACTTGTTCCCGTGATGCGGGAATATTACATTACAAGCTATATCAATGTTTTGTGATCATTGTGTGTTGTGCTTATGACTATGCTGTCGTGAACATTGATTATACACGACACAAGTCTCCGTTTGTGTTCGGGTGTCGTCGTGACACGCTTGTCATCATATTTTTATTGCTACTCTATCATATACCATGTGTTATGACGATCCCGTCTAGCTCGCATTCCCCGTGTTTCCGCTATCAGCGGGGGGTGTGACAGACTTGTATCAGAGCCATTGGTTATAGAGAATTAGGCAATTACACTTGACCTAGACTATAACCTAGGAACCTTCATGTAGATTTGCATGCTTAAGCTTGTGTGCATTTATATATCTCGTGTATGTGTTCCTCCTTACATGATTGATTATCCTTCTGTTATGTTATCCTTCACCTTGTGCTTGAGCCTTGTGCTCGTCACTGATGAGGTGCTTCCTATTGGATCTTCCGTTCCCTCTGCGCCAAGTTATCATAACCAAATTCTGGAATCGAGACCCGAACAGATCATCACAGATCTTACATTGCGCTTGACCTCAGATACTGAGACCGACCCGAGGAGGCTATGTCTGAGTCCTTTCAAGGACGCGAGATAGACAACCTCCGCAAGACTATACGTGACTACATGTTTGGTTCTCAGTGACTTGATGGATTATTATGGATATGATGTGAAGGAAGGTCGGATGTCATGTAACCGGATTAGGCATCATTCTCGGTACATCGTGGGTGTGGTGGGAACGCTGCGGGGAACCCTATATATAGCATCACCGGTATACCGAGAATATGCTTGAAATGGGCTGCATGGTGGTCTTGACTGACCGGAGCATCGAACGTTGGAACTTGATAAGTGGAGTACTTATTATCATAAGGTGACTAAAGCTTATATGTTACCTCTTTATGAATAGAACATGCCGCCTCGAAGATCTAACCGCAGAAGTAGTAGCGGAAGTGAAGCCCCGAGGGGCAGAGGCAGAGGCAGAGGCAGATCTTCAGGAGCAAATGAAGGTCCTATGGCAATACTCAAGGGACTGGAAGCCCTGATATGGCAACCCTGATTACCCAACAACTGACTGCCTTGATTCCCACCATTGTAGCTCAAGTGAGCGATGCTTTGCAACAACAAAACCACTCCCACGGGGATGGTGGTAACGAGAACGAGGGTAATGGAAACCCGACTGGGAATGAAAGCAACCAGGAGACCGGAAATGGTGGTACAGCCGGTAACGAAACTGGGGTTACTAATGCCAAACGGGGTGTTTTACAAGGAGTTTGTGGCCTGTAAGCCCCGGGATTCGATGGTAAAGGTGGGGCGATAGCCCTGATCAGATGGCTCGAGAAAATGGAGGCTGTGATTGACATCAGCGAATGCCTCGACAGCCAGCGCATCAAGTATGTTACGTGCTCACTGCAGGGCCGAGCACTAACCTGGTGGAACACCTAGGTTCAAGCTAGGGGAGGGAATCTGCGATGCAGATGACCTGGGACGAATTTAAGGCTTTGATTACCGAGGAATACTGCCCTCACAACGAGATGCAAAGCTTGAGCATGAGTTCTGGAATCATGCTATGGTGGGGGCGGGGCATGCAGCTTATACTGACCGATTCCACGAGTTGGCTAGACTAGTTCCGCATTAGTCACTCCGGAATCTAAGAGGATTGAGAGGTACATTTGGGGACTCGCGCCTCAAATACGAGCAATGGTAACTGCAGCTGCTCCTCCTACGATTCAGAGCGCAATTCTGAAGGCTGGCGCTCTGACCGACGAGATGGTAAGAACAGGGGTATTGGGCAAGGGAGCAGAGAAGCGAAAGGATGTTGGGGAAAACTAGCCGGTCCAGTGTCGGGAAATCTGATAAAAGGGCCAAGATCACCAGAAACTTCGTGGCTGTGACACCAGGTAGGAGAGAGTATGTTGGGCCACACCCCAAATGTGACAGATGCAGCTATCATCATTCCCCAGAGATGTAGTGCCGGGTGTGCGCAAACTGTAGGCGCCCGGGGCACCTAGCAAGAGATTGTAGAGTGGCACCGAATCTGGTTGCACCCGTCAACGCGGTTAACCCCACCGGGAACGCCAGGGCATGTTACGAATGTGGAGGCCTGATCACTTCAGAAACATGTGCCCCCGACTGAACAGGGCACCGGGTCAACAAGGGAATAATCAACAGCAAGTGATGGCCATAGCGGGCGCTCAAGGTCATGGAAACCAAGGAAATGCTGCACGGGGACGCGCATTCGTCATTGGAGCTAATGATGCCCGTCAGGACCCGAACGTTGTTACGGGTACGTATCTGCTCAATCACCATTTTGCATCCATACTATTTGATACTGGAGCAGACAACAGCTTTATATCTTCTGAGTTCGTGCATATGCTTGATTTAAGTGCTAGTAGGCTAGAAACTAGTTACTCCGTAGAAATGGCCAATGGTAGGGTTGAACAAGCAGACGAGATTATTAAGAATTGCACCCTAATGTTAGAAGACCAGGCCTTTAGCATAGATTTAATACCATTCGAGTTAGGCAGCTTCGATGTGATAGTGGGTATGGATTGGTTGTCAAATCATGGAGCCGAGATTGTTTGTCGGGAGAAAGTAGTACGAATCCCCATGCCAAACGGGGAGGTACTCAAGATTCAAGGAGAACGACCGGGAAGAACACTAAAGCTCATTTCTTGCATGAAGGCACGCCGAAGTCTACGAAGCAGTGTTACACTTTTCTGGCTCACATCGTAGAAAAGAAAGAAGAAGAGACAAAATTGGCAGACATTCCAATTGTACGGAATTATCCGGAGGTGTTCCCTGATGATTTGTCTGGATTGCCTCCTCCACGACAGGTGGAATTCCATATAGAGCTGGTTCCTGGAGCTACACCGATAGCAAAGACACCGTATCGGTTAGCGCCCTCAGAGATGCAAGAGTTGTCAAGCCAACTACAGGAACTACTGGAGAAGGTTTCATCCGACCGAGTCATTCACCGTGGGGAGCACCGGTGTTATTTGTCAAGAAGAAGGATGGGTCGTTCCGTATGTGTATCGACTACAGGGAATTGAACAAATTGACCGTGAAGAATCGGTATCCTCTTCCCAGAATCGACGACCTGTTCGATCAGTTGCAAGGAGCCTCGTATTTCTCTAAGATCGACCTTCGATCTGGATATCACAACTAAGGGTATTCGAGGACGATATTCCAAAAACAGCTTTTAGGAACTCGTTACGGGCACTACGAGTTCTTGGTCATGCCGTTCGGATTGACCAACGCACCAGCTGTCTTTATGGATCTGATGAATCGGGTGTGCAAGCCTTATCTTGATAGGTTCGTGATCGTGTTCATAGACGACATACTCATCTATTCTCGTTCAAAGAAGATCACGAAAAACACCTCCAAGCAATTCTAGAACTGTTGAAGGAAGAGAAACTTTTCGCCAAGTTCTCGAAGTGTGAATTCTGGCTTCGAGAAGTGAAGTTCTTGGGTCATGTAGTTAACGAAAATGGAATTCATGTGGACCCCGGTAAGATTGAAGCTGTGAAGAAGTGGGATACTCCCCAAACACCCTCAGAAATACGGCAATTCTTGGGATTGGCCGGATACTATCGTCGCTTCATTGCCAATTTCTCCAAGATTGCCCAACCGTTAACTTTGTTGACTCAGAAAGACAAGAAGTTCGATTGGGGGAAAGCACAAGAACAGGCGTTCCAAACATTGAAGGAGAAGTTGTGCAACGCACCGATATTGTCTCTCCCAGATGGAACTGATGATTTTGTGGTGTACTGTGATGCTTCACATCAAGGTTTGGGCTGTGTACTAATGCAGAAAGATAAGGTAATTGCTTACGCTTCGCGACAACTCAAGGTGCATGAAAAGAACTACACAACTCACGGTTTGGAGTTGGGTGCTGTAGTATTTGCACTCAAGATATGGAGGCACTATCTATATGGCACCAAATGCATCATCTACACAGACCATAAGAGCCTTCAACACATCATGAACCAGAAAGAACTTAACATGCGGCAGCGACGCTGGCTAGAACTGCTTAGCGACTACGATTGTGAAATCCGGTATCATCCGGGGAAAGCTAACGTGGTGGCTGATGCATTAAGCCGCAAGAACGCGTGAAACCATTACGTGCTCGAGCGCTAGGTTTGACTATTCAAACTAATTTAAAGGCCAGATTCAATGGCACAAAACGAGGCTTTGAAAGAAGAGAACCTTGCGGGAGAAGAATTCCGGGGTTGGATAAACAAATGACTCGCAAGGATGACGGCGTACATTACTTCATAGATCGTATATGGGTCCCCAGATGGGGAGGTGTACGTACACTAGTCTTGGATGAAGCACACAAGACACGATACTCTGTTCATCCTGGTGCAGACAAGATGTACCACGATCTGAAAGAACTATACTGGTGGCCAGGTATGAAGAAAGATGTTGCTGTATACGTGAGCAAATGCTTGACTTGTTCAAAGGTCAAGGCGGAACACCAGAAACCATCGGGACTATTGCAACAACCTGAAATTCCCGAGTGGAAATGGGAGAACATCACTATGGATTTATTACCAAACTCCCAAGAACGCCAAGTGGGCACGACTCGATATGGGTCGTGGTGGATCGAATGAGAAAATCCGCTCACTTCTTGCCTATCCGAGAAGACTACAAGATGGATAAGCTGGCAAGGTTGTACATCAAAGAGGTCGTGACACGACACGGGGTGCCGGTGTCAATCATATCCGACCGTGACAGTCGATTACTTCGCGATTTTGGCAGACGTTACAGAAAGCGATGGGCACTCGATTAGACATGAGTACTGCCTATCACCCACAAACAGATGGCCAAAGTGAACGAACTATACAAACATTGGAAGACACGCTTAGAGCTTGCGTAATCGATTTGGTGGTAGCTGGGACACTCATTTACCGTTGATTGAGTTCTCTTACAACAACAGCTACCATACAAGCATTGGATGAGCTCCATTTGAAGTATGGACGGAAATGTAGATCACCAGTTTGTTGGCTGAAGTTGGTGAAAGCCAGCTTACGGGCCCAGAGATCATTCAAGAAACCACTGATAAGATCTTCCAAATCAAAGACCGACTTAAAGCAGCTAGAGATCGCCAAAAGAGCTATGCCGACAACCGTCGGAAGCCTCTAGAATTCAATGTTGGGGATCATGTCTTACTCAAGGTCTCTCCTTGGAAAGGGATCGTACGATTTGGTAAGAAAGGGAAGTTAGCCCCTCGATACGTAGGACCATTCAAGTTTACAGAAAGAATCGGTCCGGTGGCTTACCGATTGAGGTTGCCACAAGAACTTAGCGGTGTGCATGATACTTTTCACGTGTCGAACCTCAAAAAGTGTTTGGTAGACGAGTCCTTACACGTACCAATTGAGGAAATCAAGATCGACGAAAAGCTTCATTTTATTGAGGAACCTATTGAGGTCATGGACCGAAAGGTCAAAAAGCTAAGGCGCAGCAAGATACCTATCATCCGTGTGAGATGGAATTCCAAACGAGGGCCAGAGTTTACATGGGAACGTGAAGATCAGATGAGACTCAAATATCCACATTTACTCGCGGATGACGTTCTAGGGCCTAGCACCAGTTGAATTTCGGGACAAAATTCCCTCAACTGGGGGATACTGTGACATCCGTCACCAAAGGTCCGTCGTTAACATGATTTACTTAACCTTGTTAACAGTCATTCCTCATTAGACGAACCAATTACGTGAACACCCTATTTGTTTTGCTTAATTGCCCTTATATGCGTGTTAAGGTTGTTCAACTTGTAGTATCTTAAGACGTTTCTCCAAGATTTGCCCCGTTAACACTAAACACGTCATTTTTATAATAAAATAATTTTCACGAATAAAATCATTTTTAACTTATAAATAACATAAATAACATTTTATCGTCAATAAAACAAGACTAAATTATAACGTTTTCAACCGAAACAAAATTTAGGAACTCGGGGCAAAGTGCGGGGACTAAACTTGACACTTTGAGAAACTAGGCTGGGTATAAATACCCCCTTCCAGCCATTTCTTCCTTTTCTTCTCCTCACTTCTTCTTCTTCTCCACCATTTTCTCTCCACTTCTCTCTCTAGACTACACCAAAAACCGACCCGTTTCTCGCATTTTCGTCTTCAAATCTCGAGTACCATCGTGAATACTAGTTCCTAGCAGGTAGATAACCTCACTACCTCATTTTTAGCTCGATTTACAGCTGCATTTCGAGGGTTTTCGGGTGCTCGGGTTCATCCGAGCACATGAGGTCGTGTGGACTTGCATGTCTTGTTTCTGAGTGTGTTTCTTGTCTAGATAGGTTAGAATATGAGTTCTGGAGGTTTTGGTTGGGTAAAACTTGTGATCGGGCAGCCGAAGGCCGACCTGCAACTCACTGCCGTCGCGACTCCTGATGGCGCGAATGGGGTTGTCGCGCGACTGGGACGTGCGACTGCATGTGTGTGTGCGACTTGAGACTTGAGCGAATAGGTAAGTCGTGCGGTTGTGTCGCGCGACTGTCGGTGGGTGCGAAATAGAGATTGTCACGCGATTGGTAATGTCACGCGACTGGAGATGTCACGCGACAGGGGTTGTCGCGTGACTGGGCTATGCGAAAGTATGTGTGTGCGATTGTGCGTGAGTCGCACGGTCAGATGCCTGTCGCACGAAAGAGAGTCCACTCGCGTGAATGAAGCTGATTCGCGCGGGGGGACTTGAGTCGCGCGGTTGGCTGTTTAGTTGCGCGACTGGTATTGCATGGTACGACTGAAGGCTTAGCCACACGAATGGAGGATCAATTGTACGAAAGTAGCTAATTCGTACGACTGAAAGTCCACTCATGTGAATAGGGTGACGGTCGTGCGTCCGGTCCTATTGTATGATTAATGATGTGTGGTGTATGGATCCCCTCTTCGGAGATCTCACGACGATAATGTAATATAATAAAGTGTCATAGCTTGATCACAAAGATTAAAGTCAACGCTATTAACAGACACATACTATTTAAAATAATCTAGACTAAGATGTGTGTGACTGCTTGTGTGTACTACCCACGACCGAACCGAAACGACCCGATTCAATAAACAATATTATTAACAGTAGTCCATAAGATTAATTCTTAACATAACTGTCAATAGGTGATTGACTGTTCATACATACATACAAGTTTGGGAAGTTTCATCAGACATACTTACCACTTAACAAGTGAGTTTCGTGGCCCCTTTTAACGCTTATACAATTGTTTCAATCTTTTACAAACATGGGGGAAAAGTATGCTCACACGTTTTCAATGCTGTACAACATACATACAATTTTCATACTTGGAATCAACGTGATACTATTTTGTGAGTACATATCTGATACATACATGATGTTACTGTATGGACTGTCTTACAACCATTAATTCCGGTGTTGGAACCAACAGATAGGTATTGGTAGTACTACTGGGTTGACACCCCCACCCTTGACAGATGGTTACTTGTTAGTACCATCACACTGCCAGGAACGGGCCTTGGGTGAATATAGTCTGACAAGTTTCTTTGTGTACGTCGTTAGGTTTGGTTGTATAAAATCATGGTATGTGATTTGCTTGCTTATAACTGTATGCACGGTATTCCACTACAAACAATATACAGCATCAATTACAAGTTTACAATTTAAACCTGCGAAGCTCACCAACATTATTGTTGACCGTTTTGAGCATTACTTTTCAGGTGACCAAGGAAATTGAAGTTCTAGCAGTGCTGCCTTTAGAGGAGACCCTAGGATGAATTTTGTGTTATTACTTTTATAAAGCTTGAACATGAATATGATCTTTTGTATACTTGTTCCCGTGATGCGGGAATATTACATTACAAGCTAATATCAATGTTTTTGTGATCATTGTGTTGTGCTTATGACTATGCTGTCGTGAACATTGATTATACACGACACAAGTCTCCGTTTGTGTTCGGGTGTCGTCATGACACGCTTGTCATCATATTTTTATTGCTACTCTATCATATACCATGTGTTATGATGATCCCGTCTAGCTCGCATTCCCGCGTTTCCACTATCAGCGGGGGGTGTGACAATTATGAAGCTTGCTATTTTGTTTATAAAAGCTTTGATATGTTTACTTGAAATGGTGTTGAGACTTTGTCCAACACAAAGGAATGAGCAAAACATAACGGTTGCTTAAAATGATTAGTAAAACTTGGACAACTTAGAACAATGGTTAACAAAACAAAGTTTAATAACAAGGTTCACCCCCGGTTGATATCATAAGGTTATGGTTCTACCAATCTAACTAACTTGCATCAAAAGTATGATTTATGCTAACGAGTTCATCATTACAAGGTTTAGGTGTCAAGAATCGTCAACGTTAACACGGACAATAATACACTTCATTACACAAGAACATTCAAACTCTACATCTACATAGCACACATGACCAAATCCATTTCTCAAAGACAAATTTCATACTCATTCATCAATTTGGGAATTCAAGTTAAGCTCAAAGTACTAGCATAAATGTTTCAAGCAATCAAATACAAAATACAAGGATGCAATCTAGTTTTCAAATGTTAACAAACCGTAGTCTTACAATATGCGAACGGGGGAAAACCCAAAGAAGATTAGCCTCTCATGTTGATTGAGGCTTGGAATCCTGGTGATGATCTTGTATGCGACTCCATAGGACTTTGATTTTGCTTGACCTTGATGATGGATGAAAAGCCCCAATTGCAGAATTTTCTTCTTCTAGGGCTCCATGGATGATTGTTGGTGATGAAGATGATTGTGGTTGTTGAAGATGAGTCTCTTGGAGAAGTAAAGAAAGCCTCCAAAATCGCCCAAGTTCGTCCCTCTCTGCCTCTGCTCCGATTAGGGTGTTTTGCCCTAATTCTCCTCCTTAAATGTGGTCAAATCCGGAGAATTACATCAAATCTGACCATACGACGTAAGTTACGTCCTTAGGGACGTAAATTACGTCCTCCCTCATGATTTACGTGGTTAGCCTCTGTCTTACGTCCCAAAATTGTCATTTTTAGAAAGGACGTAGCTTATGTCCTTTAGGACGTAAGTTACGTCGTATGCTCATTTTGCACCAATTTCTTCATTTTCTTCATCTCTTTTCATCTATATATCATCCAATCTTTGTGCACCCTTGAATACATCATTTAAGCTTCCCACACCTACAATTCAAACCTAACACAAAGTGATTACGCTCGATATAAAATCACGTTAAACGCATACATTTAAACACTTAAAACATATACAAAACATGAACGCATCACATCCCCACACTTATCTTTGCTTGTCCTCAAGCAAACTACCATAAAATATTTTTCAAAACATTACAAGACATTTAGAAATTTCTCACCTTCTATCAAGTTAAGGTCCAAAGTCATACCCGCCCCTCAAGCTCATAAGTGAATGATATATGTAATAACAAGCCAAGACTTGCCTAACTAATCCTACCATGCTTTAAACTCTTGCACACTGTTTCATGCCCCTCACAATGATACGCTCCTCTCGGCTATTTTGTGGACTAGCATGTGATGTGCTAGTATGTTTTTCACTCAAAACCATATGCAATAATGTGAGAATAAGCTTGTAAAGCAATCGTGCCTCCACGCTTTAATGGAATAATTCCCAGATCAAAGGACTTTTGTGGTTTTGGGCTTAGGCTTGGGTGAGGAATAAGGCGTTATTTAGTGGCTAATGTGATGAGAAATCCAAAACAATACAAACTACTAATAATGGTACTCGGGTAATTTCTATCCCAACGCTTTTCTTATTCTATTTTTTCCTTTTTCTTGACATCTTTTCTTCAAACACAATGTATATATTCTTTTCATTCAAATTTTTTTTTCATATATATATATAACTAAAGAACACTAATTTGACTAACACTTGGACAAAATCAATTGGATTCTCATCAAAATTTTCAAGAGGATAACTCTTTGATGCTCGGCTAGTGGGTTGACAAATGAAAGGACAATTTATTACACATACTTGTGTTCGCATAAATAGGCTCAAATTGGCAACTAGGGGTAGTTTTGTAATTTTTATGGGTAATAGGGAATAATGGGGGATCCTAATGCCTTTTCATCTCCGTTCACATATTCCTTTGCGGTCTTAGCACGTATCAAACCATACAAGTTCTACCAATTAATCGCATAATGATTACACTCAACAAATGAACTTTTATATATATGTAAGTGATCTAGCAATCTAGGTAAGTATGGCTCAAAACTCACATGATGGGGAGAAATGGGTTGCCGACATGTAGCATGTGTGACTATTTTAACGCATGCTAAAACTAGCTAGGCGTCTCACTTAAAGTTTTCTTTAAAGGCACTTGGTGAGACTATTCGGGGCAACCATGACTAACGACCTTTTACCCAATTTTCTCGGTTTGAAAGTCTTTTGGTGACAATCTAAGTTGTTTGCATAAAATGAGGACCAAAAAGTATTTGAAAATTTGAAATTTTTTCTATTTTCCCCCATCCCCACACTTAATGTTGACATTGTCCTCAATGTGGGTGAAAATCTTTTCAAAACATAAGGGATGTGATACAAATTTCTTCCCCAAAGGTTTTCCCGGCCTAAAACGACGTTCCACTTATTCAAAATACTAAGATAATCATGCTGAAAGGAACATGTGCACCTGGATTTATTCACTTTTTCTTGACATTAGCTTTTCAATCCAAGTACCACAACACCTGCAATTCTAAAAATTGTGTAGAAGCAAGCTTCTCACCTCTTTACAACCAATCAATTAGCATGAATTGTGGAATCTCAATAACCACTCAACAAAGACAAATACATAATAAAAAAACAGAAAAAAAAAACAAACACACACACCATAGATAAAAAAATGTAGATATATATACCTATATATATATCACCCCCCGAACACACGTGTATTGTCCCGAATACACACCAGTCGCACGCGTAATGGGATTTTGTGACTCGGATTTGGCTTGGCAACACTAAATGAGGGCTGAAATGGTCTATACTAAACTAAGCAATGCAAAACAACAAATATGTACAAGTTACCTCTCGTGGGTTGCCTCCCACGCAGCGCTAAGTTTACCTGTCATTAGCCGGACTTGGCGGTGCTGTGATCAAATCGGTACCTCCTCAAGAGTGCTTAACAACAAGCACTCGGATTGTTTGTCCGCCCCATTTATGTCATTTGGGTCAAGATATGGTTTAAGGCGGTGCCCATTCACCGTTTGCCTTAAATGGTCATCAAAATCTTCAATCTCTACATCTCCAAAGTCACCCACCCGGATGATCAAATATGGACCCGTCCATTTACTCTTTAGCTTTCCAGGAAATAGCTTTAAGCGTGAGTTGTACAACATACCTTTTGTCCGGGCTTGAACTCCTTCAAACGAAGCTTGGCATCATGAACCCGCTTCATCTTGTCCTTGTATGCGGATGCGGTTTCATAGGCTTCGTCCCTTATCTCTTCTAACTCATTCAGCGCCAATTGTCTTTGTTTACCTGCACACTCATAGTTCATATTAACAGTTTTAACCGCCCACAAGGCACGATGAGTTAACTCTACAGGTAAATGACAACCCTTTCCATAGACCAACCGGTAGGGAGTGGTTCCAATAGACGTCTTGTAAGCGGTACGATACGCCCATAAGGCATCATCTGGTTTAGTTGACCAATCCTTGCGATCGGGTCGTACCGTTTTTTGCAAAATTTCTTTGATTTGCCTATTAGAAACCTCTACTTGTCCACTTGTTTGTGGATGGCATGGTGTTGCAATCCTATGGTCAACACCATAACGTTTTAGAAGTTTGCCAAAGTTGAAGTTTTTAAAATGTGATCCCCTATTGCTTATTATCACGCGAGGGATACCAAATCTTGAAAAAATGTTGGTTTGGACAAACTTGCATACTACCTTATGGTCATTGGTCTTAGTGGCGATTGCTTCTATCCATTTAGAGACATAATCGACCGCCACCAAGATATAGAGGTTACCGAAAGAGTTTGGAAAAGGGCCCATGAAGTCAATGCCCCAAACATCAAAGATTTCCACCACCAAAATTGGTTGCATAGGCATTTCATCCCTTCTTATCACACTCCCCATTTGTTGGCATCTTATGCAACTCTTGGCAAATTCATAGGAGTCTTTGAAGATGGTAGGCCAATAAAAACCACAAGAAAGAACTTTGTGACCAGTCTTTTGTCCACTGAAATGTCCCCCACATGCCGATTCATGAAGCATGCTCAACACACATGGGATCTCCTCATCCGGTATACATCTTCGGATGATTTGGTCAGCTCCAACTTTGAAAAGATCCGGTTCATCCCAAATGTAATGTTTTGCTTGAGCCTTGAAGTGTTGTTTCTTTCTTCTACTCCATCCTTCCGGCAATGTACCTGTAGCCAAATAGTTTGCAAAATGGGCGTACCAGGGGTTATTGGTGGTGATAGACATGATGTATTAATCCGGGAATTGTTCATTTATCTCTGGCGTGGTATCTTCTTCCACCGGTTGAATTCTTGACAAATGATCCGCTACTACATTTTACTTCCTTTCTTGTTTCGGATCTCAAGATTGAATTCTTGCAATAACAAAATCCAACGATTCAACCTTGGCTTCGCGTCCTTTTTCTCCATGAGGTACCTAACAGCAGAATGATCAGAATAGACAATAACCTTGCTACCCCATATATAGGACCGAAATTTATCTAAAGCATACACCATCGCAAGTAATTCCTTCTCAGTTGTTGTATAATTCAATTGGGCATCTGAGAGGGTTTTACTTGCATAGTATATGGCAACGGGTTTCTTATCAACCCGTTGACCCAAGACAGCCCCAACAGCATAGTCACTCGCATCACACATTATTTCAAAAGGCAATTTCTAATCAGGTGATTGTAGGATTGGAGCTTCAATTAGTTTTTGCTTCAAGATGTTAAAGGCTTTTACACATTCTTCATTAAACTCAAATGGGGCATCTTTTAACAATTGATTACACAATGGTTTGGTTATGACACTAAATCCCTTTATGAATCATCTATAAAAACCGGCATGCCCTAAGAATGACCTAATGCCCTTAACATTAGTGGGGTGAGGTAAAGTGGAAATAACCTTCACTTTAGCATGGTCTACTTCTATCCCACGGCTAGACACAACATGACCCAATACTATCCCCTCTTAAACCATAAAATGGCTCTTTTCCCAACTTAGGACCAAATTGGTTTCAACACATCTTTTTAAAACTTTTTCTAATTAAAGCAAACATAATTCAAAAGATGTGCCAAAAATTGAGAAATCATCCATAAAGATTTCTAATGACTCCCCACCATATCTGAAAAGATACTCATCATACACCTTTGAAAGGTGGCGGGGGCATTACATAACCCAAAGGGCATTCGCCTAAATGCAAACGTGCCATAAGGGCAAGTAAATGTAGTCTTTTCCTGATCTTCAGGATGAATAGCTATTTGGTTATAACCTGAATAACCATCTAGAAAGCAATAAAATTTCTAACCTGATAGTTTCTCAACAATTTGATCAATGAATGGTAAGGGGAAATGATCTTTTGAGGTCGCAGCATTCAATTTCCTGTAATCAATACAAATTCTCCACCCGGTTACTGGCCGGGTAGCTACCTCGTTACCTGAGTCATCTTTAACAATTTGGATGCCCGCTTTTTTGGTACAGTTTGTGTAGGGCTCACCCAAGTACTGTCAGAGATTGCAAAGATGATACCTGCATCTAGCCACTTCAATACCTCCTTCTTGACTACCTCTCTCATGTTGGGTTCAACCTTCGTTGGGCATCATGTGATGGTTTGACTTCCGGATCCGTGATGATTTTGTGCATAACAATTGAGGGGCTAATTCCTTTTAGATCTGCAATGGTCCATCCAATCGCCTCCTTGTTAGCAATCAACACCTCCATCAACGCGCCTTCCTGTTCAATGGATAGATTAGAAGTAATAATAACAAGTAAAGTTTCATTCTTACCAAGGAAAGCATATTTTAAATGCTTTGGTAATTCTTTCAATTCAACTTGTGGTGGTTCTTGCAATGAAGGTTTCAACCCGGTGTCAATCTTCTCGGGTAGTGGCTCCACTTGAACCGACCATGGTGGTCGCTCACTCCTCATGGCCACAATCATTAGCTCCGTTTCTTCCTCCTCTAGTTGCTTTTCAGTTTCCACTCTCAACCTGTCAAACATGAAACAATCCTCCATTGTGTTTTCCTCATCAATGACCATGTCGCATAGAGGTGTACACTCATCAATAATGTCGGCTATGTAGCATTCATCATTAATAAGGGTTAGTCATACCTGAAAATACATTAAGCCTCAACCTATGGTTACCAAATGTCATGTCAACCGTTCCCGTTTTGCAATTGATTTGGGCATTTGAAGTTGCCAAAAATGGTCTACCCAAGATAACCGTAGGTTGTTTGGTTTGATCTATGGAAACATAATCAAGTACTAAAAAGTCCACCGGATAATAAAATCCTCAACTTTTACTATCACATCGGTAATTATCCCACGGGGAAGCTTGGGTGTTAAATCGGCTAATACCACGGTGGTCTTAGCTTCTTGAAGCGGACCAAAGTCGTATTGATCATACAAGCTACCCGGTAAAATACTTACACTAGCACCAAGATCCAAGAGTGCCCTTGTCATTTTGAATTCTCCCACTTGAAGAGATATAATGGGCGCTCCGGGTGTTGTAGCTTAGGTGGAAGGGCACCCGAAAGAATAGAGCTCACATTTTCAGTCAAATCAAGCTTTTTAGGGAATTTGTGAGCTCTCTTTTGGGTACATAGTTCTTTTAAGTACTTAGCATATGAAGGAACTTGCTTGATTGCATCTAAAAGTGGAAAATTAATTTTCACTTGTTTAAAAATTTCCCATATTTCATCTTGTTGTGGGCCTCTCTTCTTTACCACTTTTTGCAAGGGTGCCTTAAGAGCTTCGGGAAAAGGGACGGTATTACCCTCCACCACCTTTTCCTTAGCCTTAGGAGTTTGTGTAACCTCAACGGGTTTGGTTTTAGATTTTTCAGAAAAATTTTCATTTTGACCCGTTTGGCTACTTTCACCCTCATCGTCACTTTTATCAGTAACATCTTCCACCACCCCTTCAACAAATTGGGGTGGTTTAACACCATTATCAACTATCTTACCACTACGCAAAGTAAGTTTATTGATTGATACCTCGCGTGTGTTTTTAGAATTTGAGCCTTGATGTTGTGGATTCACGGTTGTATCACTTGGCAGTTTCCATCGCTTCCCTTAAGTCGGCCCAAATCTTCGGCTAGTTGACCAACTTGCCTTGTGAGAGCTTCATGTGATTTGTCTCTTACTTCATTTTCTCTCTTCATCTCCTTGATGTCATTGTTAGATTCTTTCACCATGTTCATAAGAGCATCTAACTTTGCATTCAACGAGTCATCTCCACCACCTTGGCTTCCCGATGGTCCACCTTGATTATTGTTGTAATTTCTTTAGAAGTTACCATCCCGATTATAGCCTTGATTACCTCCTTGATTGTAGTTGTTCCTTTGGTAGCCACCTTGGTTGTAATTTCCCCCTTGATTATTCCCTTGGCGGTTTTGATAGCCTTGTCCACCTTGGTTTGTCGGTTGGAAGTTTGGGTTCATTTGGTTTGAAGGATTACCATACCTAAGGTTGGGATGGTTCCTCAAACCCGGATGGTAAGTGTTGGAGTTCATGTCAAAAGGCTTCCGGTCTCCATAAACTTGATTCACCTCTTCGGTTCCTTGAGCCATGTTTACTTGACAACTATCGGCTCTATGACCAATGTCCCCACATTCTTCACAAACCGCGAATTGAACCGCATTTACATCTTTCTTCTTCATGCGAGCTAACTCCCTTTCCAACGCGGCTATTCGATTCTTTGCACTTGAGTCAATGTCGGAGGTGGATTTTGGAAGAGGGTGCTCGCTTTCCTATCCGCGGATTCTTCGGCTCTTGAGTTCTTACTCATCCTTTCAAGGAACTCCCAATCCTCTTCCTCGGGGTTATTCAACAAGGTTCCATTGCTAGTAGACTTAAGGTATTTTCTTTCTTCTTTGTCAATCCGTTCACAAAACTCTTCACTAGCTCCCAAAGCTCAATTTGGTGATGTGGACACTTTCTTATCAACTCTTTAAAACGAGTAAAAGCTTCATGAAGTGGCTCTCCGGATTGTTGTTGGAATGTTCGGATCTCATCCCTCACTTCATCCGTTTTGGCCATTGAATAGTATTCGTCAAGGAAGACTTGTTGCATTTCTCCCCATGTTCGAATACTATTAGCCGGCAAGGTTAAAAAACCATTGCTTTGCCTTGTCCTTCAATGAAAATTGGAACAATCTTAAACGCACCTCATCTTGTGAGAAGTTGTGTCCTCCAATTATGCCACATATGTAGGAGAATTCGGATATATGTGTGTAAGGCTCCTCCGTTGACATGCCATGAAAATGAGGTAAGATGTTGATGTAGTTGGGCTTGCAATCAAATGAACGCCTTCCCGGAGTCGGTGGAACAATAGGAGAGACATTGTCCGATATGATGGGTCGGAACCTACCATTTACACCTTGTGTTCTAGCTCGTGGAGGTTGTTGGCGTGGAGGACCATTCACTTCTTGATGCATTGGGTATCTTCTTTGTGGTCCTTGATTAGCTACACCGACAAACTGAGGAATTTGGTTTGGGTTGGCATTCATGTTTGGATTCCTAAATTGGTTTTGTCTATGTTGACGGTTGTAGTTGTAGTTCTCATTCTCCATATACCCATGGTTCCATTCATCATAATTATCACCTTGGTATCCATAGTCACCAGCATACCCTCCTTCATTGTAGAACTCCCCATTGCCTTCATTGTCATACTCATAATCATCACTATCACCCGTGTGATAGGTGTGAACACTCACCCGTTCGGGTGATTGGTAAGATGGAACACTAAATGGCTCATCGTCATTAATGGCATTTCTTAGCTCATCTAAGTTTGGTGGGCCAAAGTGACCCATGGGGTTTTGGTTCACATGTTCAAAAGTTGGGTTACTATGGATATGAGTTCGTCTACGGTTTGGGTTGGGGTTACGGTCATTAGTGGGTGGTGGTGGTGTATTTTGTGGAATGTTGTGTTGTGGTGGGGGTCGGTTGTTACTACCTCCCTCCATTTGGTTGGTTCGGTTCCTTCTTGCAAAGCGTTCAATTTCCGGTTCAAACACCAACGGAGAGGTTCTTCCGGATGCTCTAGTATGCATGCACTACCTGTGATCTACACAAATAACACACCCAGCATAACAAGGGAAAATGAATGATGCAAAAATAACCAAACACTTAAACAGAAAATCACAAACTAGTCACACAATTCTACACACAAAACGCACTACTCCCCGGCAACGGCGCCAAAATTTGACCGGCTTGTCGCGTGCACTAGTCAAAGATAGTATTTCTATAGTTCCTTAGTACCAAAACTATGTAGCAAATGGTAAGAAGGGTGTCGAATCACAGGGAGTATGTGGTTTGTGTTTAGACTTGAATTGGACTAACGAGTCAATTATGAAGCTTGCTATTTTGTTTATAAGAGCTTTGATATGTTTACTTGAAATGGTGTTGAGACTTTGTCCAACACAAAGGAATGAGCAAAACAAAAAGGTTGCTTAAAAATGATTAGTAAAACTTGAACAACTTAGAACAATGGTTAACAAAACAAAGTTTAATAACAAGGTTCACCCCCGGTTGATATCATAAGGTTATGGTTCTACCAATCTAACTAACTTGCATCAAAGGTATGATTTATGCTAACGAGTTCATCATTACAAGGTTTAGGTGTCAAGAATCGTCAACGTTAACACGGACAATAATACACTTCATTACACAAGAACATTCAAACTTTAAATCTACATAGCACACATGACCAACTCCATTTCTCAAAGACAAATTTCATACTCATTCATTCAATTTGGGAATTCAAGTTAAGTTCAAAGTACTAGCATAAATGTTTCAAGCAATCAAATACAAAATACAAGGATGCAATTTAGTTTTCAAATGTTAACAAACCATAGTCTTACAATATGCGAACCAGGGGAAAACCCAAAGAAGATTAGCCTCTCATGTTGATTGAGGCTTGGAATCCGGGTGATGATCTTGTATGCGACTCCATAGGACTTTGATTTTGCTTGACTTTGATGATGGATGAAAAGCCCCAATTGCAGGATTTTTTTCTTCTAGGGCTCCATGGATGATTGTTGGTGATGAAGATGATTGTGGTTGTTGAAGATGAGTCTCTTGGAGAAGTAAAGAAAGCCTCCAAAATCGCCCAAGTTCGTCCCTCTCTGCCTCTGCTCCGATTAGGGTGTTTTGCCCTAATTCTCCTCCTTAAATGTGGTCAAAATCCGGAGAATTACATCAAATCTGACCATACGACGTAAGTTACGTCCTTAGGAACGTAAATTACGTCCTCCCTCATGATTTACGTGGTTAGCCTCTGTCTTACGTCCCAAAAATTGTCATTTTTAGAAAGGACGTAGCTTATGTCCTTTAGGACGTAAGTTACGTCGTATGCTCATTTTGCACCAATTTCTTCATTTTCTTCATCTCTTTTCATCTATATATCATCCAATCTTCGTGCACCCCTTGAATACATCATTTAAGCTTCCCACACCTACAATTCAAACCTAACACAAAGTGATTACGCTCGATATAAAATCACGTTAAACGCATACATTTAAACACTTAAAACATATACAAACATGAACGCATCAGTGACGCTTGTGTACCTTCGTATGCGGTTGGTATTTTTAATAATTCATGGCGTATGTTTTTGTTTGGTAAATGTAATTGTGTTAACATAAAATCTAGATCATATTTATCATTTTCTCAATAGATTTTTCTAATACTATTTAACACCTTTATTTCCAATGGTTTCCCACCCTATACAACCAAGGATGCAGATTTAGTAAATTTTCACATTCATATGTTTTTATGTTAGTTTTATGCATTAATGCATATATGCATGGATACATTAATGCATCAATGCCATTAATCAGATCATGCATATCAGGATAAAATACATCTACGCAAACCATAAGTTACATATTTGCATACACCTAATGTAATCATTCACATTCGAAGGGAGCATGATTACTGCATATAAAATTTCTAATTAGGCTTGCTAACTATAAAATTTTTCCTACTAAGAAGAAATTACATTACACAATCATAAAATCCAATATTCTTCATTTTGTACTTGCTTTGATGTGTCTCCTTCCTTTCTTTTTTTCCTGCCTCCTTTTTCTTTATGTTTTTTTGGATTTTGATCACAGTTTCTTGAATCATGTAATCAAAAGAATATTTTGGGTTGTTTTTCCTCTCGTCGCCATTCTGTCAACGAGCATTTGTGCATCTCTTGAACCAATGTAGAGGTTTATATCTCTCCTAAAGTTCCGATAATCTTCAACGTTCCCATGCACCTAGCTATAACCACCACTACTCAAGCATCTAAGTCTATATGCAATACTTGGTCCTATATTCGAAGTTGACAGTCTTAGAATGTACCTTTTATCTACATAGTGTAACTTTCTTCTAGCTTTACTAAACATCATATCTTCACCATCCAGCAGATCGTGGTTATGTGCCTCAACAAATTATACAAACAATATTGTGAAGTTTCTGTTATGATTTTAAACTTTACACTCGCCTTGCAGTTCGTAACTTTAAAGTTACGAATTCTCCTTGTAGGTCCTTCTGTTTTATCTTGCAATGTATCAATAACTACTGTCCTTGACTTTCCATACTTGTTACAAACTATTTGTCAATGTGTTATTTCTCCATTTTTACACTTTATTGTGCTACATCTTATAGAAAACCCTACACTTTCAGCATATGCATCATACATCTTCTTAGCCTCTTGGAATGTTGAATAAAATTCTCTAACTACAGGCTTTAACTTTGCCGGTACTACAGGAAGTCAATAGGTTGAACCATTTGGAGAGTAAATAAGGTTTGGTTCACTAGCTTTGTAAGCGTCTTCATCACCTGAGATAACATAAACGTGTATAGTTACTGATATTAGCTTGTGAACCCATGTTTTTAACATCCAAATCTTTAAACAATTGATTCAACTTTTTCTAATTTCAATGTGAATCATTATCAAATTCAATATCTTTTAACATTCAATTTTTTAAATTCTTCTTCATGTAAATATGAATTGTCTAAAACAATTGAAGCCTAATATATTTTAACTTCATTTCAACAGTTTTTTAGTCCAACATTTTAATTTATCATCATGTCCAATTGTTTTGACATTTTATATGCATAGATGCATATTCTTCTAAATCTCCCTGATATAATTCATCTTTGTTTTGAATTTTGTTCAACCCTATTATCAATACCATCAATTATTAACAACTTCTTCTAAATCTCCCTGACATCTTTTATGCATAGATGCAATCATACTTGATTCATCCTAATTTCCTATCGTATTCAATGTTTTCTTGTCCATTCTTCCCTCAACACACCCCCTCCATATCATAATTGCAATCAGCAGCTTGGTCTGGGCTTCTTAAAAATTCATTTCTTTTAGTTATTGTTGGAGAATTCATCATCAACAAATCTTTATTGATATGTTGCTCTTCATCTCGTCCTGTTTGTTATGAATCCCATCATTAGTGTTCATCCGGTCATTTGAATATGCACAGTTTTCATCAGGTGTCTTATCTATCATGCTTTTTTAAGTCATTTTGAATAATCTAGCCCATGCATATTGGGCTCGTGATTGCATCAAATGTTCTCCTGGTCGACTTGTCCCCTGTTCTCCATTTGTTCCTGCAACGATTCCGAATGAAAATTAATCGCATGATCTGTATCATCCCACATATTAAGTTGCAATAAATAACTTGAATTATTGTTTTTTTAATCCTAACCACTCGATTTTTATCATGTTATAAAGCTATGCAGGTTTACAATCATTACTAAATCTTACCCATTATTCAACAGATATTCTCCCCACAATCTGTTTTATCAACCAACAATTATCCTTCGGTTGATAACCTCTTCAGAATCTTGTGTCCTAACCTTAAAGTATGATTATAAGTATCGTATGTGATGAATCGCAGGTTTGAGGAAGAAGAAAGAACGTGGTCTCATGTGCATTGGTGGAGGGAACAGTTTATTCCAGAAATTTAATTTAAAAATGTGTTAATTACCTACTTGCCCTTATATCTAATTATAAAAAAAAGAATTTTATTTTAACAGAAAATTCTGATTGGTTGGAAGTGGTTCTTTTAGTTTTTTCTAAAAAAATAGTTTTCATTTGAATGGATCCCTATATATATATATATATATACATATATATACATATATATATACATATATATATATATATATATATATGTGTATATATATATATATGTGTATATATATATATATAAGCATTCTATTTATAAATTTCTATTTTGGGTAATAATGTAGTTTTCACCTATAAATATTTATAAATATCAAAAAGAAAACTTTTTCTAACCAATATACTTGACTTAAATAGCTATTAAATCGAATGCAAATATTTTTTTAACTGTTTCTTATTTAATTTTATAATATATCACTCTTGAAATCAGGTTTGAACCCAACACCAATTTAATAAAAACACTTAACATACTTGTCACTAGGCCACTGCTAGTGATTGTATTTAATTTAAATAGCTAGTTAGTCTAAAACAAACGTAAATAGCAAGTTGGTTTTTACCATAGCAAAAAAGTTAAAAAGTTTTTACATTAGATAACTTATATTTAAAGTTTCTAACTTCTGTGATTAAAAAAATACATGTCGCTTACGAAAGAAATATGAAGGATTTTTATCAAAAATTATCTAAATAATTACATATATATTTTTTATTCTCAATAGGTCAAGAGGGTCGTTTTAGCAATTTAAAAAAATAAAATAAATAAGATAAGACTAAAGGGTTTACCATATATTTAAAATAAAATAGTTTTATAATCTCTTTAAATATTGTTTTTTACTCTTGCAAATTGTTTAGTCAATTTAAACATTAACTTCTATAAATTAAAATGGGACCATAAACATTTACGGTTTACTAGTGAGCCTCACATCACCCATTGTTTAAAATAAAATAGGACCATAAAACATTTATTACACATTTAATTTGCCACGTCTGCATATACTTATATATTTAAGAACTATAATTGTGAATTATTTAAATTACTTATCACAAATCCAACGAATATTTACATTATATGTAGAACTATCTGCAATGATACGTAGAACTATCTGCAATGATACGTAGAACTATCTGCAATGATACGTAGAACTATCTGCAATGATACGTAGAACTATCTGCAATGGACATGATGAAGATGGCGTGATGCCGTGATGTGCCATATCCCTGACCATCAAAAAATAGAACACCACCACACATTAAACGTGATAGGTAGCCTGATATTGTCAAGCGTGAGTGTGTTCACAGGTAAATAAAAAGAGAAAATAGTTTTTCTCCCACTAATCATATACTTACACTCATCATCTTTTATTAAAACTAAACCTTATATTAATGCAAGCATCATTATATATTTATATTATACTAATTATCAATATTTCTATGCAAAATGGTGTTGTATCTTATGCATATGGTTTTTTTTTTTTAATTTGACTTTTCATTTCTAACCCAAAGGTTTTCAAATTTTACAAAGTAACCTTTCAAAATTTGATTATTTTTAATTTAAACCCAAACTATTTATCTTTTGCAATTTAATCTCATAAATTTTATACTTTTAACTTTGATCCCCTATAGTTTTCATATTTTGTATTTCGTCTTACGTTCGTTGTAGGTTTTACAAGTTAACACAATAGAAACATTCTTGTGCGATTCACTAATTTTACGTTTAGTTCTAAATTCTGTGAGTTGACACACCACAACGTGCGTGCATAGTTTATCATTTTTACATCTATTTTCCCCCTTCAACAGGTTTGTGACATCCGTCACTATCAGGTCCGTCAATTGACTCGAAGCTCGTTAATTCTTTCCGTACATTTATTATTTTGCGTAATTAATTCATTTTCGAATCGAATCTCTTCGTATATCCGTTTCGTGTCAACCCTAGTATTATAATAATCTCAAATTGACAAATATTATATAAATTATAATTAATAAAATTTATTTATTATTAGTGTAATTAATACTATTATTGTTATTATGATTATTATTATGATTATTTATTATTATTATTATTATTATTATTATTATTATTATTATTATTATTATTATTATTATTATTATTATTATTATTATTATTATTATAATTAAGTCTAGGGTCTAAAGTCTAATTTGATGAAACCTAAGGGAATAATTAATTAGAAGTAGAGGGATCAAAGTGTAAATAATCAAAAACACATATATATGTCGGGAAAATGCAATCTTCACCCTCACCGAAACCCTAACACCGTTCCTCCGCCGTTGAGCACCAAATCAAGTGTCCTAGCCGCCGCCAATCGTCGTTGCCTCGCCGTTTCGCCGTCCCACAGGTACTTGCTTCGTTAGGCCTTGTTTCATTTTGTTTAACGGTGTTCGATTTCGTCTTTCGGTTCGGTTGGTTTGGGTAGATCTCAGACCAGCCCGAGGTTCGTTCGGTGGTTCAGTAGCGAGTTCCGGCATCATGCAACAGCCTAGGACTGCTGCTATGTGTATGCGACTGTGTTCGTGCGATCGAGTACATATATATGTATATATATATATATATATATATATATATATATATATATATATATATATGCGGAATGACGAGATGTGTGTGTATATATGCTTGTATAAGTGTACATGTGTGTGATGCATATGTTTACATATGATAGTACTTGCTTATAACTGTATGCACTCATATCCTACCAAACTTTTACACAGCATCAAGTTTTTGTTTACTATTTAAACATGCGAACTCACCAACAATATGTTGACCTTTTGAGCATATCTTTTCAGGAAACAATTATTGAGGATAGCTAGGGATGTTGCCTTAGCGACGACCTTAGGATTGCACTACTTAGAACCTTTGGATGACTTTGACAATTGCTTTGACTTTTATTATTCACTTATGTTCACTTGTTTTCCGGGTTGTGGGATTTGTACTTAATTGTTTGTATGACTAGTTTGTCGTGGAATTGACTAACTACGACGCAAGTCTCCATTTGTGTCGGGTGACGTCATGACACGTTGACTTTCATCATTTATTGCATCTCTATTAATTAACAATATGTTATGACGATCACGTCTGTTACATCCTCATGTTTCCGCTATAAGCGGGGGTGTGACAAGGTTCGTCACGATGCGTGAGTCTTAAATTGACTTAGTTATATTTTTATATGTTTTACGCTTTGGTCTTATTTTTCGTATTAAAACACTATAATTTCAGTGTTGATGGTCATTAACGGTGGTATTACATTGATGTTATTTTGCACGGTTTTACGCCCTCCACAACGCGGGGAGTTTAATTCTTGTATATACTAACTACCAACTTTGGTGTGCATCATAAGTTGTACCATATGTTTTATTGGGTTGTACCCTTCCCTTTTGTCTTTTATTGTTACTTTCGTGACAACCCGGAAAAAAAAATTTCGTTAACTTAATATATATATATATATATATATATATATATATATATATATATATATTGATATTATAATAATAATAATGATATTATTATCACTATTATTATAATAACATTAATAATAATAATAATAATAATAGTGTTGTTATTAATAAAAATAATTTATAAAAGTTTATTTAACTTTTAAATATTTAAAAACTTAAAATGAGAAGTTAAGGGGGTAATTTTGTAATTTTTGAAACCTGTTTTAGAAATTTTATACATTAAATAATAAATCAACTAAACCACATGGACCATTTGTGTAAATGTGAAATATTAAAACCCAAACCCCCGCCCGTCGCCCCCATCCTCTCCGGCCGAACTCCGGCCAGTCTCCGGCGACCCACAAACGACCAAATTCACACGATTTCAACCGAACCAAACACCCCGACACATTTTTGTGGGTGATTCGAACACCTGACCCACCTTAATTTGAATAATAGAGTGCGATCTATACCAAACCACTGAACCTACTTTCGGCCGGTTTTTCAGCCACAATCCGAACGCATTAACACTTTTATAATCGAAATAATCGCATATATATGACCATATATCAGTCCCTAATCGATTACACCATTTAAATCGATCTAAAACACATTGAAACATCACCTCTGATCAACCCTTCGGTCGCGACCTGTTCATCATAGTATACACCTTCAAATCAAACAAAAACAGGTAATTAAAATCTTCTACACACTCGTTTATACAAAGAGAACAATAGCCCCATGAATTCAGAAGCAATCGAAATCGATTTAGGCTTCAATTTGATCGATTTCATAATTAGGGTTCTTCGGATTTGGGGTTATTCAATTGATTGTGTTTAAAAGTATTTGGGACCGAGTTCTAGTGCGGTTGTATGCCTTTGGTTCGCTGGTTCTTGGGTCACTTGCAATCCTTGAGGTCACGGGTTCGAACCCGTGCCCCCACATTTATTTTTTTAATGCTTTTTCAACTATATAAAAATATGCAAAAATTCCTAAAAATTATAAAAATAACTTTTATAAATCCTCTTTATTTTAAAAGTGTCTAAGTAATTTTTTATAAAATTTATTTATTAAAAACACCTTAAAAATATTTATAAAATATTATTTATAAATGTTATAAATAGCCATTTTTATAAAAATGGACTCTAAATAATACTTTAAATTATTAATTTATTATTTAACACTATATTATCTTTAATTATGGATAAACCATGATAATTGTGGAAATTATAAAGATTTTATAATTTCATAAATTATTTACGTACAAGTGTTATTTGTTATTTCTTATAAAATATACTAATTAAATGTATAGATTAATAATAAATTAAAACTTGTAAACATTATTTATTTGATAAGATAAATACAAATTAGATTTTATAAAATTTAATCATAAAATCTTACTAAATTAAATACAAATTTACATATTTAAATAATGTCTAAAACTTATTTAGAACATAATGATATGTTAAAATCATTATTAAATTAATCAAATGAAATACAAATCTTTAGTTATTAAAGAACTGATAAAAATAATTAAATGATTTAATTATATGTTTATAACAAATCCCAGAAAATCAAACCCTAGATCAATTGAACACCAGGTTCAAGATCTAACTTATTTAGGTTATGGATTTGTAACTATTTGCTTATGTGAATTATAATTGCTTAGGAGGAATTTACTAGCTTGTCAACACCACACAAGAACTGAGGTGAGTTCATACTTAACTATTCCCCTTTTAATCATTTAAATATTTTGGGGAGGATACATGTTATAATTAAAATTACAAATTATTTTTGTGTATTATGTTAAATAATAATTGAATCACATTTATGATTACATATGGTTACTATGAAAATCCTTCTCTGTATTCTGGACTATAAACAAGCAGGGATCTTTTAGATAGTACTATCGGGGAGTGACTTACCCCCACAAAGGTTTGGACATGTAGTCCTTACCAAGATGCACAAAGATCTTATTGTCATTCGGGGATGACTGTTCTGGGTTGAGAAGGCAGATGTGCGCTATGTAAAGTTTGCAATTATAGTTCCACTTACAACCCATATGAGGATAAATGTAAAGAGAGGATTCGCGCCCTCTGATTTGAATTATTATAACTAACATAATATGCTATATATATATAAAAGGAAAAGGAAAAATTAACTATGATACATGGGCAAACCCTATTTAAAGGTTTTGTTGGCTTGTACTTAGTTAGTATATGGGATAGTGAGTTCACCTTATAAAAGGGTTCCGACGGGCTATTCATATACAAATAAACTATGATACATGGGCAAATCCTATGTGAAGGGTTTGTTGGCTTGTACTTAGTAAGTATGTGGGATAGCGGGTTCACCTTATAAAAGGGTTCCGACAGGCTATTCGTATACAAAGTGATACCAGTAAGTAGTTTATACTCACACTTTTACAGTAAATCCTACTTTGATGATACTTAATGATTAATCAAATATGTTTTACTCACCTATGAACTCACCAACCCTGTGTTGACACTTGATTTTACATGTATTCTCAGGTATCTACTAGGATTTTATGGACATGCACGTAGGATAATATAAGAGCTCAAGATACATATTGCTCATTATCTGAGATATGATTAGACATATTGTTAAGAAACAATCTATCTTTTATTTTCGCTACGCATGATATTTAATACTCTGAATAACAATGAAATGATTATCTAAAATTCATCATATAGATAATTGCATCTCATGTGTGACTAATTTATTCGATCCTGTTTGCTCACCCCTCCGTGATAAATTCCAGACCTGGAATTGAGGGTGTGGCAGATTGGTATCAGAGCCATTGGTTATAATGAGTTAGGAATTGCATCTAGCCTATAGCCACACATAATAGTTGCACAAAGTAAATTTCCTTAGTTAGAGATTGACTAGAATTAAGAAGTTATATGCTTAAACTAAGATACTTGTTTCCCTAAACTTAACTTTGACTCTTTGACTCTCCCCGGTAAATGAACTTCCTAAACTTATTCTCAACGACATGTAGGATCTACACTTATCGTCGTGGATTCAATTCCTTAGACTTTATGTCTAATCTATGAAAATCTTATCGAGGTTTTGATTCTATGAACCAAATAAACTTGTGTGACACATAGACACCTGTATTCTGGATTTCCTGGCAAAAGGCCTTCGGGCTAAGGCAAGCATATCGTGTAAATCTCATTGCGAGAACAGTTATGTTTACCTGGGGATTTCTGGGATGAGTGATAAACTATGGTCAATACACAAGTCTCTAAGGCAAATGAATCAAATTACCTTGACGTGTTCCATTTGGTAATCTAAGCTACGCTTGTCCTAATCTAAAGAGAGACTTGTTTCCTTAGTACTCGTGCCTTGCTAAATTTAATCTAAAAACCTAGTTTTCTTAAATTCCCATCTATCTTACAGTAATTGTCCATACTTTGAATATTTGATATAGAATGCATCTATTGAATATATCAAAGTGTGAATTCTTACTTACCCATTCGTGAGAAAGACAAGATGGAGAAGCTTGCAAGGATTTACATCAAAGAAATTATCTCTAGACACGGAGTGCCAGTGTCTATCATCTCTGATCGTGACGCACGATTTACATCTATCTTTTGGGATAAACTTCAGAAAGCTCTAGGTACTCGCCTAGATATGAGCACAGCCTATCACCCTCAGACTGATGGCCAAAATGAAAGAACCATATAGACTCTTGAGGATATGCTTAGGGCTTGTGTTATTGAAGGTCATCTACCTTTGGTAGGGTCCTCATATAATAATAGCTATCATTCGAGCATCAAGGCGGCACCATTCGAGGCCTTATATGGACATAAATGTAGATCACCGCTTTGCTGGGCAGAAGTTGGAGATAGTCAACTTACTGGCCCAGAATTGATCTTTGAAACTCATGAGAAAATTGTCCAGATAAGAGAACGCATGGCTGCTGCCAGGGATCGCCAGAAAAGCTACGCTAATAAACACCGCAAGCCACTTGAATTTCAGATAGGAGATAAAGTTTTACTAAAGGTATCTCCCTGGAAGGGAGTTATACGCTTTGGGAAATGAGGGAAATTGAACCCTCGCTACGTGGGGCCTTTTGAAATTGTCAGAAAGATCGGCCCAGTAGCCTATGAATTAAATCTACCTGCTGAACTTGGTGGTGTGCACAATGTTTTTCACGTATCCAATCTAAGGAAGTGTTTATCCGATGAATCACTGGTTGTGCCTTTAAAGGAACTGCAAGTAGATGAGATTTGTTGAGGAACCAGTTGAAATCATGGATAGGGAAGTTAAATAACTAAAGCATAGCAAGATCCCGATTGTCAGAGGTTGGTGGAACTCCCGGCGTGGTCCTGAGTTCACTTGGGAACGAGAGGACGAAATGATGCGCAAGTATCTTAACCTGTTCAAGGATGTTGCCAGAACATCTTAATTTTCGTGACGAAAATTCCTCTAACAGGGGGATGATGTGACAACCCGGAAAAAAAAATTCGTTAACTTAAATATATATATATATATATATATATATATATATATTTGATATTATAATAATAATAATGATATTATTATCACTATTATTAATAATAACATTAATAATAATAATAATAATAATAATAATAATAATAATAGTGTTGTTATTAATAAAAATAATTTATAAAAATTTATTTAACTTTTAAATATTTAAAAACTTAAAATAAGAAGTTAAAGGGGTAATTTTGTAATTTTTGAAACCTGTTTCAGAAATTTTATTCATGAAATAATAAATCAAGTAAACCATAGGGACCATTTGTGTAAATGTGAAATATTAAAACCCAAACCCCCGCCCGTCGCCCCCATCCTCTCCGGCCGAACTCCGGCCAGTCTCCGGCGACCCACAAACGACCAAATTCACACGATTTCAACCGAACCAAACACCCCGACACATTTTCGTGGGTGATTCGAACACCTGACCCACCTTAATTTGAATAATAGAGTGCGATACCAAACCCACTGAACCTACTTTTGGCCGTTTTTCAGCCACAATCCGAACGCATTAACACTTTTATAATCGAAATAATCGCATATATATGACCATATATCAGTCCCTAATCGATTACACCATTTAAATCGATCTAAAACACATTGAAACATCACCTCTGATCAACCCTTCGGTCGCGACCTGTTCATCATAGTATACACCTTCAAATCAAACGAAAACAGGTAATTAAAACCTTCTACACACTCGTTTATACAAAGGGAACAATAGCCCCATGAATTCAGAAGTAATCGAAATCGATCAATTTGATCGATTTCATAATTAGGGTTCTTCGGATTTGGGGTTATTCAATTGATTGTGTTTAAAAGTATTTGGGACCGAGTTCTAGTGCGATTGTATGCCTTTGGTTCACTGGTTCTGGGTCACTTGCAATCCTTGAGGTCACGGGTTCGAACCCGTGCCCCCACATTTATTTTTTTAATGCTTTTTCAACTATATAAAAATATGTAAAAATTCCTAAAAATTATAAAAATAACTTTTATAAATCCTCTTTATTTTAAAAGTGTCTAAGTAATTTTTTATAAAATTTATTTATTTAAAACACCTTAAAAATATTTATAAAATATTATTTATAAATGTTATAAATAGCCATTTTTATAAAAATGGACTCTAAATAATACTTTAAATTATTAATTTATTAATTAACACTATATTATCTTTAATTATAGATAAACCATGATAATTGTGAAAATTATAAAGATTTATAATTTCCTAAATTATTTACAAGTGTTATTTGTTATTTCTTATAAAATATACTAATTAAATGTATAGATTAATAATAAATTAAAACTTGTAAATATTATTTATTTGATAAGATAAATACAAATTAGATTTTATAAAATTTAATTATAAAATCTTACTAAATTAAATACAAATTTACATATTTAAATAATGTCTAAAATTTATTTAGAACATAATGATATGTTAAAATCATTATTAAATTAATCAAATGAAATACAAATCTTTAGTTATTAAAGAATTGATAAAAATAATTAAATGATTTAATTATATGTTTATAACAAATCCCAGAAAACCAAACCCTAGATCAATTGAACACCAGGTTCAAGATCTAACTTATTTAGGTTATGGATTTGTAACTATTTGCTTATGTGAATTATAATTCCTTAAGAGTAATTTACTAGCTTGTCAACACTACACAAGAACTTAGGTGAGTTCATACTTATTATTCCCCTTTTTAATCATTTAAATATTTTGGGGAGGATACATGTTGTAATTAAAATTACAAATTATTTTTGTGTATTATGTTAAATAATAATTGAATCACATTATGATTACATATGGTTACTATGAAAATCCTTCTCTGTATTCTGGACTATAAACAAGCAGGGATCTTTTGGATAGTACTATCGGGGAGTGACTTACCCCCACAAAGGTTTGGACATGTGGTCCTTACCAAGATGCACAAAGATCTTATTGTCATTCGGGATGACTGTTCTGGGTTGAGAAGGCAGATGTGCGCTATGTAAAGTTTGCAATTATAGTTCCACTTACAACACATATGAGGATAAATGTAAAGAGAGGATTCACGCCCTCTGATTTGAATTATTATAACTAACATAATATGCTATATATATAAAAGAAAAAGGGGAAATTAACTATGATACATGGGCAAACCCTATTTAAAGGTTTTGTTAGCTTGTACTTAGTTAGTATATGGGATAGTGAGTTCACCTTATAAAAGGGTTCCGACAGGCTATTCATATACAAATAAACTATGATACATGGGCAAATCCTATGTGAAGGGTTTGTTGGCTTGTACTTAGTATGTGGGATAGCGGGTTCACCTTATAAAAGGGTTCCGACAGGCTATTCATATACAAAGTGATACCAGTGAGTAGTTTATACTCACACTTTTACAGTAAATCCTACTTTGATGATAATTAATGATTTATCAAATATGTTTTACTCACCTATGAACTCACCAACCCTGTGTTGACACTTGATTTTACATGTATTCTCAGGTATTTACTAGGAGTTTATGGACATGCACTTAGGATCATATAAGAGCTCAAGATACATATTGCTTATTATCTGATATATGATTAGACATATTGTTAAGAAACAATCTATCATTTATTTTCGCTACGCATGATATTTAATACTCTGAATAATAATGAAATGATTATCTAAAATTTATCATATAGATAACTGCATCTCATGTGTGACTAATGTGTTCGATCCTGTTTGCTCACCCCTCCGTGATAAATTCCAGAACCGGAATTTGAGGGTGTGACAACTTTTTAACTTTTTTTATTTTAATCCATTACTTTTACATCTTTACAATTTAGCCTCAACATTTTTTTATTTTTAACTTTGTCTCATATACTTTCATATTTTGCAATCTTTTTGGTTTTACGTTTCGTCTAAATTTTATCGGTTTTCACGCCGCAACGTGCGTGTATGGTTCAACGTTTTTACGCTTATTTTTCTCATTTAGCGGCCGCTTCGCAGCAAGTTGGTCCTGGATCGACTTATTATTGTTTATATGTTTTACATTTTGTATACGTGGTGAAATGTTTTTACGTCTACTTTTCATTCGGGTTTTTTATATTTTTTAAAATACGAGCTTTTTAAGTGTTGGTGATCATTGACGATGGTATGTCATTGATGGTAATTAACACGATTTTATGCCCCCGCTGCAACACGGGGGTATTGTTAGGACCGTGTACGTACGGAGTACTAACTGATTCTTCGTTATACCAACTCAAATAGTGCGGAATCCTATTTGATTGGCGATCCAATCAGGGAGAACGAAATCAAGATCAATCCTAACGATTAGAAAACGTTAAGAATTGACTAGGAATGATCTAAAACGTTCTATGAAGTTGGAAGGGACGAACAGGGCGCTCTGGGTCGACTAGGGTTATGAATATTCGAAGTCTTACGTTTTTCCACAAATTAAGTGGTATTTATAGGTTACAGCTTTCATTCATACGACTGAGCCAAGCGACTGGCTCAGTCGTGCGACTGAGTCATACGATTGATTCATTCGTACGACTGAGTCAGTCTCATGACTCAGTAGTGCGATTGACTTAATCTCCTGGTTCAGTCGTCCGATTGGCCCATTCGCATGGTCCAGTCGTGCGACTGAATCAGATTACTTAGTTAAACACACTCTTGAACCTTAACTGATTCAGAACATGTCTAACAAGTCTATAACCTATATAACTTGTTCATATATGCGTGTAACAACAAACAATAATAATAGATATGACATTAAGTAATCAAGCAGACATTCACTGAAGAGTTTTCCTTACAATGATTAAACCTTACATACGTGTTACAAGATAGAAGTCAATTACATTTGAAATCACAAGACTAGAACTGGGGACATGTGTACCAACAAACTCCCCCTTGGACCTAGTTCTATCTAAGATTTAACTTCTTTCTTGAACTCTTCATATCTTTTCACCCTTTCTTCTCTCGAGACCCTAGAATGAATATTCAGTGCAAAGCAGATACGTATAACATGTTGGAACTGCAGTGCTTGCACAATATCCTGTGTGTCAAAGAACAATGGCCACTTGAATAAGATATAGACATCAGACTCAGACAAGTTGGTTAGCCACATCGGATCAAACACCCTTATTGTCTCGACCTTTCCTTCTTTCTCCAAAACTATAACGGCTTCACCAGTTCGCCAGTCATAATACCACCATTTGAAATGGGGTGCAAAATCCTGAGGCATCTCCCTCAATGGAATACGTGACATAGTACGCGGAGGATGCCATCTCAAGACCACCTTTGGTCTTCCTGAGGTGGGGTCAACCTCAGTCCTATGAAATAATCTTCTGGGCTGTTGAGGTTTAAAGTTGACCCACCTTGTATGGTACTCTTTCTTCAGTGCCTGCTCAAACCATCCTGATATCTTTCCTGGAACAGCATATAGGAGGTTCAAGTTGGCTAGACGATTTAGCTCGAAACCAAGAAGAGTTTTCAGATCATGTGGGAATCTGAAATACTCTATTCCCTTTTCTCTCTTCACGGCATATACCTTGAGATCCTCAAAGTATGCCCAGCTGATGATCTTGCCTGACACCGTCTGATGTTTCTTGACCTTATAGAGCTTGGTGTAGGCATTTGACTTGTTTGGCACATGCTGTTTCTTCATTTCCTCAAAGCAGGCAATCCATTCAGCCTGTTTGACTGCCATATCGGCATCATTTGCCTGAGGAGCTGAGGATGTAGCAGCTTTAGTAGTTGTCATCTCTTCAACATTGTTGAAGATACTGCTGTCAAAAGTTTCCCCCAGATCTGGGAGAACTTCGCCTTCGGCGTTAGTATACTGAGGATACTCATCAGCAGTGATGTCCTCAATCTCCAGTTCATCAACGTCTTGTAATTCATCATCACTGACTATGTCGACTTCTGGAGCGTCTTTCACCAGCTCGTCAGGATTCAGACTAAACAGTTCAGCAATCTGTTCATCTGTTAAATCATGTATTATCTCCCCCTCTTCAGCAGTGTAACTGACAGATCGTTGTACAATCCCTTGTAGATCGAGGATCATCATCAATTTTGAATCGATGTGACGAAGGGGCACAACATCGTGCTCATCAACTTGTTTAGCTGAACCTGTTCAACAACCAAATACAGTACAAGTAAGTATTACATTAAGCACATAACAGATTTTGATTTAACCTTTAATTTTATATACATAGAACAGAATTTGATACAAGATTTCAAGTACAAAGTTTAAATAATAAATAAACATCTAATCTTGAACTTTGCCTTGACTCTGAGCTGGTTCTTCTATAGAGTGAGAGGTAGACGGAGCAGAAGAAGAGGCCCTCTGATCTTGTTTTCTTTTAGTTCTTTGTTCTTGCTCAGGATCAGAGGGAGATGTAGCAGCGTCTCCTCCATCGGCATCATCGTCTTTGTCCTGTGAACCTTCGTTACCTTCATCATCAGTATCTTCATCATCATCCTCGTCATCATCATCCTCATCATCATCATCATCACCTTCATCACCATCACCTTCTTCAATCTTTAGAGTTTCACTTTGAGTCCCTTTGAGCTTGAGCAGGATATACTTGTTTGCAGCCTTTAACTTCTCCAACTTCCTATCCGTCTCAATCTCTTGCTCTAATAGACCAGTGATCTGATCTGTCTGTGCCGCGATCAGCTGAGCTTGCGAGGATGTCAACTCCCTCAGTCTCTCAATCTCAGCTGCTTGTGTAGAACTTTGCTCTTGCAGCTAGAGAATCTGAGTTGTCTTAGCCTTATCAGAGGCTAGCAGCTGGAGCACCATGCTGTTCAGCACAGCAAGTTGCTCAGCCATAGAGACCGGTGGTAAAACTGAGCTCGAGGGGTTAGATGAGGGTTGGGTTTGGTGAGTGGTGGTGGTTGTGGTGGCTGTGGTGAATATGGGAGGCGGTAGGAATGAAGTAGTAGGTGGTACAGTGGTGGTGGTTTGAGGTGTTTGGGATATGGTGGATTGGGTGGTTTGAGTGGTTTGGGTGGTTTGGGTAGGGGTGGTGGAAGTGGTAGGTGCAGAGGAGGTAGTGATAAGCATGATCCTCCTGCGTTTGGGCTTCATCCCATGAGGACGAGCCATATGTTTCCTCCGAGTCCCCCTTCACGCGGAGGCTCCCCCTTGGCTGCTGGGAGAGGCTGGGGTGTACGATGGATCAGCTACGGAGCTTCCAGACTCTCCTGAGCGTCCACTAACCGCTCGTAATCCCTCCTCAGTGGCCACTACCCGACTGCCCACAGTCCGAGTAAGTGGCACATCATCAGAATCATCCTCTTCTTGCACATCAAAATCCAGATGAATTGGGGCTGGTTCTAGTCCTTCCTGACCAACTCCCCCTTGATCAGTACCATCATCGTCATCATCGGAGTCATCGGAGTCATCGGAGGGAAAAGCGATCGGCTCGACATCAGAATCACTGTTATCGTGACGCCACTTTCTCCGAGCTGGCGCCACATAGTCTTCCCGGGCAAGGTGCCCAAACAAACTCCTCACCGGGGGTTTCACTTGCTTCCCTCGGTAGACCTTCATCCTACCCAACGTAGTATCATCCATGATCTCTAGAACAACTGCATCGTCTTGGGCTTTGGGCAGCTGTGGAAGTTTCTGGTCAATGATCATCTGCAGAAATCGAGGGAACATGCAGAATCCCTCTTTCCCTTTGGCCTCTATATTCTCCACCATATATGTGAATATCATCCTGGAGAAACCAAATGGGTGGTTCAGCACCAGAGCGACGTATGCGTTTTGCATCTGGTCTGAAAGCTCATCGAATCCACCCTTTCTGGATGCTATGCATCTCAGAAGTACATGAGCCAGATACTTAAACTGGGGGCACAAGTTGCTCTTGTTGAGCATGCTTGTGTTAATGTCCCCAGAATATTTGGCCCTCATAAAGCAGCCACGGATGGTCAGGGGGTGTAGTCGTGTTGGGCATTCAGCATCATCCCAAATTCAAGTACCGTCTGTATGTCCTTCTCAAAAATCTGTATCGGCTCTCCAAAAATAGAACTCCTGATGGAATAGGGATCAGTTGACCTATCCACCACTGCGTTCTCCCAGAACACCTGCTGTATCGATCTATATGGTGTACACTGAGCAGATATCGCTCTGGAGATCCTCGAACGGCGCAGAAAAGTAATAATCCTAGTAAAGTCTGCCGCGTTACGGGATGTCAAGTCTAGATGAGCACATATATTATGCTTAGTGCTCATAGGCCATCTGCTCGCCATCTGTGACACAAACCAAGTAAACGTTAGATCATGTGGAAGATAGCTAATTTCAGTCAATGAACATTAAACCTTTTATTTAATTGTGCGACTGAACAAACGACTGAATTCCAGTCGTGCGATTGAACTGTGCGACTGAGATTTAGTCGTACGATTGAGTTCATACGTACGACTGAGTCCTGCGATTGGAATTAGTCGCATGTCTTCTCATATGTGTATCTCAGTCGTGCACCAGAACTCATTCGCAAGGTTCAGTCATAAGAATGAATCATTCGTCCAACTCAGTCGTACGATTGAGACAATCGGATAGCTCAGTCGTACGATTGAAGTTCATCAGTGTGTCCAGTCGTTCAGTCGACTGGTTGTCCATTCAAATTCCTGTTTTGAGCAATACTAAGTGTTAAACATCAAAATTATGCTCATTGCACTCAGAATTAGCCGATTAAGCCTATTTAACCTTAATTTGATCATTAATTTCAGGTTTTAAGGTCTATTAAGCCTATTAAGATTACGAGTACTGTTCGGTCATAATTTGTGCCATTTTGATGATTCGACACAGTTTGTTCGATGATTCCTCTTGTTTAGTACCTGTATGAGCGAATGCAAGTGTCAGCAACAATGTAATCGAGGTTTAAGGAGTTTTTGGAAATTTTGGCAGAGTTTCGCTATGTCGTACGAGTGAAGTGGGCGATTAGGGCAAGTGAGCGACTGAGGGTGATTTCCCTGGTATTTATACTAGGGCAACCTTCAGTCGTACGACTGTGCTTAGTCGGATGACTTAGTCGTGCGACTGAGCCTAGTCGTATAGTTGAGTCGTACGACTGAGTGTCAGTCGTACAGTTCACCTAATCGTCCATCTTCAGTTGTACGATTGACCTTCATTCGGATGTCTACCATAGTCAGTCACTTTCAATCGTCCGATTTGGCTCATTCGCATGGCCCAATCGTACGATTGTGTTCAATTGTATACCCCATTCGTACGACTGAGTCAGATCAGATTCAGTCGTGCGATTGGGCTATACTTGTGCCATTTTAGTCAACTATATTTACCGACCCTTAGATTTCTTAACCAATTGATAAAACATTATGTGTCGTTGATCATCTCAGACATGATCCATTTATCCACCCGATCACCTCAGACGTGATCCATTTATCCACCCGATCACCTCAGACGTGATCCATTTATCCACCCGATCACCTCAGACATGATCCATTTAACCAACTTATCACCTCAGACGTGATATTTTTATCCTTTCAGAAACAATTTTTTAAATAAACATTTAGCTCGTTTAGTGACGTTAACAGATAACCGTACACACACAGTCCGACATTGACACACTAATACTAACCAATAAATAAAATTTAAACTACGAATAAAAATGAACATCTTTTTGTGATTTTGTTAGCGCAGGTTTTTGTAGCCTATCAGCATTGACATTATATCAGGAACAGACTCATTTGGAATCAGACAGGCATATACACCATTACTTGGAACATTATGAGTTGATTTCATTTTCATGATAACATATCACAGTTTGTTCTGATCTAAGACTTCTAAGTACTAACTGGGAATCATGTTTGATATGATACGTAAAACACTTTGATCGTCAACTTCAGTCGGTGCATACAAGACGATTGTCAGTATACTTGTCCACTTAAATTCATACACAGACTTTTGACATACATTGGTAATGAATTATGTTATATTATTTCAAACAACATTAGTGTATCCCACTCTTATATGGTAATCAGCATTCCTTAAAGGACTTTCGAGCGGTCTTTAGGTATTTTTGCAAGAAGAGACTATTCTTAGATCTTTCAAAGAGAAGCCAATCCTCAGGTCAGTGCCATCGCACAGCAGAGAGGCGGCAAAAAATAATGAAGTCTAGAATATATAGGTTATGCTAATCCTCAGGTCAGTGCCATCGCACAGCAGAGAGGCACACAACCTATCTCCTTGTTAGAGCATTTCTTATTTTCTTTTGCACATAGCGCACCAACAACATAAGCTATCTGCTTGATTACGCTAGTATTCAATTTTTTTCGTGCTTTGCTCTTTTTGTGGTCATTTGCACACCTTTGGTGGCATTTATTTGCTCGTTAACCCTTATCGGAAGAGCTGATTGTGTTAACCAGTGATAAGATGGGAATCCACAGTTGATTGAACCATTTAGTTTAGATTAAGTTTACCAATGACGTCTACTTGTCTATTGTGTTGAATCTACTGACACATCATATAATGAACTAGCACCTCCCTAGATCAACTTTCTCCGTGTAATTACAGTAACAATCAAACGTACTATCATTTTCCCATTTTATTAGACTTAGACTTCTCTGATTTTTACATTTTCAGTAAGTTAATTAACATTTTTGACCTCAACATCATTTTGTTGTTCCAAATAACTCGATGCCTGTGTACTATCATCTTCCAATTTTTGTGGAGTCACATTTCCTGTTTTGTTGTCTTTGCCTTTTCAGCTTTACTCACCTTCCCCTCCCTTTTTTTTAAGTAAATAAATACTGAATTAAACCTAATCTCCCCCTAAAATTCTAAAACAGAAAATCTTTTTGTGTTTTTGGATTTTTATAACAACAAGGAAATTAAAAAATAAAAAAATAAAAGACGAAAAATAAAGAAAAACGGTGTCGGACTATGTATTGTTTCTTCTAATATAACATCACTTTTCTTTTTAACCCCGTTGACCTCTAGCAGATAGAAAAATCTTGGTTTATCAAATGGTTTAGTGTAGAGGTCAGCGCGTTGAAAATCCGTGTTAATTTTGACCATATCAATTAAGTGTTTTTCATAGCAATCGCGTATGAAATGATACTTTATGCCTATGTGTTTGGTCTTAGGATGTTGAACCGGATTTTTAGTTACTGCAATTGCAGCCGAATTATCAACATAGATAGGAGTAGAAGTGAAATGCAAACCGTAATCCCGCATTTGCTATTGAATCCAAATGATTTGAGAGCAGCAGCTGGCGGCGGCAACGTATTCAGCTTCACAGGTAGACAGAGCAACTGATGTCTGCTTCTTGCACTGCCAAGTTACCAATCTTCTCCCGAAAAATTGACATCCTGCTGACGTAGACTTGTAATTCATTTTGCAGCCTCCGTAATCCGAGTCACTATACGCCGTTAGCTCAAAGTCATCATCATGAGGATACCACAACCCCAGTGTTGGAGTACCCTTCAGATAACAAAAAATCCTCTTGACTCCAATCAGATGATTGACTTTAGGTTTTGCCTGATATCGGGAACATAAACATGTGGCGTACATGATATCTGGACGAGAGGCAGTGAGGTACATGAGAGATCCGATCATCCCACGATACATGGTGGCATCCACCAAATCCCCATTCTCATCAGGAGCCACATCGTGATTTGTGGCGAGAGGGGTACCGGCTGCAGTGACATTTTCCATATCAAATCGACTAAGAATGTCACCGACATACTTAGTTTGATGCAAAAAGATGCCGGTAGGTGTTTGGTCCACCTGTAATCCTAGGAAGAACTTCATTTCTCCCATGGCACTCATCTCAAACTCAGCCTTCATCACAGATTCAAACTCTTTACATAACCCTTCGTTTCGTGAGCCGAAGATTATGTCATCCACATAAATCTGTACCAAAAGCAGATCACCATCCTTCTCTTTGATGAATAATATACAGTCAATCACACCCCTGCGAAAGCCATGTTTCAACAGATGGGTGGAGAGCTTTTCATACCAAGCTCGAGGAGCCTGATGTAGCCCATACAGAGCCTTGTCTAACTTGTAGACTCTGTCCCGATGATAAGGATCTTCAAATCCTTCGGGTTGACTTACATATACTTCTTCATGGATTTCCCCATGCAAGAATGCACTCTTAACATCTAGTTGATAAACTTTGATCTTCATGTAAGAGGCGTAGGCTAGAAAGATACGAATTGCTTCCATTCTAGCTACGGGAGCAAAGACTTCATTGTAGTCGATTCCTTCGACTTGTCTGAAGCCTTGAACAACCAACCGTGCCTTGTTTCTGATAACAACACCCTGGTCATCCTTCTTGCACTTTAGTACCCATTTGGTACCAATTACCTTGACTCCTTTGGGTCGGTCAACAAGAGTCCACACTCCAAGTTTCTTGAACTGTAGCAACTCTTCTTGCATAGCATTGACCCATGCTTCATCCTTAAGGGCATCACTTACGTGTTTGGGTTCAATTTGAGAGACAAAACATCTGTAAGCTCCATCATTCACGTAGCCCTTTTCCATTACTTCAGCTTAATCAGCAGTGTACAATCGACTTCTAGTCTGCACGCCAGAATGGAGATCACTAATGATAGCATCTGGCGGATGACTTGTACTGATCCTAGTCAAAGGAGTTGTAGGAACTACAACTTCAGAGTCCATAGTAGTGACTGGAGGTTTAGTGTCTGTTGTTCCAGATGTAGGTGAAGCACCTGAAGAGCTCCCTTCTTGATCAACATTAGGTGTTTGTGCTGGTTCAGATGCTTCTTCATCCTCTGATGAGTCTTCACTATCATTCTGATCAGTTGAGGCAGATCCCGATGACCTACTTGTAGGAGTGGTATTGCTAGTATCCAGATTCGGTGAGTTGAGAACATCATGCATCATCTGAGTAGCAATATCATCATCTGAAACTATCTGAGGAAGATTGAATGATTTAAAAAAGCCATCGTAGTCGAAGAATGACGATGGTACTTTTCCAGCAGGGGGGATAGTAAAACGTTGAACGTCAACATTGCACTATACTTCTACCTGACCAGTAGACTTGTTGTAAACTCGTTTGTCGGGTATACTGTATCCCAGAAAGATCCCCTGATCTGCCTTTTCATTGAACTTTCCTTCTTGAGTTTTCTTCAGAAGAGTACAAGGAGCACCGAAAGGTTCCAGATACTCCAGGTTAGGCTTACGCTTCTGTAGCAGCTCATAGCAAGTCTTCCCGTGCCTCTTCACTATTGACACACGATTAAGTGTGTATCAGGCGTTGGCTACAGCCTCGTTCCAGAACTGTACTGGCAGTTTTGAGTCTGCCAACATAGTCCTGGCTGTCTCGATCAGACTCTTGTTCTTTCGCTCAGCAACTCCATTCATCTGTGGTGTGTATGCAAAGGTGAATTGATGAACAATTCCATTTTCTTTGCAGAATGCATCCATCCACTGATTCTTGAACTCGGTTCCATTATCTGAACGAATCTTTCGCACTTTAAGCTTGTAAAGTGACTCCAGGGTGGTGACCAGCACTTTGAATGACTCAAATGTTTCTGATTTAGCTTTCAGAAACATTACCCACGAGAATCGTGAGTAGTCATCGGTGACGACGAAGCAGTACCAGTCTCCAGCGATACTTTTCGTGCTAACTGGACCGAAAAGATCCATGTGTAGTAGCTCCAGGGGCATCTTGATAGAATTGACATTCTTGGTCTTGTGAGATTTCCTGGTTTGCTTTCCTTTCTTGCATGAGACACAAAAATCAGGAAGCTTGAAGTTCTTGACAGGAACTCCATCAACTAGGTTGTTATGAATCAGGTGATTCATCTTCCTATGATTAATGTGTCCCATTCTTCTGTGCCACGAAATGGAATCCTTCTCTGTAGCTTTAGATAAGAAACATTGAACAGTAGAAGAACTAGTAGAGGCATTTGACATATCTAGAACATACAAGTCATTATATCTAGATGCTGACATTAATACCTGCTCCTCTGGAATATCCATTTCTTTCTTCAGAATGTAGCATTTTCGATTATCAAACATGACTTTGAATCCCTTGTCGCAAATCTGAGACACAGAAAGCAGATTGTTTTCTAACTGCTGAACAAAGTTCACTTTATCAAACCTTACCTTGTCATTACCTACTTCGCCTGAGCGGTAATGTATCCTCCTTTATTACCAGCAAATGAAACGTGTCCCCTGGGAAACCCAAGCCAAGACAACTGGTGTGTCTGAAAGCAAGGACTTGTCTGTTTTGCCTTTGGCGAGGTGGAGACGGAAAAGACCTAGAAGGTGTTTTAGACCTAATAGGTGTTTTCGATCTCACTGGAGTCTTAGAACGCTGTTTTGAATCTACTTTGACTTTGTCGTGAAGCTCAACCTTAGTTCTTGGTGTCTGATAGCGAGGACAATTAGTCGAAATATGACCGCGCTGACCACAAGTATAGTAGGATCTCCATTCATCAGGGCTAGGAGATCTCTTGTAGGGCGGTGAATAAACCTCAGATTCTTTCTTTTTATTATCACTTTTAAGATTTTCACCTCTTTTGACAAATTTAACTTGTTTAACATGATTTATGTTTTGTCTTGAAAATTTGTGATTATCTTGTTTCACTGGTTTAGCTTGAGTGATTTTGGAAATCTTAGGTTGTGTGGAAGTTGACTTTCTACCCAACCCAAGAGATGCTTGAACATTCTCTTCCACTTTTTTCCAGTGATTTGTGTGCTTGTAGTGCTTGATCCAGAATCTGTCTGGTCAGGAACCAAAGAGGCAGTGGTAACTGCTGTATCCGGATCACTGACTAGAGGAGTAGTCACCACATGATCCTTGATGGGGTTATCATTTATTGGATGTTGTTTTATGTTTAAAAAGGACTCATGTGGTGGTGGCACAACTTTATAACCCAACCCCTCCCTGTTGTTGCGTTCTTTAACCAAGTTTTTCAAAATATGTGAGGAACTAGCTAGACTGTGGAGCTTTTGTTTCAAAGACTCGTTTTCAACTTGTAAAACCGCTCGTTCCTTCTTAGTTTCCTCTATTGTCTTTAAATAAAACTTGATATCATTTTCTTGGTTAAAAGCAACAACTTCAGTTTCTTTTAACTGTTTCTTTAAAGCATCAATCTTTTCTTTATAACTGTTTTCATTCTGTTTTAAGATTCTGTTTGCTTCAGTGCACAATTTTAAATCATTTACTAAGTTATCATTATGATCTAATAACCTAGCAAATTTCAGGTCAATGCTTTCCCTAAATTTTTCACATTCAACACAAGCATGTTTAGTAAATAATTCATCCTTTGATTCTACCTGTGCCGATGTAGATGTTCCAGCCATGAAAGCATTTTGGGGTTCAGATTGTGCTTCAGACGCAGCATTCAGTTCATTCTCCACAAGCTGATCAACATCAGCTATGTCATCATCCAATTCAGCATTGTCAAGCTCAGCTGATTTCTCCCCCTCACTTGCTGAGTCTTCATTTAGGTCCTCGACAGAAGTTATGTTGGCTTCCCCATCAGATGAGAACCGGAAGGACCAGTCCTGTCCTTCATCACGCTGTGCCACCAAAGCCTTGGAATCACTTCCTGCGGGAACTGGCTTCTTATCTTTATCTTGCTTGTTGAAAGAGGAGAATGGATTTCCGTTCCCAGTCTTTTTAGGCTTCACACATTCCCTCTTGAAATGTCCTTTCTCACCGCAGTTGAAACACGTGACTTTGGACTTGTCAAACCCAAAAGTAGTATCTTTTGTAGCCACGAGATTCTGCCCTGTCTTCTTCACAAACTTCTTTGCTCGTCGCACAGCACTTGCGAGAGCCCACATAATGTCCATCCTCTCCAACTCATTTTCATCCACCTGCACATAGTCTTCATCAGCCAAGTGGCAGTTTCCTATCTTCCCTACAACCAAACCATCAAAGGAATGAACCACTGCAGCAAGTAGGTCCATGTGTTCCTTGGCTACTTCCACAGTGACTTTACCCAGGTTCTCAGTTATTAACTTCGTTGAGTGAGCTTCAGTAATACTGTGTTGAACCCCTGATGAAACAGATGACTCACCCCCAGACGATGAGCTTTGACCAGAAGTATTAGAAACAAATGTAGTCTGCAGAGGAGCATTGGAAGACTTTGCAATTGGAGTTGGAGTCACGTTGTAAAGAGTAGGATCCTAAGCATATGCACCCTTCTTCGCCTTATACTTATGTCTGACCCTTCCTCTCGCAGTTTCATAATAAAGTCATTTATATCCAAAGTCTCGAGAACTGAATTGTGTCTCAAGGCTGAAATAAATGAATCCCATTTTTCTGGAAGACCTTCAGCTAAACTGGCGACCTTTTCTTCTTTAGACGTTGTAACCCCATGAGTGTGAAGTTCACTCATTAGATGATAGAAGCGGTCAATGATGTCGTCTAAGCTCTCGTTCCCAATAGCAGAGAAATTGTCAAACTCCTTTTTGAGAGCTTTGGCCTTTAAGGATTTCAGAGTTGAGCTCCCTTCATACCTTTTCTCGAGAGCTTTCCAGAATTTTTTACTCCGTTTCTGATCCGAGTACTGATGGAAGATCTCTTTAGGAATTGACTGGGTGAGCATAGCATAAGCCTTCTTTTCAGCATTATAGGCAGTTTTTTGAGCATCCGTCATTCCACTCAACGTTAATGGCAAACCATCAGCACCAACTGGCATGGTGTAACCAGTCTCAATAGAATTCCATAGATTAGTATCCACGCCATTGAGATGAATCTCAAACCTTTGTTTCCACTACGGGAACTCATCAATGGATAGAAGCTTAGGCGGCTTATTGTGATCACCAATCTCATTCTCCAGAAGCAGTAGGTTTTGGATCCTTGAGTCCTTTCCAGCTGACATGGCATAATTTTCTGAGTCCATTCCTTTATTAATTTAACTTGTGAATTAAACTGCTAATGCAATTGGGGAGTACGACTGGGATGCGACTGACACTAGCTGTATGCGATTGGACTCAAACGTACGATTGAACAGGCGACTGAGAGACTTAGGCGACTGAACAGACCAAACGACTCAGCTGGGCGACTGGAGTTGACGATTGACTCAATCGGGCGATTAGCTATACGACTGACTCAATCGGGCGATTGAACTAGCGACAGACTCAATCGGGCGATTGAACAGGGCGACTGGACTTCAGTCGTACGATTGAGCTAATCGTGCGACTGGGTCTGCTGAAAACGGGATTTTTCACACACTTTGACCTAAAACGCAAGTTTTTGCACCCTAGACGGCTGAAACTCGAAAAATATTGATTTTTCAGAACCTGCACACGTAAAGACTCGATTTTTAGCAGAAAGATTGGATCTTTTTGCGTAAAAACGTAGACTTTTTCACAAAAACGATTGAATCAACGAAGAATCAAGAGCCTAAGCTCTGATACCACTTGTTAGGACCGTGTACGTACGGAGTACTAACTGATTCTTCGTTATACCAACTCAAATAGTGCGGAATCCTATTTGATTGGCGATCCAATCAGGGAGAACGAAATCAAGATCAATCCTAACGATTAGAAAACGTTAAGAATTGACTAGGAATGATCTGAAACGTTCTATGAAGTTGGAAGGGACGAACAGGGCGCTCTGGGTCGACTAGGGTTATGAATATTCGAAGTGTTACGTTTTTCCACGAATTAAGTGGTATTTATAGGTTACAGCTTTCATTCGTACGACTGAGCCAAGCGACTGGCTCAGTCGTGCGACTGAGTCATACGATTGATTCATTCGTACGACTGAGTCAGTCTCATGACTCAGTAGTGCGATTGACTTAATCTCCTGGTTCAGTCGTCCGATTGGCCCATTCGCATGGTCCAGTCGTGCGACTGAATCAGATTACTTAGTTAAACACACTCTTGAACCTTAACTGATTCAGAACATGTCTAACAAGTCTATAACCTATATAACTTGTTCATATATGCGTGTAACAACAAACAATAATAATAGATATGACATTAAGTAATCAAGCAAACATTCACTGAAGAGTTTTCCTTACAATGATTAAACCTTACATACGTGTTACAAGATAGAAGTCAATTACATTTGAAATCACAAGACTAGAACTGAGGACATGTGTACCAACAGGTATAATCCTAGTTTCATCTGCAACACGGGGGTATAATCCTAGTTTCATCCATTAGTTACTTTTATAGTGATAAAATCTATTATATATGTGACATCTGCGTATACCATTCTTTCATCACTATCAATAATCTATTACAGATAGTGTAGGCTATGCTTGATTGTATATTAGAAAAAAAAGTAAAATTCAATAATATTTCAAAAATAAAGCAACATATATTATCTATCTATATAATGAGAAACTCTTAGCTACAATAGAGTATTTAGTTTTTCTTATTTAACCACAAAGGTTTGATGGAGTTGTCTTTTTGGTCCCTATGTTTTAGTTTTTCTTATTATGTATATGTGTTAATTTAGAATCTAAAGAAACACTCACCTTTTGTCTTTTACTATATTTTGTATATTATCTGAAAAAACACACCGAGTCAAATATAATACGTTTTTAGTCGACGGTATAAATTCGAGTTACTTTATGTTTCATTGTAAATTTAGTTCGAAAACGATTTGACGCAGTTATATTATATAATAATCACGTCGTATACGATAGTGCTACACATGTTTTTTTATGTATGTTTTGAATTGGTCTACGTTTCAACATAAATTTATTTAGAAAATAGTCGAAACAAATATAATATGTTTTCATCAACGGTATAAATTCGAGTTACTCTATGTTTCGACATAAATTTAGTTGGAAAACGAGTCAGGTGGATGTAGTATATACTTTACCGTCGCGTATGATTTCGCCGCAACGTGCGACTAGAGTAGTTATTGCTTTGTTTACTTTTGGGCCACTAATATTTGGTTAGTTTATTTTAGACCACCAGAATCTTTAGTTTGTTTATATTTTTGTCGTCAATGTTTAAATAGGAAAGAAGATGATGAGGCCCATGACACTATTGGTGGCAACCTTTCTGCATAATAATAGTTTAAAACTAAGCATGGGGATTAAAAAGGTTAACAAACTATTAAAAAATTTATTAGAAAGGTGTTTAAAATATTAAGGAAATGATCCTTTGTTATATTTCAATGAATATTATTATCTTATATTTCAATTTATTTTTTCCAATAATTTTTTTTAACTTTAACGCTGCATGCCTAATGTATTCTTTTTTGTGCGTAAGTGAAACAATACGTAACGACCAATATGTTATAAAAATGTGATGTTAGTTTTATTTTCTAGACCCGTTCTTTTTCAGGACTTTTTGATGTCACATTAACAATTATTATGATTTGTTTTTGTATTCATATTTAGATATCGATCACATTACGGAGTTCCCCGCGCAACACGCGTGGGAACATTCCTAGTTAAAATAGAGGGACAATCATATTTTAAATTCGAAAAACACTTAAAATAACTCGAGCCCACTTGTACATTGCTTTGCGGTTTGTAATGTCCTCCGCACGTAACACGTGGTCAAACATTGCTACCTTATGTTTAATATATTAATTATTTTGTTCTTTAATAAATATTATATGGGTCACATTTATAGAACACCAACATGTTGTCAAGTTTGTCCAGTCCCGATAAAACATAATACAATTTCTGATTACGATTATACATATCTCACATAGAGAGGTCATTGATGAATTGTCAATCTTATCAATTTAATTAACAAATTAGTGATAGAGTTTGTGGGATCAACGGATAAAGGTTGATAACATTTAAGGGAGTGTGTAGATTTGGTTTTTATGTGGGGCTTTGTATCTTGGCTTGTAATGTACTTAGTTTGCCTTTAGACATGGAGCTCGGTTCTAGCAACTTCGTAGTATGCCTTTGGTTAAAGGGTAGATTTAGACGTGTCTTTAATCTTAGTGGGCCGTTAGTCTTAGCTAGGGTTGCTTTTATTATTAAGTGTGCTTTCCGTTTTAGGTGTGACATTTAGCCTTAGGTGTGTGTGATTATACAACTATATTATCGTAAACATTCTATCAGTATGATTATTTATTTTTTCTTGTATGGTTTTGTGTTTCGTTGTATTGCATTTTGTTGTGTGTTTTATATCTCATATCGAGTCATGGGTCTCTCAGAATACAACATCTTTATCCTATAAATAAAGGCAAAGTTTGTTCATATCTCATCATTTACATGCATAACTTTATAAGTTGATACTTTACTAAATATGTTTGTTTCTTTGTTCTTTTTAATTTAATAATTAAGATTAAACGACGATATGATGATAATAATGAGAAGTTACAAGTAGTCTACTAAAATTTATAATTGGCTCTACAAATATAATATGGATCCAATCCTTGTAAGTGTAAAATTAAATGGTAAATGGGAGTAAAAATATTGTTGGAAAGGTTTAAAATAGTCAAAAGAGTAGAAAAAAATCACACATACATGTTTAAAAAAATATATTTTCCTCTATCTATGATTTTTTGAGAAGTGAGTGTGTTAAAGATCTTGTAAAAAAGGCTCAAAACAGTCTTTGAGAGTGAATGGAGGAAAGAGAGGAGAGAGATTCTTTTTGGATGTTTTTAAGATTGTGAGAGGAGAAATTTGGAATTAAAAATTAACTTCTTTAAACTTTGAACGAAATATTCTTCTTTACATTTAGATCATTTTATATGTTTTATTCTTTGTGTAACTTCAGTTGTGTCTTTTTTTTTGTTATAGGTCGTCACTTTTTGTTTAAATTACGAGTTCCTATAACCTACGCATTGCAGCGAAGGCGTAAACTCGTAAAATAAACTAATTTTGATATGTTGACGCAAACTTGCGCGTTAAATGGTGCGTTGATATTATATATAACTTAAATGTAAAAAAATATTTGATTTGTGTTATGAAACCATAATAAAGTAAAACAATACTCTTTTTAAAGTGGTGTTACGAACGTGTGTTGCGGCATTTAAACCTATGAAAAAAATATCGATTTTGATTATTTATATAAAAAAAACAAATCTTTATGTAAACTATTATGCGTCTTACGATGATAACACATGAATAAGCAAATAGAAGAAACATACGAAATTACGACTGCTCGGTTTTAGAGTTTAAAACAAAAATACAAAACAATATTATGAGTAATAGCTTAAAACAAAAAAAATAACTTAGAAGGAAAGATAATCGTCACATGTTTACGTTTATATATTGAAAACTAAAAGGAAATTAAGAAGACATATGAACTTTGATTAAGTAAAAGACAAAAATCGGAATAGGAAAAAAAAAAGAAGGATGAGGGGATACGAAAACACATGCTCCAGTTAAATAGAGATGGCTATAAGTAACCCAATCATCAACATTTTTTAAAGTAATTTTTGTGAAACAAATATTTAATTCGAATTTGGAGTAAATGCAGGTGGCTTTGCCGTCGACCTTTACTTTTAAGATATAGTCATAGATGACCTCTTACGGGTAATTTTACAAAATTGTATTTAAACAATTTTTCTCATACAACATCCTCTTAGTCAGTGACATCTAAGAAGCCAATAATGATAGTTATATCTCCTTGTTACACTCAACGCACAAGCTAATAATGAAAAGATCGAGTCATGTCTAGTGATGTAACCAGTATTTTTTGGGCCAATGGTCTTCACAAGTTTTTTTTTTCACAACTGAGTACAACTAAAGAGATAGACTCATATTTTTCTTCAAAGCATCTTTAGATTTCATAACAAAAGTTTGACAAATTATAATAACCAAGAGGAACAGTGGGTCATTTCACCCTTTGTTTCATATCTTGTTGGTGATTTCAGTGTTGTCATTTTAGTATAAATGGTTTTACTTAACATCAAATAAGAAACTAAAATAAGATACGAAGGTGAAAATGCACACTTGATTAAGACTATTCTGATTCAAATACTGAGAAGCCTTACCCCATGTCGCGTTCGAGGCAAAGTTCTATTGACGGTAATCACCAGTAACAAGTTGTTATTGATCATTATGTGACACCCTACATAAATCTCATGTCCGCAGTGGACAGGAGAGATTCCTGGTTCATAAGGAATGTCTGGTCTCTAATATCACCTACGCGTTTTGTGCGTATTGGCTGTGGATGAGAGGAGAACTCCACAGTTAAGCGTGCTCAGGTGGCAGCAATTCAGGGATGGGTGGCCTCCCTGTGAAGTTTTCGCCTGGGCAACCAAAAGCAAATCCGTGAGCTACTTGTGAGCAAAGCGGATAATATTTGTGGTATCAGGGGCGGGGTGTTACACACTATGATCGATGCCAACTTGGTCTACAAGCAATAACTAATTAATGATAACTTAGATCAATTGCAACTAGTGGACAAACCGGGTTTTTTCCCAAACCGGTTTAGCGTCCAAACCGAAACCGGTTTGGCCCCAAACTGGTTTGGGTCTTAAATCGGTTTAAAAGCTCAAAAACATTAACCGTCAAAACCGGTTTGGGCCGGTTTGGAAACCGGTTCGGTCCAAACCGGTTTGGTTTGATTTTTTTAAACCCTGTGCGCATGGCCCCTGTTTTGGGCGCATGGCCCCTATTTTGGGCGCATGGCCCCTGTTTTGGGCGCATGGCCCTCCCTTGGGCGCATGGCCCCTGTTTTGGGCGCATGGCCCCTGTTTTGGGCGCATGGCCCCTTCCTTGGGCGCATGGCCCCAGTTTTTAGGTGCATGGTCCCTTCCTTGGGCGCACGGCCCCTTCCTTGGGCGCACGGCCCCTTCCTTGGGCGCACGGCCCCTTCCTTGGGCGCACGGCCCCTTCCTTGGGCGCACGGCCCCTTCCTTGGGCGCACGGCCCCTTCCTTGGGCGCACCCTTGGGCGCATGGCCCCTGTTTTTGGGCATATGACCCCTGTTTTTGGGCGCATGGCCCTGTTTTGGGCGCATGGCTGTAGTTGTACGTTTATTATTCGCCACCAGAACCGAAAGTTTAAATAATTTAAATAACATACAAGTTCAAATAAAACATTGTTATTAATAATTTAAAGTGAAACAAACAAACAATTTAAACAACATAGAAGTTTGAGAACCGGTTTGGATACCGGTTTGGATACCGGTTTGGGAACCGGTTTGGATACCGGTTTGGGAACCGGTTTGGATACCGGTTTGGATACCGGTTTGGGAACCGGTTTGGATACCGGTTTGGGAACCGGTTTGGATACCGGTTTGGGAATCGGTTTTAAACCGATTTTATGAAATCAATAAAAATAGTTCCGGTGAAATCGTTGTAATTAAACCGATTCCCAAACAATTTAAACAACATAGAAGTTTGAGACGTCATTTTTTCCGGTGAGATTGGTGATGAGATGGAAAATAACCGGTTTGCATGGGAACAGGACGGAATATGGTGTCAAAAAGGATTTGAATGTTAATAGGATGTCGTTTAATGATGCTTCGGTTGGGGCAGCGGTTGGTAGGCTGGTTCAGGTTGATGACTCGATTGAAGCCTTCCAACATTTACATGGTAGAGCGGTTATGGTCCGGTGAAATCGTTGTATGTCCTACAAAATATTTACAATATTTTGAAGGAGATGAAGCTCCAGGAAGGTTCGGTTATGTGTTTTGGTGGTTTTTCTATCCTGATTGATTTCTCCTCCAATGAGCACGCTATTATGGCTAAGGACGAACTATTGGGTAGACCGGATCAATTCGAGTCTCCTGATATTTGGAGTGGCCAACCATTGTCATTTGATCAAGTTGCTTGGCTTAAGATTATTGGGGTACCTTTGTGCATTACGGATGGTAAAGTCTTGAATGATATTGGGAGTCTCTTTGGTTCGGTTGTTAAAGAGGCTCAATTGGAAATTCAGGGTTGTGGTGCGTCCATGCATTTTGTTGGTGTTCTTGTGGATCATGGCAAACCGATTCAAGAGGAGGCGTTCCTTAGATGGAGGGGGACACGTTTAAAGTCTGGGTTGTGGAGGAGTACAAGGAATGGATAGATGCGTTTGTGCTTGATCCGAAGTTGGATGATGGGGCGCCGGACGTTAAAGGAATGGATGTTCAGTCGCCGGAAAAATCACCGGTGGAAAAGTCGGTGGAAGGAGGGATGAAATCTCCTATTTTGGAAACTAATTATGGCAGTAATGATAGGGGGTCAGTTTCTAAAATTATGGGTTCAAGTTCAAATTCGATGGACCAGAGGAATGCTTCTTTTTCGGATGACAAGGTTGACCAGTTGGAAAATTTTAATGAGGGGGTGGAAGTGTCTTTTAAGAAAAGTTTGAAAAGAAAGAAGTTTAAACAATTTTTAGAAGTGGGCTTGGAGGGGTCTGGTGGGTCATCCAATGGTAACCAAAGACCACATAAAGGGCCCAAAGCTGTGGAGGAAGATTTGTTTGGGTTGGATCCGCTTATTTGGGCCACTGATGATAATGTACTTAAGACAAGGGGCCTTCCTGATGTTTCTTGTCAAAATCCTTTTAACGTGCTCATCAGTGATACAGAGGAGGACTTGGTAGAGGAAATTCAAGTGGATGAGGAAGAGACTGGCGGTACTGTTAACACAAGGAAGGCCACGACTGATGACCCGAATGGTGGATCCGAATCGTCGTCGCCTCAAATGGAGAAAGAGATTAAGCATACGAAGGAGTTGGGTGCCAAGCTGGGAGTACAGTTGGATAATTACGACTCTTTAATCAAAGATTCCATTCAAGGTCAAGGTTTACAAACAGGTTTATCATGAATTTTCTTTCTTTAAATGTTAGAGGGATTGGGGCGGTTGGTAAACCGTCTTGGGTCAAGGGTTTGGTGGTCAAGTCGAGTATTGATTTTTTAGCTTTACAAGAAACTTTGCTGACTGAGGAGAAGGTTTTTGATGTTGAGAGAATGTGAATTTCTGGTGATTACGGGGTGGATAGGGTGGGTACTGTTGGCAAATCGGGTGGTTTGATGTCGGTTTGGAATGTGAGAAAATTTAAAAAGTTAGCTTCGGTGGAAGATAGGAATTTTATTGTGACCACCGGTAGTCTGGTAGAAGACGGGTCTATTTTGAATGTTATTAACGTACATGCTCCTCAAAAGGCGGTAGAAAAAAGGCGTCTTTGGGATAGGCTTAAAAGTATTATTCTTGGTGGTGTGGGTATGTGGTTAATTCTTGGGGATTTTAATACAGTAAGGTGGAAGGAAGAACGTAAAAATTCAAATTCCATAAGGGTATGGCTGATGATTTTAATCTGTTCATAGAGGAGGCAGGTGCTCTTGAGTGGGATATACTGGGTTTGTTTGTTTGTTTGTTTGTTTGTTTGTATGGAGGAGGCAGGTTTGCAGGAATATAAAATGAATGGGAATAGATTTACTTTTTTAGCAGGATCGGGATGTGATGTTAAAATGAGTAAAATTGACAGAGTTTTGGTTAGTCAGAATTTCTTTAATAGATGGCCTATGGCATGTTTGAGGGCTCTTCCTCGGGAGCTTTCAGATCACTGTCCGTTGGCTTTGACCTTGATTGATTGTAATTTTGGTCCAAAACCGTTTAAATGGTTCAATTCTTGGTTGGAGAGAGATGGTTGTGAAAGTGTGGTTTTGGATACTTTGAGTAAGGGGATGGTTGACGGGCCAGCGGATGTTATGTTACATAGGAAATTTATGAAGCTTAGAGGGGCCTTAAGAGAGTGGTGGAATAAGACGGGCAAAAACGAAGAGGATCTTTTAAGTGTGTTGAAGGAGGATATAGCGGTTTTAGAAAACAAATGGAGGGTAGAGACTTAAAAGAGGAGGAGATTTGGGTTTGGGAGGAGAGTAAGAAGGAGATGGAGAAGCTTATCTGGTTTAAAAACCAGGATCTTCATCAGAAGTCTAGGGTGAAATGGGCTGTTTCAGGGGATGAGAATTCGGAGTTTTTTCACCGGTGCATTAAAGGGAGGAAGGCCTCCAATGCTATTCCGGGATTGGTAGTAAATGGGAGTTGGGTTTCGAAGCCTTCTTTAATAAAAAGGAGGTGTTGTTCTTCTTTCGCAAGCACTTCACCGAGAATATTTTTAACCGCCCAATTTTTGTTTGTGATGAATTGAAACAGGTTCCAACGGAAAGTATTGAGGCGTTGATAGCTCCGTTTTCTAAAGATGAAATCAAAGAAGCGGCTTTTGATTGTGGTGCTGATAAAGCTTCGGGCCCAAACGGGTTTAATTTCAGGTTTATAAAGTTTTTCTGGAGTTCGTTGGAGGCTGATTTTGTTAAAGTTTTTGAAGAATTTTTTCACTCTGGCAACATCAGCAAAGAATGCAGTACTTCATTTATTACTTTGATAGTCAAGACGAAAGTACCAGTGGGTTTAAAAGACTACAGGCCTATAAATTTAATTAATGTTATCAGTAAAATTATCTCTAAGGTGATGGCAGCGCATATTAAGAAAGTCATTGGTCATGTGATTTCTGAAGCTCAATCGGCTTTTTTGGGTGAGGTGTTCATTCTGGATGGTCCATTAATCCTTAACGAAATAATTGGATGGGTAAAGAAAAACAAAAGGCTAGTTTTTCTCCTGAAAATTGATTTCGAAAAGGCTTATGATAATGTGAACTGGGATTTTCTTCTGTCGATATTGAGACAGATGGGTTTTCCGGAGAGATGGTGTATGTGGGTGAAGGGTATTCTTTATTCGGCTAGGTCGGCGGTGCTTGTTAATGAGTCGCCTACGTTTGAGTTCCAATGTCAAAAGGGGCTCAGGCAAGGCGATCCTTTATCTCCCTTTTTATTCCTTATAGTCATGGAGGCGCTTGCTAGCATGATCTCAAAGGCTTGTGTTTTGGGTGAATTTGAAGGTGTGAAGGTTACGAGTGGGGGCCCGAGTGTTTCCCATTTGTTGTATGCCGATGATGCTCTTATTTTGGGCACTTGGAATGAAGAAAATATTGGGAAGATTAATCGTCTATTAAGAATATTCCATTTATGCTCGAAATTAAGGATTAATATTCATAAATCGGTTTTGTTCAGATTGGGAGTTCAGGATTCGGAGATTAGAGCTATGGCTAATCTATTGGGGTGTAGAGTTGGTAAGACGCCTTTCGTCTACTTGGGTATAAAATTCGGAGCCAATATGAACCGGGTCTCCAATTGGGATCCGGTCATGGAGACGATTCGTAATAGATTATGCTCTTGGAAGGCGAAGACTTTATCGATTGGTGAGAGATTAACGTTAATTAAATCGGTGTTAGCTAGCCTTCCGGTGTATTATCTTTCTTTGATCAAAGCTCCTAAAGTGGTGGTAGAGAATATTGAAAAGATTTTTAGACATTTCTTATGGGCCGGTTGTAAAGAAGGTAAGAGTCTACATTGGGTTTCTTGGGAAGTTGCTACTAAATCTAAAAAGAATGGTGGGTTGGGTATTTCTAAGATTGATGAAGTGAACACGGCTTTGCTAGCTAAATGGGTTTGGAGGTTCAAAAATGATAATACTAGTATGTGGAAGAGGATTATTGAATGTATTCATGGGGGTAGAAATAGATGGATTTTTTACCCGTTAACAATTCTTATCAAGGCTGCTGGAAAACTATTAGTCGCTTTTTGGAGGGTTTGTCCATTAATGGTCATTCGTTTAAATCTGAGTTAAATGTATTCTTGGAAAAGGGGATCGCATTCGGTTCTGGAAAGACGTTTGGTGGGGGGTCGAAGGCGCTTATGGACAGGTGGCCCAGGCTGTTTGAGCATGAGTCGAATAAAAATGCTCTAGTTTGTCAGCGTGTGCAGGTTCAGGGAGATTCAGTGGGTCTAAGTGCAGGCTGGTCGAATAATCTGATGACTATTGAGGTTATTTTCGAAAGGCAAGATGTGGATTTTATGTTGTCTAAGGTCCGGTTAAGTAGCAACGAAGATAAATGGGTCTAGAATGATAGTTGTTGTGGGATTTTTACAGTTGCGGCTGTCAAGGATTGGCTTAGGGGCTCGGAAGCTGCTGTGCAGAACCGGTTAATCATGTGGGAATCTTGGGTTCCTTTAAAAGTGAATGTTTTTGTGTGGAGATTGGTTATGGATCGAATTGCAACCCGCATAGCACTGATTAGAAGAAAGATAAACATCCCGAATGCTAAGTGCCCTTAGTGCGATACTTATGATGAATCGGCGGATCACTTGATGGTTCAATGTGGGTTTGTGTTTGGCGTTTGGGGTAAAATTTGGCGTTGGTGAAGGATATCCGGGTGGTACCCTTCTTCGGTTCAGGAGCTCCTTCGGATGCAATACGCTAACTTGAAGACTAAAGAAGAAAGGAAAGTTGTTAAGGGTATTATGATGATTACTTGTTGGTCGATTTGGACTGCTAGAAATAACAAGGTTTTTAAAGGAGGTACCCCTAGAGTCATTGACATAGTCACTCAAGTTAAGGCTTTGTCGTTTATTTGGTTGAAACATAGGTCTAGATTCAAAACGATTGTTCGGAATGATTGGGTTAATTACCCTTTGTACTTTTTGTAGTGGTTTTGTTGGTTAATCCTTGATTTGAGGACTATCCGGTGTTTATGAAATTTTGGTTAAAAAAATGATTCACAAAATTATAGAAGAACTATAAAGCCACTTGCGTTGCAGCGGGGATATAAAATCATACCAAATAGCACCAATGTCACACCACTGCTAGCAACCACCAATACTAAAGTTGTGATGTATTAATGCGAAGAAATTAGAGCGACATGTAAAACATAGAAAAATACAAATAATTTGATATACGAACCGTGTGTTGCGACGAACCTATCAAACAGGAAAAAATAGAAGTAACAACGTTAAATCACACCAGCACATTGCACCATTTTAGCTCACAAAATTTAGAAAGAAACGTAAAGCGAAACGTAAAAGTGTTTAACGCCACATGCATGTTGCGCTGTGTTAACTTACAAAATTTAAAACGGGGCATAACAAAAACTTACAAAATATCAAAAGTATAGGGGATCAAAGTTGAAAGTAAAAAAGTTTTAAGGTTAAATTGTAAAGGATGAAAAGTTTTATATTAAAAGTAAAAAAATAATTTTTAGTGAGGCCATATTAATAAAAGCGTTGAGCTAAAGATAAAAAGTCAATGATTTTTTAAAAAACACTCTAAGCATAAAATACAACTTTAACACACAAAATAAAGTTGATAATTAATATATATTAAATAACAAAATAAAAAGCTATACACGAATTTAGGATGAATCAGAGAAACAATTAAAAGAACCTTTCAATATTGCTAAGAAGCTATTTAAATTAAAAAACCATTTCAAACACAAGATTGATTAAATATAAAGAACCTTTTATGAAGAGTGCAACACCCTTCTTTATAGTCATCCTTTCCGCTGTGTTCCCGAGTTTTTTTTTAAATAGAGAAATAGAAGGAAATGGATTAAAGTGAAAAATAATTATGTTTTTGAGTTTTTTTATTTTTTATCTTTATTTTTTGTGTTAAAGGTCATGTTTGGGATTGTTTGTTTTGATTGAAAATAACTTTTGATAAAAAAAATTGTTAACTTATGACTTTTTGAAATAAGTTTTTAAACTTCTCAAAACATAATAAATCAAAAGTTGAGGAAAAATAAGTAATCCCAAAAATGCACTAAGAGAAGAAATAGAAGGAAAAAAAGTTTTGCGTTCCCGAGTTTTTTGAAACGCGAAATTATAATATATCTTTGTTTTTCTGTTTCTTTTTTTCTCTCATCAACTTTCTTTCGTCCCATTTTTTCTATGTCGTTAATTTATTTTCACTCTTTTTCTTCCTTTCCTTTTATTTATTAAACTCGGGAAAGCAACTTTCATCATCACAGACAAAAGAAAAAAGATCGCAAACAGAAGGCAAGATTGTTTGATAATACTTATAATAATGATATTAAAACAGAAGGCAAGATTGTTTGATAATACTTATAATAATGATATTAATAATAATGATAATAGTGATAATAATAATATTGTTATGTTTTGTTTTTACTATTACGATTATTGTTATTATAACGTAATGCTTTCATCATTTTCTTCTCTTCCTGAAGTTTCATTTAAAACTAACATGACCGACCTATATGTCATTTATATAAAGTTGCGACCCACCTCATAGCTTGAAATGCTAATTAAACACGGCCATTGACTTACTTTTAGTTTTTTTTTAACGTAAAATGTGTTCCGGCTCAACTCTATATATTTTGTCTATAGTAAGACTTAAACTTATGATCTCCTAATATTTATATGTTATAGGTATCTTATCGTAACCAATTGTGTTAAGGATCATTTATGTAATGTTACAACTTGATCCAATCTTATTTTTTTCTACATAAATTTAAATTTAGACGTTTTAAAAAAATGCTCTTAATTATAAGATAAAGATAATAACATTTAACATTCTTAAAAGGACTTTCAATATTTTCTTATTTTTATTATATATTTTGACCTTTTAGGATAACTAATATACATATTTTTTTATAGATTACATTTTTTAATATTTTCTTATTTTTATTATATATTTTGACCTTTTAGGATAACTAATATACATATTTTTTTTATAAATTACATTTACAAAAAGTCCATGCTTGGTTACCGGTTGGACAAATTAACTGAGTGAACTAGCGCGGGTGGTGGAACCGGATTTTAAATTTTTTTTACTCTTAGTTTCCTTTGCTTTAAGGATTCAGTTTTAACAATACCTTTTCTGTTATATTTTTTATTAACGTTTCACGTGTAAATTTTTACCACCGGTTAATATTAACATATAAATCCACCCCAATTCGTCATAATCAACAGTTTCAAATTTTACCACCCCAATTCATAACATGGGTTATATCCACTGGTTTTTTTTAAGTGTTTTTTTCAAGAACTAATTTAAACTTTAAGCTTTTGTTTCTTGAAGAGGAAAAGAGTGAAAAAGAGAATCGTTGGGGCGTAAGAATGACGTGTTCAAACTTCAACATCACTTTTGTCTTCCACCCCCTTTAACTTTCCTAATATTGCAAGTATAAACCTTCTCAATGATCAAATTACATGTTTGGTTCCTTTTATTTCTACAACAACATTACACCTTGATCAAATAAGTGTTACAAGATCCAACTCTTACCTAACTTTTCCAACACTTAGTACTATACAACAAATTATTCCTGAATTATATTATTTTCTCACTTACACCAATAGTTATAAAATCATCAAAATCAAAAACTATATTTTTTAGTTACTTAGTTAGTTATATATATTATTATTAGGTAGGGTCATGGTACAAAAATATGTAATTAAAAAAGGCTAAGGACGATTTGAGGCTTGACATGTTTATTTTTTATTGTTTTTAAAAGGGATGATATTTTGTTATATGTGTTAAGTTTTATTTTATATTGCCTTTTATATAATATATAATTTATTGTTATTTAAGATAAAAATCATGATAATGATATATTTTTAATGTTCAACCCAAAATTTATGAGGCATGTATTCGGTTATGTATGAAATTAGTTTTAGAATTTAAGGGTTTTCGAAACAATGCAAGATTAAGTACCCGATTAATCGACCAGTTTACCTAAACATGTTAATATATTTTAAGAAATAGAAAATATAAACTACTTATTATAATAAAAGAAGGTATTGGGTCTTGGTTTAGTTATAGACATTCAAAATCTGATATTCCGGTTTATCTCTTCAATTAAATAATTACATTAACTTACTAATGATGTTATTTAGTATTTTAAGAGTAAAAATAGTTTTTTAATAAATTAAAAAAGAGATCTTTTATAAATATAATTTCTAAAGAAATAATTTTTATAAAATAAGAAATATTTCTGAAACATCAAAGTTTTTTTTAAATGAGAAATATTTTAAAATCGGTTTGTTAAATAAATAACTTTGTTTATAAACCCAAACAATTTAAATTCGGAGTTATAATAAGGAAACTTTAAAAATGAAGAATGAAATTTTCATAAAACAGTTGTTTTGGAACAATATGTTTCAAAAAAGTTATTTGAAAATTTTTTTTTTTGAAAAAATAGTATCACTGCTTTATTACTTATAGTCCTTGCTCATACGTAATTTTAATAATATATTAGCTAAAAGTATCGTTTTTATAATTCAGAGCATTCACATCCGGTTCCTAAAAAGATGTGAGTGTATTTCATATATTATATGGTATAGTTATAAGTGGTTGTGAGTGAATAATAGATAAATGTTACTGTTTAATTTTTTTTTGGGAATCACTATTCAAATCCCTACAATTTTTGTACAAATAACCAGAATTAACTACTAAAACCGGAGAAAATCATGTGTTAAATGAACTTGGAGTTAAATAACGCTAGTGGGGTGTTGACCAAAGACAATACTTGCTTATAATCATGTTTTAAACTTTGTAACGATTAATTAGGTGTGTAGGTTTGTGTTGACCAATGCTCAATACCATTTAAACGTCAATGGATTAATCTTGATTATATTAGTTATCTATTTAAAATTTAAATTTGGTTACCATAATGTTTAGAATATTTTATTATTTGTTTGAGTTGGTTTCTTAGTTTGAGTCTAATTAGGAGTGTTAGTTATAGTTTTAGTATAAATAGATGGATAGGGTATTATAACTTTTTTGTTCAAGTCTTTGTTTGAGTTCATAATATTAAAAGAATCGTATGAGTGCCACAAAATCAGTGTGTTCGTTGTCTACTTTAATCCGATTGATTCCAACAATTGGTATCAGAACGAGAAGAAGATCGATCTGTTGAAGAAGATGAAGTGCAAGACCTGTGGAACAACTTATTGCAAACGAAGACCTTACCCGTTAGAGTATATCGGATCGAGTTAATTCTGATCAGAAGAGTTGTGGAATCTTGTAATTCGATCAAGGAGTGATCGAATCCGAGCAAGATTAGTCACATATCAGTTAGTATTTTGTGAAGTTTCTACCGATATTGAACCCCGTTGCTACCATAAACCGTTTATACCAACATCAAACAGGAGTTCATAGTCAAAGAACAGCGGATCAACCAATGTAGTTTGAACATTCGACTCAGTTTTAATTACAACTATGTGTAGTGTGATCAAATTTCCAAAAAAGAACGTAGTTCTGGAATAATTGGAGACGTGGAGTTTTTTTTTTTTCTTGTATTTGTATTGTTCACATTAAAAAAAGGGGTAGTGTTTTTGTTGACCACGCGTTCGAGGGCAAGAAAAAAAAGTGGCTAAAGAAGGAAAATAATTAGTTGATTGAAAGAAGAGTAAGCAACAAGAGGCGGTGTTTGGTTTAATTTGGGACAATTTTTTTTTTAAATTCTCTTCGAGATTTTTTTTAGGTGAACATGACAAAAGGTAGTATTCCATCCAACATAGCACTTGTTCAGACTCGTGAAAACAATAGTACGTCATTTCAGATAATAGTACGTTATTTCAGATTCCACGTTGGACATCAACGAACTACAACACTTTGGATTATTTTGATGAAGTCCATCTTGGATGCACAAGGGTTGTGCGAGGCGATTGAACCGGTGACCGGTGGAGCGGTTGATGAAAAGAAGAACAAGGTTGCAAGGGCGGTTCTCTTTCAAGCGCTATCGGAAGATATACTCCTTCAAGTTGGTTAAGATTCGACAAACGAAAGATATATGGGAGTCTTTACGAGTAAGATTTCTTGGTGCTGATAGGATTTAAAAGGCACGATTGGCTACTTTAAGGAGAACTTGAGCAACTTTGTATGAAGGAGACAGACACGATTGAAGACTTTGCTGGAAAATTAAGTGGTTTTGTTTCAAAGTTTACTAGCCTCGGCTCGAGTCCAGATGATGAAGTAATAGTTTGTGACAAACTCCTCTGCTTTTGTTTTGGTTTTCCTTTCCCACCTCACACAACAAACTTTTTTTCCTTGGCTGATATGTAATCATACTTCTGCTTGGAATATTACTTTGCCCCCAAACTCAATCACTTAGTATTTTCTTTGTGGACCGTTGCCTCACACATATTGCACCACCATAACCCAATCTACCTCGCACATATTATCTTGATTGGATCTCACATCAATCTTCTCTTTGATCCTGACCGTGTCACACGTCTTGCATCACATAGGTCTTTATCTAGCTTCTCACCTATCCTGAACGATCAGGTCTTTCACACCAACTTGAATCACACAAATTTAAACACCTTCATAGCCTTCTTCCACCATTTTTACACTAGTTTATTTGAAAAATGGATTTAATGACAAACTTCAAATGGATCTTTCTGTCCTTCACAGGCTCTTCAACTTTGTTCAATTCACATGACTTGGTGTAACATCTCATATTTTTATTAATTAAAAGTTAATTTTGTAAACAATTAAATCTAAATCCGTTGATGTTAAATAATTACAACAATCATAATAATAATAATAATAATATTAAAAATAAAAATTTATTAAAAACTTAACCCTAATAAACTTTTGGGTTGAAAATGTAATTAATGAAACTTGTTTTAAAAACTTAAGTCATAAAATAATAAGTACTTCAAACCTCAGGGACCAGAAGTGTAATTTTTTTTAAAACCAGCCCCCACCCTCGATTTCCCCCTCTCCCCTCCGGCCACTATTCCGGCGACCCTCCGGCGAGCCCCGAACACTCCAACTAATCGATTTCAACACAATGAAACACTCCCGACAGCTTTACAGGGAAGATTCGAACCCACGCACCCACAACAATTAAAAAAAACACAATCGTTCAGTGCGATCGATCCAAACTCACTTTCGGCCACTTTACAGGCCAAGAATCGCACTAAACACTAAATTAATCCAACTAAATGAACCTAAACAACCATATATATGTTCCTAATCAACTACCATTTTCAATCCCATCTGAAAACACACAAACACCATCATCGAACACCATCTTCATCGCGACCTGTTCCGTACTCATTCTCCATCGAAATAACATCAAAACAGGTAATTAAACCCTTCTACACACTCGATTTCATATGAGGAACAAAAGCCCTATGAATCTTATCATTAACAGACTCGATTTGGGCTTCAATGGATCGATTTCTATTCTAGGGTTCATGCCGAATTGGGGATTTCCTTTTGTTGTGTTTAAAACCAATTGGAACTCAGTTCTTCCGCGGCTGTATGCCTTTGGTTCACCGGTTCATCACCCACTTGCAACCCGAGAGGTCCCGGGTTCGACCCCGGGCCACCTCATTATTTTTTAAAAGCCTTTTTAAGCATCTAAAATTACAGAAAAATTTCTAAAAATTATAAAATCTGTTTTATAAACTTATTTATTCAAAAGGTTATCTAATTATTTTCTGGAATTTATTTTAACATTATTTATTTATTTATTTATTTATTTTATTATTATTTTAAAACAAATGATATAATTAGTCTAATTTTTATAAAATAGATTTAATATTGTTTATTTTATTAAAACATTACATATTCAACAATTGGATTATTTTTTTATTTTAACTTATTAATTATCATTTGTTTCAAATAATAAATAATAAATCTTTTTGATCCAAATGTTACTTTCTTATAAAATAAACCAACTAAAGGTTAGATTAATAATTTGTTATCAATCAAAACGTTATTTCAATTAATATTGAATAATTATAAAGCTTTATTTTATATTGAATCTTATCTATATTTATACTTAAATTCGTTTCTAAATACTTAAATATACATATATAATTCCTTTAATGGAATCAAACCATAATTATTCTATAAACATATTACTTATTAAAAACCTTAAAACTATTAAAAACCTAATCCTTATTGAACATTAATCGTATTGTTAACCTTAACCTTAAATCTTGTAATATATACATTTAGGTGCTTGTAAAGGAATTCGTTGGAACATCATTTAATCCTTATTATCATCTTATACACATATACGTCAAGGTGAGTTTCACGGCCCCTTTTTATGCTTATACAATTGTTTCAATCCTTTCCAAACATGGGGGAAAAGAATGCTCACACGTTTTCAATGCTGTACAACATACATACAATTTTTATACTTGGAATCAACGTGATACTGTTTTGTGAGTACTTATCTGATGCATACATGATGTTACTGTGTGGTTCTTCTTACAACCATTAATTCCGGTGTTGGAACCAACGGATAGGTATTAGTAGTACTACTGGGTTGACACCCCCACCCTTGACGAATGGTTACTTGTGAGTACCATCACACCTGCCAGGAATCCGACCTTGGGTGAATATATTCCGACAATTATTGTGTGTACGCCATTAGGTTTGGTTGTATAAAACTCATGGTATGTGATTTTGCTTGCTTATAACTGTATGCACGGTATTCCACTACAAACTCTATACAGCATCATTTACATGTTTACAATTCAAACCTGTGAAACTCACCAATAATATATTGACCTTTTGAGCATATCTTTTCAGGTAACACTCATTAAGGATAGCTAGGGATGCTGCCTTAGCGACGACCTTAGGATTGCACTACTTAGACTCATTGGATGTCTGTGACAGTTGCTTTATTTTCATTATTCACTTATGTTCATTTGTTTCCCGGGTTGTGGGACTTATACTTATTGGTTTGTATGACTATGTTTGTCGTGGAATTGACTAACTGAGACACAAGTCTCCATTTGTGTCGGGTGACGTCATGACACGTTAGCATTCTTCATTTAGTGCATCTCTATTAACTTAACAATGTGTTATGACGATCCCGTCCGTTACATCTTCATGTTTCCGCTATAAGCGGGGGTGTGACAGATTGGTATCAGAGCCATTGGTTATAGAGAATTAGGCAATACACTTGACCTAGACTATAACCTAGGAACCTTCATGTAGAATGCATACTAGGACTGGCTTGCATTTAATATTACATGTGTGTTCCTCTATACTTGCTACTTGACTCTATACATGATTCTATGCATATGTGCTTGTTATTTGATCATCCTGAGGAAGACACTATTACTCTTAGTTTTTCTCCATGGGATACCATTATACTAGAATCTTACATTGTATGCGCACTACATTGTATCATTAGGTCGGAACACTCACGTGAAGGGAAACTTCACAGATATCAGAGCCATTGGTTATAGAGAATTAGACAATACACTTGACCTAGACTATAACCTAGGAACCTTCATGTAGAATGCATACTAGGACTGGCTTGCATTTAATATTACATGTGTGTTCCTCTATACTTGCTACTTGACTCTATACATGATTCTATGCATATGTGCTTGTTATCTGATCGTCCTGAGGAAGACACTATTACTCTTAGTTTTTCTCCATGGGATACCATTATACTAGAATCTTACATTGTATGCGCACTACATTATATCATTAGGTCGGAACACTCACGTGAAGGGAAACTTCACAGATCACGCGTAGCGTTGATCTCAAATACTAAATCCGACCCTAAGATGGTATGTCTGAGATCCTGAAAGTATGACGGACAGACAACTATCGTTAGCAATACGTGTTTATATGCTTGGAGTTTATATGCTATTACATACTACTATTGGAATACTAATGGCTCATGGATATGAGGACATTACACGAACCATGCTTGATGTGTGTTGATAATACTATGATGTTAACTTGGGATAAGGGAAGCTAAGGGTGACCATGCAAGGTAAATTACCATTACGGGTGCACACGTAATTGCAATTCTCCGTGCATGAGAAGTCTGGCAAATCTTACCATGAGGTAACAATCAGGAGTATCACAAGTTCTCTATTCTATACCCTAGGGTGTGCTAGGATCATAATTCTAGTAAGACCTTGTTAAGGGTAACAAAACATTACTAACACTTACTATTACATAAGTCTTGTTCTACTTAGAGCCTTCATGGTATTTCCAATCATGACATTGATTCTATCTTTCACGAAACATTCCTCCACTTAACATTTCAGTAACTAAGGAACTGATTGAATGCTTAGAATGAAAGTGGACTTCAAGAAATGTAGAGGAATGATGATACTCTCTACACATACATTATGTTATTAATTAGAATTATGCTAAGGAAAATTAGGATGTCATGTAACCGGTTTAAGCATCATTCTATGTATATCGAGGGTGTGGTGGGAACGTTGTGGGGAACCCTATATATAAGCATCACCGGTATACTAAGAATATGTTTGAACTGGGCTACGTGATGATCCTGATGGACTGAAGCATGGGTTGCAAGGCATTGTGTGTCTAAATCAAATGGTTTTCAAATGAGCTTTGAATCGTTATTCGTGGTTTTCAAATTCGTCAAAGTCTATGTCTTACAACTTGAAACATGTAATGTTGGAAGAGTGGATGCATGTATCTCGAGGTGTTCTGTCTAGGCAAGGTACTCATATAAATCCAAATCAACCGATGGATCCATTTACCTTACCTGGGGACCCTTGGGATGAGTATCTGCTTATAGGTACGCATGTCTTCAACAAAGTTGTGATTGACCTAGTACTTTGATTAGTCAATGTGCTCGCTTTGATTTACGAATCAAACGATTACACTCGGAACATCTCATTGATATTATGCCAAATTCCCGATTGTCGTTTTCATGTTGTATAACTCATATTACCCAATTCTCATAAAATATCTTAATGATATTTCAAAATGTCTACTCGTCAAAACCGAATCCGATCTAGAAACTCTGGCCGTAAGATTGCTGCTATTGTAGCACGTGAGGTTGCTGCAGTCATACCAACCCTCCAACTCATCTGAATCAAGGCGCAAACCCTGCTCCAATCTCTGTTAGTCCTAACCCTCCACGTGCTTGTGCCTACAAGCATTTCAGTTCTTGCAACCCCACTAAGTTCAATGGAACCAAAGGAGCTACCGGATTAATACAGTGGTTCGAAAGCATCGAGAACACTTTCCTAAACACCGAATGGTCTTCAAAACTTTCAACAGTTACTTATGGTTCTCAAGTTCTCTTAAGGAGGTGTCCCATAACTAAGAACATGCAATGCTGTAGGTAGAATTCCTACATCTCGGGATACTTGCTAATTGAATATTTTATATTATAAGTGGTCACTCACCTCAATGATCGAATAATTATAACTTTGTTACCACTTATAAGTACGCGTGTCTTCAATAAGGCTATGGTTAACCTCATATCTTGAGAAGACCATGTTTCCCTTCGATTGCAAATCGAATGTTCACATCTCATCATGATGTCAAATCATTCTTGTCCTTGATTTCGTCTCCCTGATTAAATTATTTAAGATTTGAACACCATCATAACAAATTCTGTTATCTCAAACTTTGATCTTAAGCTGGTAAGCATAATTTTTTTGTTACACTGATGTAACTTGAAATCTTCCAAATTTCTAATTGATATTAATTCCTTTCGTCGTTAAGTCAAACTTCGTACCGCTTGCACCATGGGACATGCAAGAGTTTGCAAGTCAACCTATGACTAAGAACACTCGTATCTCCTAAATGATTCTATCTCATCAAAGCAGGGGAGATTCCCTTACTTTGATGAATCTCTATGCGTTTCGATAAATGGTTTCCAATTGTTTGTTTTGTGAAATTTATCCTCTGGATTAGGGTGACTTCCTTATCTTGAGGATTGACTTCAATTATTCTCATTGGAACTTACATTTCACAAATGACATGATCTCACCAAAATAGGATTGAAATCCGTACTTTGGTGACAAATGACAATCTTTGATTGTTTTTTGTTATTATGAAATTCAATCATCAAGATGGGCATGAAAACCATACCTTGATGACTAATCTCGTTTCTTGATCTTCAACTTACCATGGTTGTAATCAAGTGACGAAAAGCATGAAGTAACTTGAAGGGTGAATCAATGTTGGTGATTCGACCTATCAAGCCAAAGCATGATCTCTGAACCTGAAAGGAGACCTAATCGTATTAGGTTGATTTTGATTCCAAGCTTGGAGCATGTAAATTCTTAAATTGATTTCTTTCCCTTTATCTTCATGTTAGGACTCGATCTAGCTACATCGAACCATTTATTCCTTATTCATCGACTTTCATTTGAGATGTCATCAACACCTGATTACGTGATGGTAGTCTTCCTAAACAATCTTTTGTCAAATAAAGATATTATCAACTTGTGATTATGTCTTTCTAGTTATACGAATGTTCTCAACTATACTTATGAGTTTGATGAATTACGTATGCAATCTACCTTTGGAAATTTGTTATCTTGTAAAACATGTTTACAAATACCTATCTATTAGTTGCGTCATTTCTTGAATCGTTTTTGAATCTTTAACCTTGAAAATCATTGAAATTCTAACTTGGTTTTGAACAAGAAGACTTGTTATTATCCTCATTGCGATGTGGACATAAAGGTTCATAAACCTTCGTAACTTGTAGCCATGGATTTGGCATAAGAGAAAAGACCTAACTTGGCATGTGCTCAAGTGTCTTACCTTACACATGACAAAACCGTGTTCCCGTAAAATCTCTTGATTAACTTTTCATTCACTAAATGCTTCTTACTTTAAAGGTCATGATGACAATTGGTGCATTATATACCGATTGACTAATCTCATATGGACTCATATGGAATAACGGGTCGAGAAATTGACCTGTATCTGTTTCAAATATTCGTATACCGTGGTATGACGTTAAAACATCGATCATATTTTCCACGGTTGATTCATCTTCTGATTTTAATAATATTCTTAACCATCTTCATGAACTCATTCCAAGATCTTTGCATAGCGTATTAATCTTAGACCGATGGTTGGTCAAAGGAGAAATACATATCCACAAGATATGCGTTAAGGTCGTTTCATATGGTGACGTTTGGGATTCTTAAATTCCGACGGATAACCTTTCTTATCATTGTTGATCTTATCTTGGTTTCTAGACATCACCTTACCAAGAAATTATATTCTGGAAGTTGTGATTATAAGTCTAACATACCATGGTAACTCGTCAATGTTTCCTCTCAAAACGTCTCGTATTTCACTCGAAGAATTCAAGTTGGCATATATTATGTCAAGAGACTTGAAGGATTCCCTAAAGTGAAACATCTTATCTGTAATCAAAAGGCAATCACTGGACGTTGTACACTTACCTTCATTATAACTCCTTTTGTTCATTTAAGTCTCAATTCTAATTTCGGGACAAAATTCATAAGATCTGTGATAACTTGGTCGCTGCTAGAAATCATCAAAAGCATTATACTGACAAAGGACGAAGGCCCATGGAATACAAAGTTGGTGATCTCGTACTTCTTAAGGTGTCGCCCTGGAAGGGAGTGATCCGTTTTGGAAAGAAAGGGAAGCTAGCACCTCGTTACGTGGGTCCATTCAAAGTGCTCGAGCGAATGGGAAAGTGGCCTACACGCTTGAACTACCCCAAGAACTTAGCAATATACATCCAACTTTTCATGTGTCCAACCTCAAGAAATGTCTCGCCGATGAAAATCTCCACATTCCACTCGACGAAGTCCAGATTGATGAATCTATGCATTTTATTGAGAAACCTGTGGAGATTATGGATGGGAAGTCAAACAACTCAAACGTAGCAGGATACCGATTGTCAAAGTCCGCTGGGAATCTAAACGTGGCTCAGAGTTCACCTGGGAACGTGAGGACCAAGTGAAATCCCAGTATCCTCATCTTTTCGTTTCAGCCTCCTCGTGATTAAAATTTCGGGACGAAATTTCCTAAAGCAGGGGAGACTGTAACATCTCATATTTTTATTAATTAAAAGTTAATTTTGTAAACAATTAAATCTAAATCCGTTGATGTTAAATAATTATAACAATCATAATAATAATAATAATAATAATAATATATATTAAAAATAATATTAAAAATAAAAATTTATTAAAACTTAACCCTAATAAACTTTTGGATTGAAAATGTAATTAATGAAACTTGTTTTAAAAACTTAAGACATAAAATAATAAGTACTTCAAACCTCAGGGACCAGAAGTGTAATTTTTTTTAAAACCAGCCCCCACCCGTCGATTTCCCCCTCTCCCCTCCGGCCACTATTCCGGCGACCCTCCGGCGAGCCCCGAACTCTCCAACTAATCGATTTCAACACATGAAACACTCCCGACAGCTTTACAGGGAAGATTCGAACCCACGCACCAACAACAATTAAAAAACGCAATCGTTCAGTGCGATCGATCCAAACTCACTTTTGGCCACTTTACAGGCCAAGAATCGCACTAAAACACTAAATTAATCCAACTAAATGAACCTAAACAACCATATATATGTTCCTAATCAACTACCATTTTCAATCCCATCTGAAAACACACAAACACCATCATCGAACACCATCTTCATCGCGACCTGTTCCGTACTCATTCTCCATCGAAATAACATCAAAACAGGTAATTAAACCCTTCTACACACTTGATTTCATGTGGGGAACAAAAGCCCCATGAATCTAATCATTAACAGACTCGATTTGGGCTTTAATTGGATCGATTTCTATTCTAGGGTTCATGTCGAATTGGGGATTTCCTTTTGTTGTGTTTAAAATCAATTGGAACTCAGTTCTTCCACGGATGTATGCCTTTGGTTCACCGGTTTATCACCCACTTGCAACCCGAGAGGTCCCGGGTTCGACCCCGGGCCACCTCATTTATTTTTTAAAAGCCTTTTTAAGCATCTAAAATTACAGAAAATTCCTAAAAATTATAAAATCTGTTTTATAAACTTATTTATTCAAAAGGTTATCTAATTATTTTTCTGGAATTTATTTTAACATTGTTTATTTATTTATTTATTATTTTATTATTATTTTAAACAAATGATATAATTAGTCTAATTTATTAAAATAGATTTAATATTGTTTATTTTATTAAAACATTACATATTCAATAATACAATGGATTATTTTTATTTAACTTATTAATTATCATTTGTTTTAAATAATAAATAATAAATTTTTGATCCAAATATTACTTTCATATAAAATAAACCAACTAAAGGTTATTAATTTAATTTGTTAAATCAAAATTATTCTAATTAATATTGAATAATTATAAAGCTTTATTTATTATATTGAATCTTATCTATATTTATACTTAATTCGTTTCTAAATACTTAAATATACATATATAATTCCTCTAATGGAATCAAACCATAATTATTCTATAAACATATTACTTATTAAAACCTTAAAACTATTAAAAACCTAATCCTTATTGAACGTTAATCGTATTGTTAACCTTAACCTTAAATCTTGTAATATATACATTTAGGTGCTTGTAAAGGAATACGTTGGAATATCGTTTAATCCTTATTATCATCTTATACACATATACGTCAAGGTGAGTTTTATGGCCCCTTTTTATGCTTATACAATTGTTTAAATCTTTCCAAACATGGGGGAAAAAGATGCTCACACGTTTTCAATGTTGTACAACATACATACAATTTTCATACTTGGAATCAACGTGATACTGTTTATGAGTACTTATCTGATGCATACATGAGTTACTGTGTGGTTCTTCTTACAACCATTAATTCCGGTGTTGGAACCAACGGATAGATATTAGTAGTACTACTGGGTTGACACCCCCACCCTTGACGAATGGTTACTTGTGAGTACCATCACACCTGCCAGGAATCCAGCCTTGGGTGAATATATCCGACAATTGTTGTGTGTACGTCATTAGGTTTGGTTGTATAAAACTCATGGTATGTGATTTTGCTTACTTATAACTGTATGCACGGTATTCCACTACAAACTCTATGCATCATCAATTACATGTTTACAATTCAAACTGTGAAGTCACCAACAATATGTTGACCTTTTGAGCATATCTTTTCAGGTAACACTCATGAGGATAGTTAGGGACGCTGCCTTAGCGATGACCTTAGGATTGCACTACTTAGACTCATTGGATGTCTGTGACAGTTGCTTGATTTTCATTATTCACTTATGTTCATTTGTTTCCCGGGTTGTGGGACTTATACTTATTTGGTTTGTATGACTATGTTTGTCGTGGAATTGACTAACTGCGACACAAGTCTCCATTTGTGTCGGGTGACGTCATGACACGTTGGCATTCTTCATTTAGTGCATCTCTATTAACTTAACAATGTGTTATGACGATCCCGTCCGTTACATCCTCGTGTTTCCGCTATAAGCGGGGGTGTGACACTTGGTTTCTTGATATCTTCACACGACGATATCTTTTACTTTGATCGCTTCTTTCATATATGCAATTTGGTTTCTTCGATATCATCGCATCCCATGATCATTTTTTTTGTCTTCCTTCTGAACTAATCACATGTTTCTACCTATGATTAATCTTTCTCGCATTTAATCTGGTGGGTTCTGTCTTTAACGTGATTGATCTTTTGCCTTAAATCTTCTTGTTGGATCATGATAAGGCTGGTGCAACCAAAATCACTTCATAGTCAATTTTTGGTACTACATTCAAAGGCTTCCGAAGCTGAGAAGAGATCTTCCGAGAGTCTGAAGAACAGCTTCCGAAGACAAAGTCTGAAAGAGCTTCCGAAGACAAAGTCTGAAAGAGCTTTCGAAGACAAAGTCTGAAAGAGCTTCCGAAGACAAAGTCTGAAAGAGCTTCCGAAGACAAAGTCTGATGAAAGAGCTGAAGACAAAGTCTGCTTCCGAAGACAAAGAAGACTCCAAGCCTCGGAAGAAGCAGTCTTCCGAAGTATAAATGGCTTCGGAAGAAGTTATTCTTCCGAAGTACTTTATCCTTCGGAAGACATTGCTATGTCCAGCAGATAAAAGTATGGTCCCTGACAGTCCGCTGCAGATCTCTGATACAGCATGGCATCTTCCTAAAGAGCCATGTTGTTGACCATACTTTATTCTACTGTTCACCTTTTTATGATAGTACATGTTACCAACTTTAGTTGGTGACAAAAGGTAAGTCAGGGACATGTCCTGACTACCAACTTTCAGGCAAAATGTCTGAAAGACCTCACCTAGAGTCTTGTAGTATAGATGTAAGGTTAGAGGTGTCAAGCTGGTATCAAAGTATATCCGGCTGTAGGTAGTATATATATATCTTCTCCCTGTAACTCTTTAGAAAAAGGGATTTGAGTCCAAGTGTCTTGTAATCCTTTGAGTTGAGAAGCAATATATAAAAGTACCTTGAAAATTTGCTTGTTTGTTAAATTTTCTTACTGCTTGTTACTTGATATATTGTGATCAACTCTTCATAAGACTGCTTGCTGAGTGTTGATTCACAGTGAGTTGAGAGAAAACCACCCAAATCCGATCCTGCAATTGGTATCAGAGCTCCAGGCTCTTGATTGTGAGATCTTACCATCCAAATCAACCTGTTTTTCACTCCTCACCATAATCCACTCACTCAAATGGCTGCTCTCTCCAAGGCTGATATGGAAACTGGTACCATGACCAAGTCTCCTCTGATCACCCCTGAAGACTTTGACACATGGTGCATCAGAATGGAAGGCTTCATCAAGTGTCAAGATTAAGGATGTGGGACTCCATTGTCAATGGTCCTTTCATACCAAGCACCACTTCTGCCACTGGTAATGCATCATTCCAAAAGATGTTGATGATTACTCAGAGAGAAGAAGGAAGAGAATAGAGCTGGATCAAAGGGCTATGACTTCTCTCCAAACTGCTCTCCCCAACTCCGTCTACAGACGCTTCATAAAGTGCAAAACTGCCAAAGATCTATGGGAAGCACTGAAGCTGATGTATGAAGGATCCAAGGAAACCCAAGAGAACAAGAAGGATCTCTTGAAGCAGCAGTTTGAGAACTTTACTTTCAAGGCCGGTGAGACCTTGACTCAACAATACTTCAGGTATGTTGAGCTGGTAGATACTCTGGAGGATATTGGAGTTGCTCTTGAGAACAGAGACATAGTTAGGAAGTTCATGTCCTCACTTCCTAAACTATGGATACATTACTGTGTTGTAATCAAGAGAACTTCAGACCTTAAGACTCTTACTCTGACAGAGTTGTATGGTATCCTAAGTGCATTCCAGATGGAGATGAACATGCAGAACTCCTCTGGTCACTCCAATAACCAACAGAGTTCAGCCCTTCATGTGGTTGAAAGGGAAACCATAGAACCACAACATCAGTTGCTATGTTACCCTGACAACTCACACAGTGGACCCTACATTACTCTACCTTAGACTCCAAAGTCTCAAAAGGTTCAACACAACTCCTCTCAGGATAGTTGTGCCTTTGTCTCTGGAAGTGGACACTCTGGTGATTTTCAATACTGCTTTGATGATCTTGAGTGCTTCAGTCCAGATGATGTGGAGTATATGGACATTGTCCAGCGGATGGCTCTTTTAACTTACAGAGCGAAGAAGTTCTTCAAGAGAACTGGAAGGCAATTCCCTCAAAACCCAGTCAACAGCAAGTTTGGGTTTGATAAGAGCAAAGCAAGGTGTTACAATTGCAACCAACTTGGTCACTTTGCTAGGGAATGCAAGGCTCCCAAGAACAACCCGGGAACCCCACAGGCCTCCACACATCCCACTGCTCCCAAGCATGAAGAAAAGTCAACTGAAACAGCTGCTGTTGCTCAGGAAGTTGACTGGAGCTTCATGGTACAGGATGTGACTCCCGCTCAAGCACTCATGGCCGGAACAGATGATGATCAGGTATATGAACATCTTTGTACTGCTGCCTGTATTGCTAAAGTTAAATTGTATAAGGATTACATTTCGGAAATCAGATCTGAGGTTGAGTCTTTAAATGTGCTAAAATCTGACTTTAAAAGAGCTGAATTGACTATCAAAGGAAAATTGATGAGTTAGAGAAAACTGTGTCTCTTTTAAAACATGAAAAGACTAACTATAAGACTCAAATCAAAGATCTGATCTCAAACTTTCTGAAGTTCAAGCCCAGTTAGTCACAGCTGAGGCTCAGGCCAGGAAGCAAGCTATTGCTGAGCAAAGCTTCCAAACTATTCTTGCATCAACCTCTCATTTCAAAATGTTTTATCAAAACAAAGAAGGGTTGGGAACCAGTGAAATAGCTCCACCACACTCTTATGAGTCTATTAGACTACCTAGATGTGGTACTGAAGAGCAAGAGGTTCCAACTGCTGACCCTTCTCCATTGGAACTAGAGGATGAAGTGAAAATAGTAGCCTCCACAGGGGAGAAACAGGAGGATACACCCATCTCCACCTGTGATGACCAAATCCTGACCACCAAGGCAAGAAGAAGCAGAGCTAAAGCTGCTAGAAGGACTGCCAAGAAGGTTGCAGAGTCCAAGCTTAAGTTTGACCCTAAGCAAAAGGGTGTCTTCATTTCTGCCGGATTTCAAGTGGTAGGTACTTCTGATTCAGGAAAGGAGTGTAGTACCAGCACTCCTGTCCTACTGAAGGATCAGAAGTTGAAAGGGAAAGTTGCTGATGACGAGAAGAAACCCAAGAAACAGCAACCTGCAAGTTCCCAGAAGACTAACATTGCCTGCATAATGTGTGGTCTGCACAACCACATGGCTAAAGATTGTTACTACAATCCAGCAAGCACACATTATGCAAATAATGTTAGACAAGAAGGAGTCAGAGAAGGTTTCTCAGTTGGACCACTTCAAAAGGTCCAAATGATGAAAAAGGGAAAGTTGGTCTCGGAAGCCAAGTTGCTTTCGGAAGAAAATGCTTCTTCCGAAGGGAAAATGGCTTCGGAAGCCAAACCTTCTAAGGTTCGGAAGAACAAGAAGGCTCCCTTGAAACCATCTCAGAAGAAGACTACTTCGGAAGAAAAGGTGGTGAAGGTTTCTTCCGAAAAGAGAAGCTTCGGAAGAAGACCATGCTGCAAAAGCTTCAACAAGCTCATCCTCAAAGATCAACCAAAGGATGGATTGGAAGATCAAGGAAGATGCTGCAGCCCAAACCTCTTCTTCAACAATGACCTCTATTGAACCCATTGCATATCTTTTGGTTCAATTATGTCACTATCTTTGGAAGAGCCCAAGACCTGCAAGGCTTGGGCTTCCAAACAAAACTAACCATCTCATCTTATGTGCAGGGACATCCATTTGACAAGAACAACAACATCTGGATTGTAGATAGTGGATGCTCCAGGCACATGACAGGGAACAGATCTCTCCTTCAACAATTCCAGAACTTTGATGGAGGGCCTGTCCAATTTGGAGGTGAGGCCGGAGGATATATTCTGGCAGAGGAAGTATATCCAATGGCAGAATAAACATTGACAAAGTTCACTTTGTCAAACAGCTTGAACACAATCTGTTAAGTGTTTCTCAATTCTGTGACCAGAAGCATCAGATGCTCTTCACAGAACATGAGTGCATTATCCTCAAACCAGGGATGACAATTCCTCCGGAATTGGTGCTTCTTAGATCTCCCAGGAAAGGGGATATGTACAAGCTGGACATGAACAATGCTTCTCCTATGGGTGAAGTATCATGCTTTCTTTCCAAAGCTGATAGTGATGAGTCAACACTATGGCATAAACGCATGTGTCATGTGAATTTTAAAACAATGAATAAATTGGCTAAAAATAACTTGGTACATGGTTTGCCTAAAAAGGAATTTTCTGCAAAGATAACTGTGTTGCATGCCTGAAAGGGAAACAACACAGATCATCTCATAAATCCAAATGTGTTAACTCTATCACTACTCCATTACACTTATTGCACATGGATCTCTTTGGACCCACAAGTATAATGAGCATTGGAAGGAAATCATACTGCCTTGTGATAGTTGATGATTTTACAAGATTTACATGGGTATTCTTTTTAAGAAGTAAAGATGAAACTGCTGAAACTTTAAAATCTTTTATTCTTAAAATAGAAAATCAAATGATCACAAGGTTAAGATCATTAGAAGTGATCAAGGGACTGAGTTTAAGAACTTCGTTCTTGACTCATTCTGTGACTCAAAAGGGATTGCCAGACAATATAGTGCTCCCAGAACTCCTCAACAAAACGGTGTTGCTGAGAGGAGGAATAGGACACTTATTGAGGCTGCTCGGACCATGTTAGCTGATTCAAAGCTGCCTCTAACATTCTGGGCAGAGGCAGTCAGCACTGCATGCTATGTGCAGAACAGGGTTCTTGTAGTGAAGCCCCATGGAAAAACCCTTATGAGTTATGGAACAAGAGGCCACCGTTCATTGGCTTTCTAAGGTCCTTTGGCTGCAGGTGTACCATACTTAACACAAAGGACAACTTGGCAAAGTTTGCTGAGAAGTCGGATGATGCTATCTTTATTGGATACTCTTCTAGCTCCAAAGCTTATAGAGTATACAATATCAAGAATCAACAATTTGAGGAGTCATCCAACATAGTTGTTAATGAGCACACTCCTTGTGTTAGGGGGAATGGACCTGAGTATATCTTTGATTTAGAATTGTTTCCAAACTATTCTAAACCATCTTGTGAGAATGTTTCAGCTAGAACAGGTGCTCAAAGTGATGCTGATGCTGATGCAGGTCAACTATATGAGCTTCCCAGACCTATTCCAAATTCTCCAAGAGCTGAAGGGCAACAAGCTTCAACTATTCACAGATCTGACAGTGTAACTATCTCCAGAAATAGTGAAGCTTCAACAAGTGAATCACTTGATCAACCTCAAAGTTCCTCAGGTGATCCACTACAACACCAGGTTGAGGGAAGTGGTATCCTGAAGGAACAGGCAACTGTTAATACTACTTCACAACCAACCATTGATGATGTTTCTCAATCATTCAATCAGTCCTCATTGAATGACTCTGAAACAGCAGTTGGACAGAGTGATCCAGTTCCTGATCAGAATATGTCTAACCTAGACTTATCTTGCAACTGGAAGTGATTCCTCGTCTTAGGATTCACAACACTCATCCAACTGAGAACATCATAGGGAATGTCTCTAAGGGTGTGAGAACAAGAGGACAAACTCATCATGGGAATGTCTGCTTGTACTCATGCTTCCTATCTCAGATGGAACCAAGAAGGTAGAAGATGCCTTAAAGGATAGTAGTTGGGTTGAATCGATGCAGGAGGAGCTGCTTCAATTCAGAAGACAAAAGGTCTGGAATCTATGCCCACTACCATCTGGTCAAGTACCCATAGGCACAAAATGGGTATTCAGGAACAAGAAAGATGATAGAGGATTGATTATCAAGAACAAGGCAAGACTAGTAGTTCAAGGGTACACCCAGGAGGAAGGAATTGATTATACTGATGTCTTTGCACCTGTTGCAAGACTTGAGGCAGTTAGAATCTTCCTTGCTTATGCTGCATCCAAGAACTTCACAGTCTACCAACTTGATGTCAAGTGTGCTTTCCTATATGGGGATATAGATAGGGAAATCTATGTGTGTCAACCTCCAGGATTTGAAGACCCACAGCACCCCAACTATGTGTGCAGACTGGATAAAGCTCTATATGGGCTGCACCAAGCACCTAGGCTGTGGTATGAGACCTTGTCTCAGTTTCTCCTGAAGAATGGATACACTAGAGGTACCATCGACAAGACTCTTTTCATCAGAAAGAGTGGAGAAGACATTTTGCTTGTACAAGTCTATGTTGATGACATCATATTTGGTTCTTCAAACGACCAAATGTGCAAGGACTTTGAAAGCATATGAAGCAGAAGTTTGAGATGAGTTTCATGGGAAAATGGACTTTTTCCTTGGAATCCAGGTGAAACAGATGAAGGAAGGGTTCTTCATAAGTCAATCTAAGTATGTCTCAGACATCTTAGAAAGATTTGAAATGAAGGACTGTAAACCAGCCAAGACACCCATACCCAGAAACCATAATCTTTGCCCTGACCTTGAGGGGGAGGATACTGATCAACATCAGTATAGAGCAATTATTGGTTCTCTGATGTATCTCACTGCAAGTAGACCAGATATCATGTTTGCCACATGCATTTGTGCAAGATATCAGGCTGCTCCAAAGGTGTCTCACCTAGCTGCTGCAAAGAGAATCCTCAGATACCTCAAAGGAGCACCTAAACTAGGTCTCTGGTATCCAAGAAATGGTGATTTCAATCTCTATGGATACTCTGACAGTGACTATGGTGGCTGCAACATTGACAAGAAATCAACATCAGGAGGATGTCAATTTCTTGGTGGAAGGATTATCTCATGGCAATGCAAGAAACAATCCTGTGTCTACTCAACTGCTGAAGCTGAATACATTGCTGCTGCTAGCTGCTGTGCTCAACTGCTATGGATTTAAAATCAGATGTTAGACTATGGATTCAACTTCATGACTACTCCTATCCATATTGACAACAACAGTGCTATCTCCATTGCTGAGAATCCGGTGAAGCACTCCAAGACAAAACACATTGATATCAGGTATCATTTCATTAGAGATATTCATGAGAAACAGCTGATAAAGTTAATCAAAGTTGACTCAAATGAACAATATGCTGATTTGTTCACAAAGGCATTTGATGAACAAAGATTTAAGTATCTCATATCAGCAATTGGGATGATAAACATTGAATAACTACCTCTTTTGAATACCTTTTTAAATGAGTAATGTCTTGTGTCAATACAATTTAAGCCCTGTTACAAAAGATCTTTAAATTATTCCAAGTGTAAATTCCTTCCGAAGAGGAATTAACTCTCGGAAGATATTCCTGAATATCTTCCGAAGCCAAATTCCTCAATGTAAATTTTCTTATCGGAAGAGTTTTTGGTCTCGGAAGAAGCGATTGATTTTATATCAGATCTACTTCCGAAACTTATACAACTCTCCATTCGGAAAGACAACTTTACCTTCGGAAGCAATGCCTTGCTTCGGAAGATAAAGTGCCTTCAAAGGACAATTTTACCTTCGGAAGCAATATCATGCTTCGGAAGAGAAATTGCCTTCGGAAGAAAATTAACTTCGGAAATGTTTTACCCTCGGAAGTAAAGGTTTTTATATGTAACGGATATCTTTTGGGCCCCACTCTGTAAAAAGTAAAGATTTTGTTGATGATGGTCAGATTATTTAAAATTATCTTTGCCGCCACTGTCATTTCTCCGCCGTAAACCACCATACCACCAACAGTAACCCCAAAACAGTTACCCTATTACCACCACTACCACTATTCACCCCTTTTAAATAATCTTGACTCATCAATTTCATCTTCTTTTACCACTTTACAGCCCTAACTGTTCCCTTCACTGTCAAACCCTCAATTTCACCCAAAATTTCAAGCTTACCTTTCTCCAATGACGCTAAACCCTCAGCACAACCAAGTCGCGTTACTTGACTCGTCAAGGGATGCCGACTTCACCCAAATCATCACCTTTCTCACCGAATCCACCTACCTCACTGCACTCACAGTTAACCCCACCGTATACTCCAACCATATGTCAGAATTTTGGAGCAACGGTGAAACTGCAGTACTGAATGGGGTTCGAGTCCTGAGAACCCGAGTTTGTGGCCAAGAGTTGGTCATCAATGAACAGCTCATCAGGGAGCATCTCGAGCTTCACGATGATGGGGCTCCTACTGAGTTCCCCAAGGAAGACGTGGAAGGCACCTATATCCTCATGGGATATGGAGGCGATGTCAGCAGGTCTACAGTATACAAGTTCAACTTCTCTTACCATTGGAAGTTCCTGCTGCACATTGTCCTACATTGCCTCTCCAACAAATCAGGGGGTTGGGATCAAATCCCATATGAACTAGGATGCCTAGTTCATGGGTTGGTGAGAGGCCTCAGATTCAACTACTCACGATTTGTGTTGAACAACCTAATCGCCAATCTGAGCAGGGATACATTCTTCATGTATCCCCGATTTCTTCAACACATAATCAACTGTGAGATGGAACCAAGCAAGCTTGTCTGCGCAGCTGCTCTTCCTGTTCCACACATGAGGCCTACCATCTTCAAGATACTAAAGAAGATGTCCACCAACTTCACTGGACGGTACACTCCATTACCTCCAGAGATGACTGAGCGCATAGCTCCTGGTGACATCCCTGTTATCCCCACAGGTGATGAACCCACACCAGCAACATCCACCACAATACCAAAACCTTCTTTACCCATCAAAGCTACATATTAGAGACGCCCCAAACGAACCCTTGTTCAATCTACTCTGATTGAACAAGCTCCTTCTGTTCACACCCAAAGGACTAGAGTGGAATCATGGGCTCCCACTCAGTCCAAGGTCACACCATCCTTCACTATTGACCTCAATGTGGGTTTTGAGCCTCCTCAGTCTCAAACCCCTGAGCCCGAACCCCAAGCCTTAAGCCCACAGGGTGAGTCTTTACACTCCCCTGTGCAGCCTTCTAGGGACAGCCCCACCAAAGGCTCAATGTTTGTAGACATTGATCTAAGTCCCGGGTCAGTAGGACTAACCACCCTCTCTTTTACTGACCTTTTACTTCGAACTGATGAAGAGATTACATCTCTCCATGGCCATAAAGTTGATCTACTACACCCACTGAAAGATCAACAGAGCCAAGAGGGATCCCTTGTCTCTAGCCCCATCAGAAGCCAGCTACTGAGGTGAGTCCCACTGATGTGGAGGGGACTCATGTAGACTCAGCTGCCACTACTCAGAGTCTCTCATTGAGCTCTCAGGACAGTGGTAACATAATTAGGACTGAGTCTACGGCAACTTTGCCCATTGACATCTCTGACAGAGATGACTCTGAGCAAAGGAAACCAGGGTGCCAAGAAACCATATCTGGTGGTGAGAGTGAGCATACTAGGTATGTTATCTCATCTCCCCGTGATTCTTCTCATGAAGATGAGGGAAGTATGCAACTAACACTTCAGTACTTGCTTTCTAAGGTCTCCAACCTGGAATCACAGGTGAGGATCTTAGAATCAAGGACTGCCACTCAGCAACTTGAGATTAACTCTCTCAAGGCTAAACTAGCTGAGAAACAGACGGAGAGGTCTGTTAGGCATGTACCAATTCAGGTCTCAATGACTTCTTCCTCTAGCTCATCTAGCTCTCAAGATGATGCTACCAAAAAGGGGAGAAAGTTTAGAGACAAACACCACAGGAACCACAGACCCAACTCATTTCTTCCCAATCATTACACTACCTGAGTCATCTCAATCCTTTCTGGAGATTGACTCAAAGATGCTTCAAGATCTCTACAGACTTTTCACAAAGTTTGTATTGAGATCATCCCTAGAACAGCCCAGCCCTGACACCACACTCGCATACTTTGGGGCTGAGGAGCTTCAAAGACTGACTGCACCTTCTACCACTGTGGAGGAGTTGGTCACCTAAGGTCTTCATGGAACCTGAGATTAGCTTCGAAGGGGAAATGGGGACTGATGGCCCAGCAACTGAAACAGTTGGGACAGAATCTGCAGCAGTCTCATCTTCCGAACTCTAGCTGAAGCTTCCGAAGCTTACATGGAAGCCTCGGAAGAACAAGACAAGTCTTCCGAGGCCAAATAGAAGCTGCGGAAGGCTTATTTCAGATGTCCGAGGAACTGACCATCACAGATGTCATTGCTGAAATTGCATCTGAGGTGAGCAGGGAGGACATTTCTGACATTCCTCCAACCCAAGCACCAGCTGAACTTCTCTCAAATCACAACCCTCCATCCAAGAACCACCACAGTCAAGCACCATCAAAGACAAAGGCGAAAGAAAATTGACTACGGAAGAGCTTCAGGAGGAGGAGAAGATTGAGAAGGCCAAAAAGAAAGGTCGGTTTCCTACTGAGAAGCTGCTAGCTGCTAGTTCTAAGGCAGCTGTAGCCAATCAGGAAGAAATCAACCAGAAGAGAAGAACAGCACTCATTGACCAGCTCATCAATCTAGGAGCTACCAATGAGGAGATACTCCTGCTACCATTAGAGGAGTTGGTGACTTTGGAGAGGTCAACCAGGCTACAACAAGAAAAAGAAGCCAGGTTGGCCTTGGAGAAGGAAGAACAAGAGCAAAGGGAGCAGCCCTGAAGCTGAGAGAGGCTAGGATCAAGTTCCTACTCTCAAGAGGCTTCAGTCTTCCTGAACTGTCTCCATATGACGATGACATGATCCTGCTGCTCCACAACAAAGAGCAGGATCAAATGGAGAAGGAAAGAAGAAGGCCGTTAGGGAGAAATTGAAGGTGAAAAGGAGAGGAGGAAGAGAAGGAGGTCACGGCTACCAAGAAGTCAACTGACAAAGCCTGGATGAAGGACTACCTCCGGGCTCATGGCTTCTCTGGTAGGCAGGTGGGACCTATGTCCGAAAGGACACTCCAGCGGATAGTCAGTGAAATTAAAGCTGACATCCGTTTGGGGAAAGGAAGGAGATGTATAGGAGGATGAAAGGAATGGTCTTCACCCCAGCCACTCAACCCAGCCACAACCTACACCAGAACCAACCCCTTTTCCCATTAAAACAGAACCCACTGATGAAACCTTCACCCCTCAACCCACAACTCTACCCAAACCTACCACATCTCCTCAACCACCCAAACTATCCATCCTAAAACCCAAGACTCAACCCAAAACCACTAAACCTAAGCCTACCCAACAACAACCAAGACCATCCCCTCAGCCTCCTCAACATCTCTCCTTTGAGGAATAAAGGACTTCAAGATGAGGCTCATCAACTGCACTACCTTGAGCAGCATCTCCTGTGAGGGAGAGGTTATCAACATCACCTATGTTGATAACTCTTCAAGCTCCCTCACCCTAGGCCAATTTCTTGAATTGCCTAGAGACACCTTGGGCCAGGCTGCAAGACTTCTTGGTCTCAACTCCGATATCCTCAATGCTGAGGAGAAGAGACTAAGAAGAAGACTGGTGACTCTGCTGGATACCAGGAAGAGGACAGGATTTCTGGTCAATCTCCTGGACCTAGAAATGCAATAATCCAGTGGAGGTTCGATGAACCTTCTCACAACTTTGTTATGGAAAGGGAGAATGGTGAAACCAACAGGCTCAATGCCACTTCTCTACTGCATCTCAGCAGATTTGATCTTGCTGAGCTTGCAGAGAAGCCATTCTCCAATCCCTCCAACTCTGAGACTGCTGCACATATCAGAAACCATATCAGTGGTCTCCACTTGGCTGAACGAAGTAGAAGAGCCAAGATTGAAGAAGAGTTGAAGCTGAAGAGAGTGGAAGACAAGGAAAGATCAACCACCAAAGGCACAGCCTTTCTACAGATGGTGGAAGGTCCTGAATTGGAACCAATAGTTCGATGGGAATATGACTATACTTCCCATTAACTAACTCTTTTCAGAGGGCCACAACAGAGGGTACATATAATCCAAGGTGACAGAGTAGAGGTTTGTCCACCAAGGATCTGTACAAGATTCTCAGCACCACAGCAGGAAAGAATGAAGACGCCGATAAACACCTGCTTTCCTTGGTGCTGAGAGCTTTGAGAAGAAGAGAGAAGTGAAGTTTTGGTAGCATCAGCCTAGGGGGAGTTTGTTAGATCATGATAAGGCTGGTGCAACCAAAATCACTTCATAGTCAATTTTTGGTACTACATTCAAAGGCTTCCGAAGCTGAGAAGAGATCTTCCGAGAGTCTGAAGAACAGCTTCCGAAGACAAAGTCTGAAAGAGCTTCCGAAGACAAAGTCTGAAGAGCTTCCGAAGACAAAGTCTGAAAGAGCTTCTGAAGACAAAGTCTGAAAGAGCTTCCGAAGACAAAGTCTGATGAAAGAGCTGAAGACAAAGTCTGCTTCCGAAGACAAAGAAGACTCCAAGCCTCGGAAGAAGCAGTCTTCCGAAGTATAAGTGGCTTCAGAAGAAGTTATTCTTCCGAAGTACTTTATCCTTTGGAAGACATTGCTATGTCCAGCAGATAAAAGTATGGTCCCTGACAGTCCGCTGCAGATCTCTGATACAGCATGGCATCTTCCTAAAGAGCCATGTTGTTGACCATACTTTATTCTACTGTTCATCTTTTTATGATAGTACATGTTACCAACTTTAGTTGGTGACAAAAGGTAAGTCAGGGACATGTCCTGACTACCAACTTTCAGGCAAAATGTCTGAAAGACCTCACCTAGAGTCTTGTAGTATAGATGTAAGGTTAGAGGTGTCCAGCTGGTATCAAAGTATATCCGGCTGTAGGTAATATTATATATATCTTCTCCCTGTAACTCTTTAGAAAAGGGATTTGAGTCCAAGTGTCTTGTAATCCTTTGAGTTGAGAAGCAATATATAAAAGTACCTTGAAAATTTACTTGCTGTGTTAAATTTTCTTATTGCTTGTTACTTGATATATTGTGATCAACTCTTCATAAGACTGCTTGCTGAGTGTTGATTCACAGTGAGTTGAGAGAAAAACCACCCAAATCCGATCCTGCACTTCTCCTCTAATCAGTCTTAATGTTCTCGCTCTAATACTAATTATTGATGAATTGAGTCAAGCAATCAAAATCAAGATAGTTCTATGACTAATCACTAGTCGACATTTTTTATTGATATAAAAAGATCACACTTTTCAATCAGCCTAAGACCTATTCACTAGGGGTGTTCATTTTCGGATATCCGAAAATTTCGGATAGTGAATTTCACCATCCGAATTCGTATCCGAAATTTCGGATATCCGAATTTCGGATTCGGATTCGGATATCCGTTCGGATATCCGAATTCAAAGAAATTTTGTATTATTTAATAAATTTTATAAAAATGTAATAATTTTTATTAAAGTTTTTATCGGATATTCGAAGTTTATTTATTAAAATGTCCTAAATATCTAAAAATATCCGAAATATATAATTAATATTTAATATTTTTAAATTTTTATAAAAATATTTGGATATTTCGGATATCCGAAATATCCGAAAATTCTGAAAATCACTATCCGAATCCGAATCCGAAATTTCGGATATCCGAAGTTCGGATATCCGAATTTTCGGATATCCGAAATTTCGGATATCCGAATTTCGGATTTTCGGATATTTCGGATTCGGTTTCGGATTCGGTTTCGGATTCGGATATTTTTGAACACCCCTACTATTCACCAAAACTTTCAACATATGAACCCATTCCATCATCTTCTTTACTGGTTCACCCAAATCCACCCTTAAACATCAAGATTAATTCCCAACATAATCGGCTTTATAATTTTAAACTTTTAATATAAATTAATGATTTAAAAAATATTCAAATGGTCAAAACCGAACATTTAAACCACCAAATTAGTAAACCGGCCGGTTCAATTGACAAACACAACTAGCCGTTATGGTATGTTGTTTCTCAAAATAGTAATTAGTGGTGTCGACCAAGTATTTTATCATAACTAGTTGAATCTGACCATAAACATTTTAGGCCAAATAGATAGATTATCGATAAGATGTAGTTAATGTGGACATGGGCAACATTCTTAAACCATGTGTACACCCACAATTAATCGTCCAAATTTATATGTGCCTGTGAGTAAAGGAAGAGATATGAGATAACCCACAAACATAAACGGATGATCAGTGTATCTAATGAAAATGAAGAGTGTATCCTGTAATTTACTACATAATTAAAGGACTGAAAATGTAACACATTAAGGATGTATAAGAATAATAACTATTATATTTATGTAAAGAGTTAATGATTAAAGCCGTAGTGTTCTTTTTCGTGCCTTTCTTTTCGTCTAAATCTATAATGATTCCAATTTTCTTTCACTTTTAAGATGGTTCTAGATTATTTTCAATTTTGTAAGTTTCTTATTATAAAAAAAGGTTTTAACTGTACACTTATCAAAATTCTAAATCTCTTAATTTTAGTTTTCCGTCTATCTCTCATATTAAATAATACCTTAATTACAAATTATATAATTTAATTCTTTTTTAGATTAACTATTGTTTTTTAATAATTTAAGAAAGAGTTCTTTTAAATATGTAATTTATAAGGAAACATTTGTTAAGATAAGAATTTTTTTCTAAACGTCAAAATCTTTTAAACATATAAAATATTTAAAAATTAGCGTTTTAAATAATATAATTTATATAAACCAAAATAATTAAAATTCTGAGTTATAATGAGTTTTTTTTAGAAAAGACACTTTTTAATGGTTTGTTTTGGAATAAAATATTTGATTTTTTTAAAATAAAGAAATTATTTTATTGCTTATAATTATTAATCATAAGTAATTTATTCAACTCGTGTAATACACGGGGTAATAACCTAGTTCCTAATAATACTTTGTACTCGTAGTTGTCATTAGTTCAACTTTTTTTTGTAATTAACGATTACCCTCCATAATAGGAAACCAATCCATTGGTTTAGAACATAATATGTGAATCATAGGTAAACATGTGATATAAATTTTGACAAAAACATGTGGGCTAAATGCAGTATCAAATAAATCTAGAATTGTAGCGTTATTTGGAAAGTTATAATTGAAATAAATGTCTTTTAAAAGTATTTCTAAAAATGGGTTTTTTTTTTGTAAATAATATGGTTTTGTTACATATAATTCATTGTTTTTTCTAAATAACAGTTTTATTTGATTTTTTCTGCATTACAATATTAACTTTATTAGAGACTAAGTTGTATTTAAAATAAAATATTTTTTATTTTAATTCTAGTAATATACAAAAACACTTTATTTTAAATATAACTAGGATGCTAATTAAAATATATATAAAAACAAACAAAATCACGTATTCAAATTTTATTTGAATATTATAAACTATAAAGAAAATAAATTATATGTTACATGCAATAAGGAATGAGAAAACATAAAGATTTAAATCACATGAAAATTGAGAAAGCATAGAATTACACACTCACTAACAAACCTTGGTTTAAAACTATGGATTCATTATAATGTTTTGTAAAATTCCATATACATAACGTGCTATTTTATCTACGTTTCATTATAAATTATATCAAACCGACCAGCATACAAACTCTTCAAGCATAGGAGTATAGCTCTTACATTTATTTTAATACTATAACTTAGGGGTGTTCAAATTCAGATATCCGAATTTTAGATATCCGAAAATTTCGGATAGTGGATTTCACTATCCGAATTCGAATCCGAAATTTCGGATATCCGAATCGGATATCCGAAATTTCATATTTGAAAAAAATTTGTATCATTTAATAAATTTTATAAAAAATGTAATAATTTTTATTCAAGTTTTTATTGGATACCCGAAGTTTTTATTAAAATGTCCGAAATATCTAAAAATATCTGAAATATTTAATTAACATTTAATATTTTTAAATTTTTATAAAAATATTTTGGATATTTCGGGCATTTCAGATATCCGAAATAACCAAAAATTCTAAAAATCACTATCCGAATCCGAATCCGAAATTTTGGATATCCGCATTTTGGATTTTCGGATTCGGTTTCAGATTCAGATATTTTTGAACGCCACTACTATAACTACCTTTAAACATATTTCGTTCTCTTGTAACTTTTAAAATATAATATTTTATCAAATTTCGAATACACCTTTACGGCATGGTTTTATTTCAAAATTGACATAAATAAAAGATAATTTATTTTAAAAATTTTCCACACTAACATCACATTTTTCAAATTCAAAAAACACTTTAGTACTAATTATTTTTACATATAAGAAAAAGCCAAGGACCACCAATCTGAAAATAGTTTACTCAAGGGACTAAAGTTGAACAATAACATACCAAAAGGTAAAAGATGCAAGTTCAACTTCGCCTGTAAATATATTCACCTTTCACCCCCTCCGATTCCAGAATCGTCATCTCCATTCACCATCTTTAATCCGCACTTTCTCTCTCCACAAATCCATATAATTACACACACACACGCCTCCATACACAACGCGTGTGCATTCAAAACACTACTTATATCCATCCACGTACAATCCCCAATTCAATTTCAACTTTGTGTTCTATAATCAGTCAAGTGTGAATTGATCGGTTGTGTGAGGGTTTATATCGATTTGATTTTGTAATAATCGTTGATTCAGTGTGATCGATGGAGGTTGGAGTGGATATTTCGCCGGAGAACGCCGGAGTTGCGATGGAATTCCCGGTGGTTGACGGTGCAGGGCTGTCGTCGCCGCCAACTCTGCCGCCGAGGCTTCGCCGGAGACTCACGGAGACGAAGGCGTCTCCGGTTACTGTTGAAGATATTGAAGCTAAGCTTCGGGATGCAGATCTTCGTCGACAGGTTGTTTCTGTTGATGATTTTGTGATACTTGATTGATTTGTCTCTGTGTGTGTGTGTTAGAAAAATTGTTAAAAAATTGATGATTAGATGTTAAGAGTGTTGAGTTTGAGAATTTTGTTGAGTTTTGTGGTTTGTTGATTGTTTTGTTGAGTTTTGGTGTGGATGATGAAACTTGTGGAGGTGTTGGTTTGGAAAGGTACGCAAACCAAACATGTGATTAAGTTTAGTAATTACTGATTAGGAGCGTGGAAATCGGAGATTAATATCATCTTGATTCTAAGTTTGTGATGAAGTAGAGTTATTTCGTCTTGTTACGTGAGCATCTTTTCGTCTATGTTTCGTTTTGTTCTATAAGCTTCTCGTTGTTGTTGAAGGTTGTCCTTTAGTTAGGTAAGGTAGTTGCTTCAGAATCTTTATTCATGGTGATTCTCATGAGTTTTCACGTTTCGTGGGTTGATTTTCTCATATTCAAGCAATTGAAAAGAAGATGAGATAATTTGGAACTGAGTTTTATGTAGTTTAACTAATTAACTTGCCCAAAATTTGTGTTAATTATGGCTTAAACTGTTCTGTTCTTGGCTAAGTGTTTTAGGTAATATGTCGTAGACTTGCTGATTGTTGTTTTTCTTTCGTGGTTTTGATTGTTTGCAGAAATTTTATGAGCATTTATCAAGCAAGGCACGACCAAAGCCCAGGAGTCCTCCACAATCTGCTTATGAGGAAAACCTTGGTCAACGTCTTCAGGCAAAGCTCCTTGCTGCTGAACAGAAAAGGTAAAGTTTCCTCGAAAAATTTGATCTTGTTTTTTTGTATTATTACTATAATTATTATACCCAAGCAAGAAAGCTAAAAATTCTGAAGGTGACCGCCGACTGTGACATATTTCTGTCTTTTAGGTGCTAACACAAGTTGGATTTGTTCCATGTGAAGTTTAGGTTATTATCTATTAAGTGCCTACTGTTTGGCAGCTTTTGTTTGACAATTTTGTTCTTAACTGAAGGATTTGTGCATTTGGTTGAACCTATCCTCTTGTTTGTTTGTCTTTAATTTTAGACCACAAAGTTTATTAAAATATTTTTTTAACTATCAGATCAAGCATTTTGGCGAAAGCTCAGTTGCGTCTAGCTAAGCTGGATCAATTGAGGCAAGCAGCCAGAACAGGGGTTGAAGTTCGTGTTAAGAAGGAATGTGCAGAGCTAGGGACAAAAGTGGAGTTGCGCGTAAGGCAAGCAGAGACGAACAGAATGAGAATATTGAAAGCCTACAGACAAAGAAGGGCGACGTTAAAGGAGAGATCATCTCAATCTCTTATAAGAAGGATTGCTCGAGAGAGTAAGTATAAAGAACGTGTTGTTGCTGCTATTTCTCAAAAACGAGCAGCAGCTGAGAAGAAAAGATTGGAATTACTTGAAGCTGACATGGAAAAGGCACATGCTAGGCTTTTACAAGTAAGAAAGGTAGCCAAATTAGTCTCTCAGCAGCGAGAGATTGAAAGGAGGAGATTAAGAGAGAGTTTGGAAGATAAATTACAAAGGGTATGCAGGGATTTTGTTTTATTGTTCTCAATACTCATTTTGGAAATCACATGGGTAGAATGGTTCCAACAGGTTGGAAGTCACCGAAGTGTATTTCTAGTACATAAAATCTCCCAAGTAATATAATTTTTGTAATCATATCTGGAGACTACAAAAATTTTGGACAGAAATTGTTTTGGGTCATCCCAACCATGATTTAACCCGACCAATGCAAAAATACCTGTATTGACCGGTTACCCATCTGCCCATTTAGCCATATCTGCTCATTATATGCTTCTGAAACATGTTTCTAGCTGAACTTATTTGGGCAACGTGCATGTATACAGGCAAAGAGGCAGAGAGCAGAATACTTGATGCATAGAGCAAAACTTTCTAATTCCATATGTGCTAATTGGACCAAGGAAATGCAGAAACAAGCTGATCATCTCTCTAGAAAGCTAGCAAGGTACATCACACCTGTGCAACAAAGGGAACTTTTGACCTTTGTGTGACATACATGTGGGCTGTGTAAAGCCAGTTTTATGTGTTATTGTTTTGACTTTATATTTGAAGAATGTTTGCTTGAGGGCGGGCCTTGGCGCAGCGGTAAAAGCTGTTCCTAAGGGACCGAAGGTCTCAGGTTCGATCCGTGGAAACGGCCTCCCCACAAAATGTGGGGGAAAGACCGCGTACATCTTCCCTTAAATGGGACGGACCCTCCCTGGACCCCGTGTTTTCGCGGGAGCTCTTTGCAGCACCAGGTACGCCCTTATTTGAAGAATGTTTGCTGAACTTTTAGTTTTCATACATCTGTTAGGTGCTGGAGAAAATTTCTTGAAAGGAAAACCACCTATGAATTGGCCAAAAATTACTCTGCTCTAAACATCAATAAAGATCATGTAAAGTCAATGCCATTTGAGCAGTTTGCACTCCTGATTGGCACACCTTCTACACTTCAAACTACAAAAGCCTTATTTGACCGTCTCGAGATCCGCTGCAAAGCTTTAATGAGCACTGCATGCGGAAGCAATTTCAATGGTCAGAATGACATTGATCACCTCCTTAAACGAGTTGCTTCACCTAAAAGGAGAACCACACCCAGAGCCACTGCCCACACTAGGCATGTAAAGAAATCGGGTCCTGCCAGATCAGTCCCCAAGACACCTGTCAAGCTGTCAAGGTACCAAGTCAGAGTAGTGCTATGCGCCTACATGATCTTGGGGCATCCTGATGCGGTTTTAGTGGTCGAGGGGAACGTGAGACCGCTTTAGCAGAATCAGCTAAGAAGCTTGTCCATGAACTTGAGTTGTTGATTAATATAATACTACAGAAACCTGGTGAAGAATCGAGCCACAAACCCATGTTTAGGTCACAGCTGGCAGCTTTTGATTCGGCATGGTGCGCCTACCTGAATAGTTTTGTGGTATGGAAGGTTAAGGATGCTGAGTCATTAGAAGAGGATCTGGTGCGTGCAGCATGCCAGATGGAAATCTCTATGATGCAAAAATGCAAGATGACACCTGAAGGAGATAATGATGCTGATCTTACCCATGATATGAAAGCTATTCAGAAGCAGGTTTTAATTCTTTCCATCTTTATGGCAAGGGAAAAACGGAGAATTTTTTATAAATAATTGATGTACTGAATGCAGGTTACAGAGGATCAGAAACTGTTGAGGGAAAAGGTAATGCATTTGAGTGGAGATGCAGGGATAGAGCGTATGAAGAATGCTCTTTCCGACACACGAATAACATACTTTAATGCAATGGAGAATGGTAGTCCAGTTGGTTCACAAATTGCACATATACCACCATCTTCATCCTTGCTGGCAACCCCAACTGCTGACTCAGACAAAAGGAACAATAGTGAAGAGCCTGGCCGTGTGGTTCGTGCCCTATTTAAAGATGATAATTGCAAGCCACTGGTAAAAGATGCCAGCTCCTCTGCTGATAATAGTAGATCTCTAGAAAGTCAGTTAAATCATTCTGGTGAGACGGTCAGCATGGAGAATGAGTTGATTGTGAATGAGTTTGTTCATGACCAGCATTATTCTTCATCTACCAATACATTGAATGGTGCTGTTGAAGACCAAACAATGGTCAAGGTTAGTTTGTCTGTCTTTGTCTGTTTCTGTTTTCTATTTTGATTAGTTATCAATAACCTAAATTATGCCTTATAACTCACAGATAAGAGAGACAATGGAAAAAGCTTTTTGGGATGGAATCACTGATTCTATACAAGAAGACAATTATGATCGTGTTGTTGAACTGATGAAGGAAGTGCGGGATGAACTTTGTGAAATGGCTCCTCAAAGGTGGAAACAAGAGATTACTGAAGCTATCGATGTGGATATACTTTCTCAGGTAAACAAACATCACCTATTGGGATTTATTTATTTATTTATCTTTGCATATGCTTAAAAAAGTTTGGCATATTTTTCTGTGTGTAGTTGTTGAATTCTGGGAGTTTAGACATGGAATACCTTGGGAAAATTATGGAGTTTTCATTGGTGAGCCTGCAGAAGCTTTCAGCTCCAGCAAATGAAGCTAATCTTAAGGAGGCTCACCAGAAGGTTTTAAGTGAACTAGCTGATATATGCCGATCAGATGATTCTTTCCATTCACATGCTATAGCATTGGTTAAGGGCCTACGTTTTGTCTTGCAGCAGATACAGGTCTCTGTCTGTTTTGTGTTTGTTTCTCTTTTGATTCATATCAAGTTACGTGAGTTCTCCCTCAACATGCAAACTCCCCCATATTGTGTGCAGGCACTGAAACAAGAAATTAGTAATGCTCGTATTAAGATTATGGAACCATTACTGAAGGGGCCTGCTGGCTTGGAGTACCTAGCAAAAGCATTTGCAAAGCGGTTTGGTCCACCAGCTGATGCAACAGCTCGCCTTCCATTGACCATGAGATGGCTTTCATCTCTAGGTTCTACCTATGATCAAGATTGGAATGACCACAAACGGATTATTTCAAGCTTGCAAGATGGTTCACCATCAGAGAAATCTGTGCTTCCTTCCACCACTCTAAGAACCGGTGGAAGCAGCTTCTTTAGTGGATTGCAAACTTCAGCCCGTGCATCTGTAACAGACGCTGCAGGTAAATCTATTGCTCATTCGCTTGGTTTGCGATGTATTTATTTTTTTAAGAACTTGTTAATTTGACTGAAGAAATTGTTTTTTGCTCCAGATAATCATCAATACCCAGAGTGCAAGGGAGAAAAACTTGATTTGCTAGTGAGGCTGGGTTTGCTGAAACTAGTGAATGATGTTTATGGTGTGACCCAAGAAGAGTTGCCTGAAACTTTGAAGCTAAACTTTCTCAGGCTGAGGATGGTTCAGGCTCAACTCCAGAAGATCATTGTTACTGCTATCAGGTAGGATGACTAACCGCTCAATAAGAGTCAGCTTATAAATGGATCGATTTGGTTTGTGCTTTTATTCACTCTATGATGTTTGATATCTAACGATCTTTGTGATGTGTGCAGCATTCTAGTCCTTCGACAAACACTAGTGATGGAGCAAATGATATCAAGCCCCGAGGAAATGGAAACCACAATACAAAAATGCTCAACTGAGCTTTTGCAAATTCTGGACACAGTGGAGAGTGCGGGACTTGAAGAGATTGTTGAAGTTCTGAGCAAAACCGCAGAGGGTTTTGACAGAACCAACAATCCTGCAAAGAACGAGTCGAGAAGACTTGTCATGGCAAGAATGCTGAGAAAGAGTGTGCAAGCTGAGGACTCGGTTTTTGTGAAGGTGTCCCGTGCAGTGTATATGGCTACTAGAGGGGCTGTGCTTGGTGGCAGTGGAAACCGTGGAAAACAGGTGGCAGAGATGGCGCTGCGCCAAGTGGGGGTGGCTGTTCTCACTGAGAGTGTGGTGGAAGCCGGGACAGTGTTGGGAGTGATGGCGAGTGTGACCAAGAGTGTTCATGGGCCTTGGTATGATCGGTTGATGGAGAATGTGTGATCACCATTTGACTCTAGCTCAGTTCGTGTGTTTGTACATAAATGTGGTTTGTGTAGTGACTTCCACACATGATTTATGTAGTGATTTCCGTACATGTAGTAAATGGTGTAAGGGGTATGTGTAAATTGGTCACTAAGTCCGTGTATGTAAAGGGAATGAATGAAATTAATAAACGATACTTTCTGGTTGATGTTAGATATTGTTATTTTGTTTCAACCAAATATGAACATGATACGTCTTTGGCTTGGTGAGCATCCTCAACGTTGATTCCCAGGCCGAAGTGCATGTATGCCTTCGGGCCTCGCTTGATTTGTAGGAAGTCTGTCGCCTGGTTGTGGGGCCAGTGCCAAAGGTGAGGTCTTGTGTACCTTGGCTTTAATACGGGCCATGATTTGCAAGGGTAACGAATGTGTGCCATCCAAAGTCTTTACGCTACCAATGTCCGAGTATAGCCCAGATGTCAAGATGCGGCCGGTTGCTTCTAAATTCGGCACACCTATGGGCTAGGGGATTCGGTTCTTATTGATCCGAAGGCGTCCCCCAAAGAAGAGAGTGTTTTAAATGGGAGGTAGTTCAAATGTATTGTATGCCCCTTTGTACAAGGTAAGGGGCATATATAGTATCAATGACATTTTGGGTTGTTGTCATTATATAGCTTCCAGTGTCTGTTACATTATTGACTTTCAACGCAACGTCCTCTGACCTATCATGGTCCAAGGTTTTAGATGTAGGCCAAGGTTTTGAGTGCCAATCCATGCGTGATGGTTACGATTCATAACATACTTTGTCAGGGTATTTAATGCTGGCATTAGGGCATATAATATTTGTTGACCGGTCCACCATTGAGTTATCAGGACGTACTTGTTTTGGAGCTATAGCTTGAGTGTGTGGTCCGGATGTTCTTGCTCCTCATACCTAGTGGTGTAATCTTGGGTCACATATTTCTCAAGTGTCCGATTAGTGTTGTTACCCTTCATCTCCTTATTCGGTATCGTCCACTTTAGATGCAGTGTTTCATTTGGAAGATCAAAATGAAATAAAAAAGGCGAAGTATGTCATTGTGGTTGCTGCGATATGGTATATATGGCTTGCTCGTTACGGTCTATTGTTTAATCATTCTTCTATTTCGGTGTTGCAAATAGTGGAGTCAATTAAGGTGAATACTTTCTTGTGGGTGAAAAATGGTAAATTTAATGATATTGTCTGGCGCAATTGGTGGTCATTTTCCGTTTCATGATATGAAAGTGTACTTTTTGTGTATGGTGTTTTGTGATCCTAGCATGTTGTAAGTGGTTTTTATTCCAATAAAATGTTGCTATTAAACAAACACCTCTCAAGTATGTATATGTAATGTATATGTATCTTATAATAAGTAATAACTGTCACTTTAGTTATTAAACAAATTCACCACAATCGCAGATTGACAAATATAACACCATTAAACTATAATGTTGAAACAAAAAACCATATTCCAATATATACTATATACATTGAAAGTTACAACATCGGGTAATTTTGAAAAGTCTCCATCATGGGCCATTAAAATTGAAATTTGTATAGGCTAGATTCTGACTATCAACAAAATTTAGTCAAAGTGGGTGGCTTCGCAATTACTTCAAAGTTGAATTGTTTTTCACGAAATGAAGTTGGCATTTTGCCATTGTTGAATTATTCTAATAATAGCCTTAGGTGTTGTTCTTATTTCACAAGTAACTAAAGTTATATGTCTGAAATGGGGTTCAGTACAACTGTACAAGCACCACCAAAGCAATCAAACAATGCTCAGAGACATGTATCGACAAAGACAAAACAATCGACTGCAAAAGGATGTATTATGATACTTAAAAGCAGATGTGTTGATGACTTGTTTACTAAGAAAAAAATTATTTGGATTTATCTTATCTTAACAAGTAAACTTATGAATACTATAATATACTATACTTTTTATATTTTTACCATTCTCGAAGCCTACAAACAGCTTAGCTACAAGTAAGAATGTAAGATTATACTACATATGCTTGTTACCTAAAAACATATTGATTTGTATTTATTTTGATCTATAATAAGTCTTTTGATGAACAGCTAACTCATACATCCACTAAATCTACACTTGTTTGTGATAAAATTAAACCCTCACAAGAACTTAGTACCATTGATTGTTAACAACTCTAGTGCATAAAATTTTGACTCGTTTTGAGTTCAAATCACACAAATTGCTTTCAAATGCTTACAACATCCTTATTAAAACGATTTTAAAGAATAAATTTAACCTAGATAATTTAACTTATATAATCATATTAGTGGGAAGCACGTGATATTTGTGTATGGTTGTTGGTTGTTGGTAATCATATTAGTGCATTATTTGTGTAAACCCAACTCGACCCGTTTTGACCCTGATTCAATTTAAGCATCACACGACCCTTCCGACCTTTCTATTGTGCCACCTAATATGGAGATAAAACTAGGGCATCACCAATAAGGAGGAGATCAAAGAAAAATCTTTTCTTCATAATTTAGAAATAACAAAGAACAACAAATGTTGTTCACGATAGTAGGCCATAATGAACTACATAAACTTCTTATAACCTGTCTAATGGGCACCAAAATGTGGCACTCTTCATCCACCATGCTGATGAATGTCCTCAAGTTTCAAAGCATCATCATTACCATTGTCGTCAAGATAACGGACAACACTAGGATCGGCTGTAGTGCGGGGTCCCTTTGACCCGCAGTTCTTTGAACTGTTGGGGCTTGCAACAAAATAAAAAATGTCCATCGGGTTCTCATTTGAACTACTGCTGCTGTGATTGTTTGTAGTGTAACTGTAGAATTCATTGAGGGTGGTCTCTATGGTTTCCAGCACTATATCACCATACTTGCTTACTTTTGCCCTGTGTCATAACTCACCTTGTTATTAGTATTCCCAAATATAAATTATTTACATTAACTTAAGAGCTAATCATATAAATGAGTAATTGTAAACTTGAAAGTAAGTTTTCCAAACTATATAAACATTGATCACCATGTATGCATATTCTGAAACATTGTGTTTTATGTATTAAGATGAATAACTATTAGAATATATTCCCTATATTGCTGTTTGACTATAAATTTTAGTAATGTTAAGCTTGTATGTTAACTAGACTATTTAGTTTCCTTATTATAATTATAATAGTTTGGTGATCAAGCTATCCTAGCCTATAAATATAAGCTGTAGTAATCATATTCAATAAGCTCCAGTTGCTTGACCACATAGAAGTCTAGAACGCTAGAATTATGTGAATGCAAATAAAGCAACCCTTGAAGCCATGCTCCCTATTTTCTTTGTTTCATTCAAAAAGTTCTGTTATGGCCCAACCCAGCCCATTAGCAAAGCTGCTCAACCAGCCCATTTTGCCGCCTCATACTCTTAAGTTGGACCATGGGAGGAGTACTTACTTGCCAATGCCATTAATCTCAAGAAGCTCTTCTTTAGTTCTGGGATCCTCTTGCTGATATGTTGCAGGGTAGCATTCCTAAACCATCAAAATAAAACAACCTATGAGGACATATCTTCATATATAATTTGCAAGTATGATATCCTAAAAGAAAATAAAGAGAACTAGCATAGAAGTAATTTTAGTCAGATGCTTCAAAATTGGGCCTTGTTTTAATAAAACATTGCGCACTTTAATAATAATATTTAATAATGATGATGATGAAACTTACCCAAAGATGTGGTATGCCATGACCCCTTCCCCTGCTTCCTTAACAAGAAGAGTTCGAAGCATCCGCAAAGCAGAGTATAATTTGGCATAAAGATTCTACACAAACGAAAATGATTATATAGCTAGAAGTGAGAATCTTGACTCATTATTTACAAATTGTTAAATTCGGGTTATTTTAGCAAGATACCAAGTCTACTTCTGGTTGAGTTTGAGCAGGAGTATCTACATGGGGAGAACTTTGTTTGGATGATGTTAACAACCCCTTTGCTGGAGTAATTGTGTCATTTCTACTAGATTTAGAGGCTTTAGTGGCACAAGGAAACCTACAAGGAACATCTTGCAGTTAATGGTAACTGACCCAGAAAAAACATGACAAAAGATAATGTATGTGTGAAATAGATGTAAAGTACCTTAAAATTATGGTCTGCCTGCCTGCAAGTAAATTAGAGGCCTCCTTTTCATTTACCTAACAGATAATCAAGGCAAAAATAGCAACAGTCGGCTAATATGTGACAAGAAAATGTAATATTCACAGTATCCTTACTGTCAAACAAAGATGATAATTTTTTTTTTTTTACGGCAAAATTCTTTTAACATTTGTATGGTTTCTCATATATAATATGATAAATTTTATATAAGTTCGAATTAGAGTTTTGAAAACTCACTTTTAGGATTGATGACACACATCCATAATAATCACTTCTTTAACATCCTCTATAAGAATCTCCTCAACAACAAGATGGTGTAAGACACGTAAAGCTTCTCCCTTTGGGACACTTTTTCCAGCTCCATGCAAACTTAAGGTACTATGTTGATACTTTTTAACCTATATTTTAATAATGTTTGTCAAGTAACCATATTTGCAGATCACTAAAAGATTAAAAACTGTATGTTATTGGAATAAGCGAAAAATTACAATTTGGCTTAAGGAACCCCTATAGACTTCCAAGATATGAGATGCTGAGAATCGTTGCTGGACAGCTTTCACTAGTTCAACCTGCAAACTACCACAATAACTCGGTAAATATTATGATAATAGGTGACAGTTTCGACCTACTTTACTTATCAATGACTGATTGTGGCTGTGACATATCCTCAAACGGGTCAAACATATCTAATTCAAAGAAATAGCTAAAAAGGGAAGGGTCAAATGAGTTTAAACTTGCCCAAAGTAATTTTAATGCATACGAGTCATTTGTTCAAGATTAAGATTACTATTATAACTTTTAATTGTGTTAATGTAAATAGATTAGAGTAGATCAGTTATTAGTTTAGCCTGTTAGATTAGCCCATGGGCCTTGATGGGCCGTAGATTAGGGTTTCATCCTCTATATATTGAGGAGTCTCCATATTGTAAATTGATTAAGTAATACAATCACTCTTAATTCTGTTTCTGTTACATGGTATCAGAGCCACCAAGGCTCCTAGTACAAACCCTAGCCGCAACCTGCTCCTGTCCTGCTACAACCCGTTCCTCAGCAGCTACCTGCTGCCCGATTAGACAAATCCTTTTTCCGCTCGATATCTCGCTACAACCGCCGCCACCATCACCTTCAGGGACCTGCGATTTAGGTTCCCTGAAAGTCCGCCGCCACCGCTCCGATCGACGCGCCGCCACGCGCCTCCGGCAAATCTGCCATGTCGCCCACTCGCCGGCGAGTGTAGGCGCGTGAGACCAGGCCTGACTATCCTGTTCCCGGCAAACTCATCCGTTTACTATTCCCGTTAGTTTCCTGCTGTTGGATTTCTGTTTCAGGGGCATTTTTGGTTCTGCTCGAGAGTTTAGCACACTATTTTTCAAACTTACTTGAAGTTTCTGCTCCCTGCTCTCAGATCTGTCCAAATGGGTGATGAGAAGAAGACTGAATTTGATCCTCCTGCCTCTGCTTCTGCCAATCAGATTGCCCCAGGTATTATCAATTACAATTCGGTTCTCCGTATTCCCGTTAAACTTGACTCCAAAAATTGGAGTTCATGGAGTCTTTTTGTGGAGAAAGGGCTTGCTAGCCTTGATAAGGGAGACCATTTGACTACTCTTCCCCGGACCCGGTTACGCGAGAATGGCGTATTGATGACAGTGGTATTCAAAAATTGGAGTTCATGGAGTCTTTTTGTGGAGAAAGGGCTTGCTAGCCTTGATAAGGGAGACCATTTGACTACTCTTCCCCCGGACCCGGTTACGCGAGAATGGCGTATTGATGACAGTGGTATTCAAATGGCCTTGTGGAATGCTATGGAGCCACAAATACTTACTATTGCTCAGAACTTTTCCACTGTTAAAGAAATGTGGAATCACTTGTCCTCATCTTTTCTGCTAAAGAGTCGCTGTCACATGCCTTTTCAGTTGTTCAGGCATACAGTAGAGCAGAACAAGGTGATTCGACATTTACTGACTATTTCACCAGGTTTTCAAAACTCAGAGATGAACTTCGTGTGTTGTACCCTCCGACCACCGATTTGAAGCTTCAGGAGGAGCGCAACAACAAAATGGATATTATGATGTTTATTGCAGGTATATCACCAAAGTTCTCTAGTGCTCGACCTTTATTGTTGAGCAACTCCACTGCTACTTCCTCAGTTGCTTCCATTTATCATTTGCTTCGAGAGATGTACGGTTCAGGGGCAACTACTGGAACTACCGACACATCTGCTATGTATACAAGTGCACCTGCTAGCAAAACTACCAGTCGAGGTAATCAGTCAGCTACAAGAAAAGGTGTTGGTCGAGGCAATGGTATCACTTGTCATTATTGCCACCAGGATGGACACAAAGTACAACTGCCCAAATCGTCCTCCTGGGTCTCTTCCCCCTCCTCGACCCAAAGCAAGGTTAGCTGCCTCTGAGGATACCCAGGATCAGGCCAGCCCGGCTAACCCGACTGTCACTCTCAGTCAGGAGGAGTATAACAAATTTCAGCAATTATTGAACCTTCAACTCCACACTCCTAGCCCACAAGCCAATTCAGCTCGTTCAGGTATGTTTTCTAGCCTTAATTCATCTTGGATTGTTGACACTGGGGCCACTCATCACATGACTGGGAATCAAGGTATATTATCAAACCTAAAGCATACACCTCACCCCCCGGTTCGAATTGCTGATGGATCCTCATGCCCTGTTCAAGGTATCGGATCCATTAGTAACTCGAAGAACCTGACCCTTTCCTCTGTATTGCTTGTACCCGAGTTTCCCGATAACCTTTGTTCAGTAAGCCAACTTACCAAACAAAACAATTGCCTTGCCAAATTTTACCCTACTCATTGTGTTTTTCAGGAACTAGGGACGAACCGTCTGATTGGCACAGGGTTTGAATCAGGAGGCCTATACCGTCTGTCCTTATCGTCACAACCTTCAGCAAACGTTTGTGACTCAAGCATCAGGGAAGTCCACTGCCGGTTAGGTCATCCCTCTACAGCGGTTCTGAGGCAAATGAGACCGGATCTATCTGTTTCTGTTGATTTTCATTGTGAGTCGTGTCAGCTAGGTAAACACACCCGGCGTCCCTATCCCCCTAGAGTGTCTAGTCGAGTCTGTAATCCATTTAAACTTTTGCATTCGGATATTTGGGGACCTTCCCCTGTTAAAACTACTCTTGGTTTTGAATATTTTGTTACCTTTATTGATGATTATTCTCGTACTACCTGGGTCTATTTATTGAAATCCCGTAGTGAACTAAATTCCATCTTTCGAGAATTCCATGCGTATGTGCAAAATCAGTTTAACACATCCATTAGAACCATACGTACTGATAATGCAAAAGAATACATGTCTGCAGATTTATCATCATATCTAAAAACACATGGTATTGTTCACGAGACATCTTGCGTATATACCTCTCAACAAAATGGCATCGCAGAACGCAAGAACCGTCACTTGTTGGATGTTACCCGCACCCTTATGATTGGTTCTCATGTACCTCATCGCTTTTAGGGGGATGCGGTCCTGATTGCTGCTTATTTGATTAACCGCATGCCCTCCTCAGTTCTCAATGGGAAAACCCCATTTTCTTTTTGTTTCCTACACACAACCCTTTTCCTCTTGAATCTAAAATCTTTGGTTGTGTTGCCTATGTTCACGATCATCGTCCAACAACTACCAAACTTGATGCTCATGCCATCCGTTGTGTTTTTCTTGGTTACTCTCGAGTCCAGAAAGGGTATCGGTGCTACAGCCCTTCTCTTCGTCGATATTTTACTAGTGCTGATGTTACTTTTCATGAGTCCTGTCCTTTTTTCATTGAGTCCCCCGATTGTCTAGATGATTTATTTCCCGATTCCAATCCTGATCCTGACATGTCTGCGTCACCAACCGTCCCTACCATTCCTATCCCCCCAGTGTCATCTGCTCCTCCGGTCTCTGATGCTATACATTCGGACCCTGTTTCATCTGACCTGCCAGCAGAGGCTCCTCCTCTGCTATTCACGTATACCAGACGACATAAGGATAAGACAACGGCCCCTGATTTACCCCCTGACCATGATTCTGGTCCGTCCTCTGTTCCTGATCCTGTTGCTACATCCGACACTCCCTCAACAGATATTTCACATGTCACCCCTGATACACCCGTCTATGACCCACCTGGTGCACCGTATCCTGATATCCCCATTGCCTTCCGAAAAGAACCCCGACATCACACTCGTTACCCGATTCAGGATTATGTCTCCTATGCACACCTATCACCCGAATGTCATGCTTATACTACTGCCCTTGACTCCTACCCGATTCCCAAGAATGTGATGACCGCCCTAGCTCACCCAGGATGGAGAAAGGCTATGGAAGAAGAGATTGGTGCTCTTCGGGCCAATCATACGTGGGATCTCCAACCACTTCCCCCCGGGAAACGCCTCGTTGGTTGTCGTTGGCTGTTCACAGTGAAACCAAACCTAGATGGATCTGTGCCTCGCTTGAAGGCCCGCTTAGTTGCTAAAGGTTATTCTCAGGCTTACGGTATTGATTATGATGAGACTTTCTCTCCTGTTGCCAAAATGCCATCGGTACGTATTTCTATTGCTCTTGCCGCCATTAATCACTGGCCGCTCCATCAGCTTGATGTCAAGAACGCATTTCTTCATGGCGTCCTTGAGGAGGAGGTCTATATGGAGCAGCCACCTGGGTACATCGTTGAGGAGGAGGCTTCAAAGGTATGTAGATTACGTCGCTCATTGTATGGTCTCAAGCAGTCCCCCCGAGCATGGTTTGGACGATTCTCTGATGTTATGGGAGACTTTGGGATGACTCGTAGTGCCTATGATCATTCTGTGTTCTTTAGGCACCACCAGGGCCGAAGGATTATTCTGGTTGTCTATGTGGATGATATAATAATCACAGGGGATGATGAAGTTGGGATCACAAATCTCAAACAATTTCTTCAGTCACAGTTTTAGATTAAGGATCTTGCCCGACTACAATACTTTCTTGGTATAGAAGTATCCCGCTCTCCACAGGGAATTCTTCTATCACAACGAAAGTATGTTCTTGATATGTTATCTGAATGTGGTCTATTGGGCTGCAAACCAGTAGATAGCCCAATGCTCTCTACCGGAAAGCTGCTTCCAGAAGATGGGAGTCCAATGAAGGATCCTGAGCAATACAGGCGGCTAGTTGGGAAACTTAACTATTTGACTGTCACTCGTCCGGACATCTCCTTTGCGGTTAGTGTTTTAAGTCAGTTCATGGCCGCCCCATACACAGGACATTGGGATGCTGCTCTACGTGTATTACGGTATCTTAAAACCGCTCCAGGGTTGGGGATTTTGTATTCTGATCAAGGGCACTGTCGTGTAGGCGCCTTTACAGAAGAAGGAGATGGTAGAGTATCAGGTTTTTCAGATGCCGACTGGGCAGGTTGCCCTATTTCACGGCGGTCTACAACTGGATATTGTGTGTTTGTTGGAGGAAATCTGGTATCTTGGAAAAGCAAGAAACAACACACAGTGTCTCGATCTAGTGCTGAATCTGAGTACAGAGCCATGGCAGATGTTACATCGGAGATGATTTGGGTCCGCCGTCTTCTCAGAGAACTTGGGGTTATTTCAAATAACTTGATGAAGCTATATTGTGATAATCAATCTGCTATTCACATAGCTAAGAACCAAGTCTTTCATGAGAGAACTAAACATATAGAAGTTGATTGCCATCTAATCAGGGATCGGGTAGTTGGTACGAAGGTTGAAGAGGCATCCATTCAACCAATCCATGTTAAGACAGAGTTTCAACTTGCTGATATCTTCACGAAACCACTCCGGAAGACTCAAATAGATTTTATATGTAACAAGTTGGGCATGATTAACATCTATGCAGCAACTTGAGGAGGAGTGTTAATGTAAATAGATTAGAGTAGATCAGTTATTAGTTTAGCCTGTTAGATTAGCCCATGGGCCTTGATGGGCCGTAGATTAGGGTTTCATCCTCTATATATTGAGGAGTCTCCATATTGTAAATTGATTAAGTAATACAATCACTCTTAATTCTGTTTCTGTTACAAATTGTAATCATAATTTTGTTAACTATTTTAAATGATCGAAAAAATGTGGTCAACATGTTTACAGGCCAATCTGACCAGCTTTGTCCCATTTTAAACAAAATCCTGTTACCCGCCATGTCTATTAACCATGCCATATTACAGACAGCACTTTTGTAGAGAAGCAGTAACAGAAAATATATTCTAGATGATCATAACCAAATGCTTAGCTATCTCCGTAACATCCTTCTCTATGAGGCTTTGGGTCTTGAAACAATTATCACAAGTTTTCCTGCAGCTGACAGGATCAAACTTTTCTCCAAAATGAACAAGTTGTAAGAAACGTCTACAGTCAACATCATTCTCACAGAAATTGACCTGAAAGGAAATAAAAAGTGGTTATCCTATATACATTATACTATCAATACAAGCCTGCTAATATTAAAGTTTAAACAGCAATATCAGACGTACCATGCGCAAAAGGTTCTCGTATTAGTTTCCAGTACCCTTCCAGAATTTGCATTAGAGTTTTGCTCCATAAGTCCATGACTAAGCATATGCTTGACCCGTATCTTCAAAAGCAGCAATGTCCAGGCATAATTAACATAATTGTAAACCCAAGTGATATATCAGTAAAGTAATGATTAATGACTTACATAATCACTATAACTATAATACAACACACAAGAAGAATGCTGTCCATCTCTACCTGCACGTCCACATTCCTATTCCACTAAAAAGTACGCCAATTAACTGACTCGGTAATTGTAAATCAAGAAGTGACAATCTGATCACAGAATATACCTGGTGGTACCCCTCAATGGATTTAGGAAGCGAATGGTGAATGACAAACCGAACATCTGGTTTATTGATACCTATAAAATCATGTTATTAATATTTAATATTGTTTTTTTTTTCCTAATAAGCAACCAAAGGACTGTATCATTATACCCATTCCAAAAGCCACAGTTGCACACATTATATTAATCTCATCTTTACTCCACATCTTTTGAACTGTTGCACGTTTATCAGGGTCCATACTGCCATGGTAAAACGCAGCTTTGTGGCCAAATTCCTGGCAAAAAATATTAACATCCAAAAGTCAACAACTAATAAACTAACAGAACGGCAAATGAACACATAAGAATGTACCTGTAACTTTTGAGCAATTTTTTCACAGTCCTTCCTTGAAAGACAATAAATGATTCCACATTCATCAAAATGATTGTCCTTTATGAACTTGTCAATATCCTCCACACATTTTTTCGTCTTTGGGATAACTGAAAACCTGTATAATGGAAGGTTTAGAGCTTAGAAGGTCAACACTCAAGCGTAAAAACTGCCCATTGTATCTAAAGTCAACTCAAACCTTAAATTTGGGCGGTTAAAACTTTGTCGGAAAATAATACAGTCAACAAGTCCAAGGGCCTGCACAACATCTTCTTTGACACTGGCTGTGGCTGTAGCAGTTAATGCCAACACAGGTATGTTTGGAAACTTTTGCTTCAAGATTCCAAGACTCTATACAAACTACCCGTACTTAATAACCTAGAAAAACTCAAAGGTATAATCAAGTCCAAAACCATAAATACTAAAATACCTGGTAATCTGGTCTGAAATCATGTCCCCACTGGCTAACACAATGAGCTTCGTCAATGACAATTCTATCCAGTAATTCTCTTGCATATAAGTTTTCCAGTTGACGTAACAAAGCATCACTTCTGCATTCACAATATGAAATCATACAAAAGTTTGCAGCATATAAATAGCATGTGATCAAAATTTAAATATTGGAATACTTAATACTTAGAAAGCACTCACTGTGCTACTTTTTCAGGGGTAACATATAATAGTTTGTAACGACAACGTCCTGAGCATAGCTCTCTGAGAATTTCTTGTTGCTCATTCCATTCCATATTTGCACTTAAGTAAGCAGCAGATATGTTAGCCTACAGGGTATTTAGATTTGAAAATTCAGTATAAAGAACCCAATGCAGATGAAATGTTAACAGCAACCAATAACAATACATACCTGCAACAAATGCATTATTTGATCTTGGATCAGAGAAACAAGAGGAGAGATTACAATTGTCACACCTGGAGAAATTAGAGCAGGTAGCTACAAGGAAATGATGTAAAACACATTCAAACGTGCTACATTAGACAAATTTCAAGAAGTTACTGCTGGCCACAGTTTAGCACCAGCCACCAACAGATGTGATTCCACAATTAACCAAAAAATGAACTATATATTCCTTACTGCCTCCACTGGTAGACAGTTATGGTGGTGTTTGGTATGCTCAATCAGAGAAGCAATGGAATGGTCCATTCTATTCGAATAAAAATAATAATAAAAACTTGTTACTGTAGTCTGATGGAATGGAATGGACCGTCCACAAGGAATATGAATGTGATTTCTTCCATCTAGTTGTTTTTCATTGCATGGATGGAGTGCTTTTAATTTCATTCTGTTATAAAATATTAAGAAGAAGTACAATGGAACTTAATATTATTTATTGATCTTCAGTAACATAGATCCATAAAAACGTTTCAAGACATTAACCAAAATTTTTTAGGAAAATCGGATTTTAATAATTCGAATTATGAACTATTGGCAGATCCCATACTATCGGTTAGGCCAATAATAATCCAAATTTTCATTTTTGTCGCCAATAACAATCCTAGTAGCATAATCTTCATTGATTTACACTTGATTTTCACTCGTGCTTCATTCCATTTCATCATGTGTTTTCCTATTTCATTCATAATCATCATTGTGAGCAAAATCGAGTGGAAATCAAATGTAAACCAATGTATGATTATACTACTAGGATTGCTCTTGGTAACAAAAATGAAAGTTAGGATTATTAACGGATAAACTAATAGTATGGATTATTAACAACCAATAGGTGATAGTTTGGATTAGAATCCAATTTGCCATTTTTTATTACTTTCCAAAAATGATAGAAAATTTACATTTTTATTGTATCTTAGATGGGGTTCTAATGAACTTCTATTATGTTTCATTTCTAATGTTTGTGCAAGAAACTAAATTAGTTTTAGGCTTAAATAAACAATGTACGAAGCAGAGATCAAATATCAGTTGTCTTTATATGTAATACAAATTTTCATATGAAAACGCACTCAAATCTCTAAGGTCAACCAGACATGGTATTGGAATATTATTATCCATTCCGTTGCCTCAATTTACCAATCTCCATTCCAGTTAACCAATCCGACATGTATACGTATACAAGCATCCAAAATCAACAGAAAATGGTATGATGTACCTGATATGTGAGACTCTTTCCACCACCAGTTGGCATCAAACAAAAACATCATTTCTACTCATTGTTGCATTAATCACCTCTCTTTGGTTGGGACGGAAGGAATGATTCCCAAACACTTTTTTGTTATTAGCCTGAAATCAGAATCATCAGACCATTATCATGACCAGTCACTACTATATTCAGACCTATGCAAAAATCTAAACAATGAAAAATGTTACAAACCTCCAGCTTTTTGGTCCATGGAAAATCTCTCTTGCTCCATTTCTCATCATCGGAACCTTCAATATAATTAACTTCAACATACTTTCGGATATAATCCCTCTTAATGGGAGCAGAATAATCTGCTGATGGGTCCCACTTATTATCATTCCAGTCGCTCTTGTTATACATGTAAAACTGATCATCCAGTTTAACAGGATTAATCCTTGCAGAAAATGATAAAGGAGTTGCATACTGTAAAGCTCTAGCGGTTGTAACTGTATATGCAGAAAAGTTTGACTTGCATTCTTCATTATCTGTCGATATATATTTCTCAAGATGTTTAATTTGCTTCTTCAACTGCAGCCTTTCTTGACGAAGATTCTCTATTTGGTCTGAATTTAATTCACCATCATTATCAAGAAGATCATTTGATATGGAATGAGCATATCCTTCATAATTTGCAAATGGTTCGCAGCTTCTGGGCAAACTCCTAGCTGAAACAATTTCAGAAGTTAGATCTAGAAACTTACATAGACTAATGTGAGATTTGTTTATATAAGTTTTTAGATTGCTTGCCTTATAACCATGAGTACATTCCACATATAGCTCTTGAGGCAAACTTTTATCCTTACATGCAACAATACAATTACTTGCAGCTGGGGTGAAAGGTGGAATATTTGAGATTGATGGTCCTGGTGTGCAAACTGATTGGAAGCTTTCTGTAATCATTTGATCCACATCAAGATTCTGCAATTTGAAATTAGCTAAAAATATAAGAAAAAATATTATTACATGCATAAGATAGATTAAAACACTCAAGATTTATTTTTCTTAGCATCCTTACAACATTTATGTCCCTTCCACAAGCATCATCGATATCTACTCTTCCAGCTTTAGCAAAAGAAGTGGTAACTGTTGCTAATGGTTCGACCACAAGCCCAGGATTACCGTTTTTAATATTCATATCATCCAAATTTTGGTCTGCCACGGTAAGTCCTGTAAGTTTGTTAATAACATCAGAAAACATTGCTGCGTAGCTGTTTCAAAATCGTGAAAAGAGGCTGTATCCCCATCCCTTGCTTCTGGCCTGCTTTTGCCAGGATATATATAATTTCTAGAAGACAACTTGAGGTTGGAAAGAGCTTGCCAAGCCTGTCAAAATCTTATATTTATATAATTCCATAAAAAGTGAGCAACTACGGTTCTTGAATAGAAAAATATCAAATAATATGTTACCTTGTCGACTTGTGGACCAAGAGCCGATTTAACATTCTCAAATTCACAAGAGAATGATCTGGAGCAAAGAAAAGAAAGTTGGAATCTCAAACATAATAAAACCACACAAAGAAACTATGTAATAGCTTACTTAAAGGATTTCTTTTGACTAGATATTTTTAAATTACAGAAGAATAATTAAGTGCATTGAAAGAAATACACCTTCTCTCTTAGAATAAATAATCCACAAAGATGAAGTTTTATGTTAACCAATTTCAATGTTTTTAAACAGCACTTTTTCTTAGAACAAATGCTTGCTCACCTTTCAAATAGAACATACCTTTCAGTTGCAGCCATTTCTTCCGCAACAGAATGTTTTTGGGGTGTCAGAGAGAAAAGAAAGTTACATTTCAATGTTTTGTCTATGTCTTCAGGCAAAAAATTATCATGTGATTTGGCATGCTCCCTCCAGTTACTTCTCATTGACTTGCTAACATCTCCACCACAGTTACTTCTACCAAAAATCAGCCATAACGATAGAACAAACATTGAAGATGATCTTAAAGTAAAAGAACAAAGAGGAAAAGAACTAGGGTTGCTTCTCATACCTCACAAATGTTTGTTCTAGGTCACTCATTGATATGCTCATTTACCAATAACTAACTCCTGCCTGCTAGTAAATCACATCAAAAACCAATATAGCAGATCACACTTTATACCAATATGAAACACAAAAAGACCACAAGACCAGCAAGCACAAAACTTTCACTTCTGACAGACCAATCAATGTCTACTGATGAAATGCACCAAATCATAAAACTTAAAATCTAATTTATATTTAGAACCCATAATCAAACAATCTGACCCAACTCTCTTTAATTTCACGGATTGTAACTTGAAAATAAACATGTAATGTCTGGAATCAATTAGCACAACGGATGTTTATAACTTTATATAACCAGAAATATATAACTGGTTATTATATATTATCAGTTTGACAAAAATTGCTGGTGCATATTAACATATAAACTAAATCCTCAAGAGATAATTCTCTGTCAGCATATATTATGCATGATATGCTTTTGTGAATGAAGACCTAATACATAATCGAAGATATATTCATGTATACGAATGTAAATGGAAAAGTAATTAAGTAGCTACCTCGTTAGGTATGAAATTCATAACATATAGCAACTGTATATGAGCAAAGGTGTCGCATCGGTGACGGTGGCGGTGGTCGGTGGCGGTGGTCGGTGCCGGTGCCGGAAGGGAGTTTTCTGAAATCAAAGAGGGGTGTGTAGTGGCGGGATAAAATGTGGTTATATTAAATTTTAAATGAAATTAGATTTAAATAATCCAAATTATTAATCATTCCCATAATAATTCATATCATTGACATGACCGGTAACAATCTTAACTTTTATTTTTATTACTAATAGTAATCTCAGTAACACAATTATTAAATATTTACGCTTGATATCAACTCGATTTTGTTCGCAATAATGATTATGAATAAAATAAAAAAAACATACAAGCTAAATCGAACCTAAAATAAGTACAAATCGAGTGTGATTTGTGAATATATGATAGTTATGTTACTGGGACTGTTGTTGGTAATAAAATAAAAATTGAGATTATTATCAGCCAAATCAATAGTATGAATTATTATCAGGCAATGAGTAATAATTTGGATTATTAAATCCAAATTACCAAATTCAAAAGATAACTAGCGTCTAGTGTGCGTTAAGGTTGTGTTCACATAAATGCTAAATAAAAATAAAGTATATCAGGCACGACTCGATTAATAAATATTATATATCAAATGTTGTTAGAGAAAATCTAAATTGGATTTAAAAGATACACATATATTGTATTTATTCTAACTTGTTTTTTTATAAATTATAAGCCGAAGTGTAACTAAAAAACCCAATGAATAGGGGGGGACGTTGTCTCGAACCTACACCTTGTGCACAAATGATCTCAATTGATCATCACAAACAGGGCACATCGTGTTGAAATTTACGGGTACTTACTACTTGTTCTAGTGAGTTTTTGCGATATTTGTTGGTAGAATGATTATCGATTATCTTCCTGATATGTTGACAACATGAGCGCCTTCAAAATCACCATGGCAATTCTAAGTATCTAGACACTTGCCATTCAAAGAAGAGGAAACATGATTGTTAAGCAAGGTTAAACATAAGTCCAGCTTCCCCAACCAATCCCCATACTTCTTTTGTAGAAAACTCATCTACATTGAGACATTGATCAATACTTGTATCCTTTTTTTGTGCCAATTGAAGAGTCTATGAAAGGAAACAGAACGTGGTTCGTCGGTCACCCAATTGTCTAACCAGAAACGTATTACATGTCGCCGTTGCGTGAAGCTTTAATTAATGAGTTTAAGTCAAGATTGAAATGGAGGATCTCAGATCTAGCTTTTGACATTGTTTTCCATCTGCAATGACCTTTTAACGGGAATTTTGTGCAACATTTTAGATGGGCTTTGGTGAATTGTGAGTGTAATTCCTTTCTATAAATCATTCTTTTCTATCTAAAACCTCCACATCCATTTCGCTATAAGACATATGTTTGCGGCCCTGAATAAACCTACACCTAGCCCCCTCACCTCCCCGATTCTTTCGGTTTAATAAGTTTTTTTCAATTTACCCGGTGTAGTTTATTTAATATCATTATGCCCCATCCCCCAACTAGAAAATCTTTTTTGATTTTTTTTTCAAGTTATCTGTAACTTTTTTTGTTGCATGAAAGAGTGAAAAAGGGTAAGACAAGATACTCGCAATAACATATTTAATTAAGTATTGCCCTCCCTTGTCTTGATAACACCTTTCATTCCATGTTGAAGTCTTCTTATACACATATCCAAAAGGGAGTCTAGTTTTTGAGGGTGAATGAAAAAAACATGTTTGGTTGGTGAATGTAATGGAATAAACCATTACATAGTTAATTACATTCCCTTATATTTATTCCATCCACCCCTCTTTTTTTCATTCCATCCCTTCTTGTCACCGACACCGCTCACTCACCCACCACAACAACCACCACCGGCCACCAAGATCGTTCGTCACCGGTAACCACCACCAGCCATGGCCACCACCACCAACCACCGGCCACTGTTGGCACCACCACCCACCTGCCACCGCCACCACCGCCGCCGCCACCGACTGGCCACCGCCATGGTGGCCAGTGGTTGGTGGCCGTCAGTGGTGGTTCTCGGTGGCGGAGGCGGTGGCCGGTGGTGGTTCTCGGTGGCGGAGGGGGTGGTCGGTGGTGGTTCTCGGTGGCGGCGGCCAGTGGTTGGTGGTGGTGGTCGTTGTGGCCGGTGGTGGTTGCAGGTGACAAACAATCTTGATGGTCGCCGGTGGTTATTGTAGTGGGTGAGTGGATGGTGTTGGTAACAAAAAGGGATGAAATAAAAAATAAGATGGGTAGATGGAATGAATTTAAGGGAATGGAATCAACTATGTAATTGTTCATTCAGTTAACTTCACCTACAAAACATGTCTTTTTTCATTCACACTTAATGACTCATTCCATTCCTCCCATCATTCCTGCATACCAAACGTTACATTAGTACTAATAACATATTCCAATACGCTACCCTCCCCATTGAGTGGACTCACGATCGTGGGAGGAAGATTTGTAGCCAAATAAAAGTGGGCCAATAAATGTTTATACATGTCAGAAATTTTTTATTAATAATCACACTTGCTAAACTATTATTCCTGATAACAAACTTTCTCTTATAAATTTCCGAGTTAAAATTTATTTGGTTCCTGGTTTTATGTCGTTTTTTTCATTTCAATACTTATGTTTTAATTTTTGCGGTTTCAGTACCCGTGTTTTAGAAAAATACCAAAACAGCCATTCCGGCCAAATCCCTAAATAACATCAGTTACCACCTGGGGTAGAATCATCATTTTCTTTATTAAATAGCTATTTTCGTCCCTGGCTTTATATCTTTTTTATCATTTCGGTACTCGCGATCAAATACACCTACAATGTTACTATATGTTTTTATTTTCGAAGATGCCAGTGTTTAGCTAGTTATTAAAGTTGATATTGTTGTAAATAAACTTTTTTTATTTTATATTATATTCCAGTGTAAATAAAGTTTCTTATTTTTTATTTTTATAATATATTGTTGTTAATATTGTTGTATTTTATCCACGACATCACGCGGGTGTGAAGTTACTAGTTAATAACAAAAACAAACTTTATTTATAGCACCCAACTGATCTTTTTTGTCACCTTCTCATTCTAGACTAGTTTAGATAACTTTAACAATCATACTTGAGGAATCGCCACCATTAGCAATTTTGCCTTTGATAAGTGTTTTGATGAATTATAAATGAAAATCAAGGGCGAAACGACAAAGGCACAAAGCAGAAAAAAGAAGAAAAGAAAAAGAAGCCACATACGTGGACGCGTGGTAAAACCATGTAAGAAACAAAAAAAAGACCGGTGCAAAAGACGTATGAAACCAATCTTGAAAACAAGTTAAGCAATAGAGAAATTAAAGACCTAACCAACAAACTAGACAAACAACTTGTTAGAAAACCTAATAATAAATTATACAACCATTAATTAAAATCAGTAGTGTGCCACTATTTTTGAAGAGTTTTAAAATCAAATAGAGATAATAATCATACTTAAATTATCATTAGCTGTGTTGAAGAAGAAGAATTGTGCTAAAAAGAAGAAATGATGAACGTGAATGTGATTGACCGTGAGTATTGAAATAACAAAAATAATATAAACCAAGGATGAAAATAGCACTATAATAAAGAAAATTACAGTTTTACCCCTGGTGGTAATGGAAGTTATCTAGGGATTTGGACGAAATGGTTGTTTCAGTATTTTTTTGAAGTACGAGTACTGAAACTATAAAAATTAAAATACAAGTACTGAAATGACAAAAAAGACATAAAATTAGAGATAAAAAAGCATTTAACTCTGAATTTCCTAATACTATTTTTATTATTTAAATTAATTATCAGTTAATCATGTTTATAATGCAGCGTAAAGCATCCTAAGAAATTTCGAAACTCAAGATGAAGGTGTTGCAATCATATATAAATTATGTTATTTCCACTATCATATCACTATCTTGTAATAATTTTAACTACTATATAAAACATATTGAATGGGTAGGAATGTAATTTCCCCTTCTCCATAAGACGCGCCTGTTGATCTCCTCCCACCCGCTTCCGGCCGTCGCCTACCTCCGTCCGGCCGATGGTCGTCTCACCTCCCACAACTGCTGTCGCTCAGTTACGAGGGACCGTTCCGCAGCCTCAATTCAATGCCCTGGCCCTTCAACTCCGTTGTTCTATTCTCCTCTTCACATACGATCGCCTTCCCCAAATCGGCTTGCCCTTCGATGCTCCTGACGACCGCCGTTCCAATTGAAAGTAATGTGTCCACTCCCGACCTACGTATGTTGATTTCCACTATTTTTCATACAGGCACTGATTCCTGTGATTTCATATACCCACACCCACTGATTCCTCTAATCCTCTTTCACTCTTTGTCTCCAGTCTCCAACCGAAGATCCACTTTGCCTATTCATGAAGCTGGGGCGCGACTGGGGGTATTCGATTCATCGATTGGTGTGGAACTTGAATCAATTGGTTCTTCAGGGCTACAACTCCACCAACTGGAGCTCTTGTAAGTGGCACTAATTGTCTTGCTTTTTTATTAGACAGAAAGTGTCCCTGTATTATATGCTAAACTGAGAATTCTTTTTTGGTTTAGGAAAATGTTAAATCTCTTGCACAGCAAAGAGAAAAAAATTTGAAAATTTTACAAGAAAAGATGAACCTTAATAAGAAAGAAGTTAAACGCTTTAATCCTGTAAGTAAATTCTTATCTCTTCTCCTAAGTATCTGTTATGATTTTTGGAAACTAATTGAATGGTGTCTTCCAGATTGATGCATTTCCAGGAGACATTGTAATTTTCTCGAGGGTCCTTAATCTGCTCAGAGGTCTCTATCCGGTCCTTTAGATCTATTGTTGTTGTCACACTTGCATTTTGGAACTGATTATTTAACCTAATAGTTATTAGTGTCTAGACAAACAAATTATGTTTTTTATAGGTTTATTTATCTATTGATTTCTTAAATAATCTGATTTGCTAAACACTAACATACAAACACTATATTCTAGGGTAGTTTTTTCAAAATCGGTTATGTAGTTTTGATACTCAAATTTCATATCATTACTTTCAAATCACATTCAAATTGTTCAAAAATCTCACCTCATTTCAGGGCTTTCGTCCTCGATGAATGTTCGTATAAGCTATCTAAGTATCATGAGACCTTTTGCTGAAGCTGTTCTGAAAAGGTATGATTGTGTTTAGTTGTTTGAGTCACTACTCATTCTCTCATCATATTTAACAATACCCTTGTTTTACTAGCTATTAATCTGTTTCAGTGACATGAATCGTGGACCATCCTCAAATCCAAACTGGGTATACGACAGTCCAGTACATTCTGATGTAGAGGCAAAACTGAGGCGTTTCTTGGTTGAATTAGGGAATGCTGATAGAATACTTGGAATCCAGGTGTGCATTGCTATCATCTACAGTTTCTATGTTTGGATAAACAATATGTTTCTGATCATTTTCATACTCGCTGCAACAAAATGGTCATTTGTATGATGTTATTGTGCTTCTTACGTTTGTGCATACAAAGACGGGCAAGTGATAATTGATACTGCAGCTGAAGTGCTCGGAAAATATGATCCTCGTCCAGTTCAGCCAGACAGCTTATTTCCTGTTTTTTCTGTATCTAAAGGAGTCACGGCTGGAATGGTACATTGGCTGGTTGATAAGGGTATGTTCTCATGTTCATAGAAACTGCTAATATTCTTGATCTAATAATGACAGTAATAATATAGTAACAATATTAATTCGCATTTTCATTTGTAGGAAACTGAAGCTTGATGAAAACGTTGCAAACGTTTGGCTAGAGTTTGGTACAAACGGTAAAGATCAAATAAAAGTTAATCATATACTTAATCATACAGCTGGTCTGCACAATGCTCTAGCCGGTATTGCTCAAGAAGATCCTATGTTATTTTGTGATTGGGACGAGTGTCTAAAACGCATTGCTATGGTTGCACCCGAGACTAAACCTGGGCATGAGCAGTTATATCATTATTTATCATACGGTTGGCTATGTGGCGGGATCATTGAGGTATAAACCCATAAACCACTTCAATCCTTTTCAATATTTTAAATAATGTATTAATGTATGTGTATGTTGTTGAACGCGCATCATGCATCTGGGAAGAAGTTTCAGGATATTCTTGAGGAAGCCTTTGTTGGCCCACTTAACGTTGAAGGCGAGCTTTATATAGGGATTCCACCTGGTATTATTAACCTACCAGAACTTTCACAACTAATCAAACTAGGAAAAAAGCTGCCAGGAAGTTTATATAAAATAAAAATATATCGTTTTTAAACTCATTTCAGGTGTGGAATCTCGACTGGCAACTCTCACACTCGATACAAGTGATCTCAGTAGGTCAGCCCCAAAACCTGACACCACTCGAGGCAGCTCAATCTCTACGACCCTGCCTTCCTCATTCACATTTGAAATGATTTCTGGTCTCATTCCATTATCCAATACTCTCAATGTCCGCCGTGCAATACTAATGGACACTTCTCGGCTCGTGCACTAGCCCGCTACTATGCCGCCCTTATGGATGGTGGTGTTGTCCCGCCTCGTCATTCTTCTTCTTCCCTCCCGCCACTCGGCAGCCACCCAATGTTCCATTCCAAGAAAACTTCTATCAAAAATGGAAGAAAGAAAGAGTCAAGTGGTTCCACAAGTCCTAACTCTGATCTTTACACCAGAATACCAGACACCGAAGATACAAGGGAAGAAATTGTTACTAAAATCTTAAAAACTCCTAAGATGAAACTTGATGATGCCTTTATGGGAACTGGAGAATATAAGGATTTGATCTTCCCGAATGGGAGATTCGGGTTGGGATTTAGAAGGGTTAAAGCAGCTGATGGTTCTATGATTGGGTTCGATCACTCGGGGTTAGGTGGATCAACAGCATACTGTGACATAAACAACAGGTTTGCAATCACTGTGACACTAAACAAGCTGTCTTTTGGTGCTTTGACTGGTGAGGTAATCCGATACGTTTGCTCGGAACTTGATCTTCCTAAATCCTGTCTGTGACAAAACACCTGGTTTGTTTTGTTCGCAGATGTTTCCAGTTGCTTCAAGCAGTGGTAATACTTCCATTTTAAAGCCATGAGAGAAAGATCTAGGTCATGCCTTCTCTTTTATTAATTTATTACACATTAAAAGATATCCTCACATTCTTGTAATGCAATGAATCTCGACTTACAAGTTACAAATCATACAATAATCACCGAGGGAGTGTATTACTTCCGTTTTTTTAATGGTTTCTTATGATCTTTTGAATATTGTAAATGGGAAGAATATATATTTAGTACTCACAAGTATTCTTTTGATGATAGTAACATTTACCATATACTTTATTCTGATTTTTGTTTTTAAACCCTGCGGTTTTCTACCCTCATTTAGGGGCTGGTAAGATGCATGCAGAACTAACAATAGAAGTCGGTTTACCTAACGATGTTTTGAATTTGTTCCATTGGAGTCCTTAGTAATCATAACATATTTTAACTGGTTATAAAGTTATCTGGCCATAACTCAATTGGTCATAAATTATCTGCTCATAAACAAATTTGGTCGTCAACTGGTTTCGACTACATATTTTAAATGCATTTTAGCATTTTGGTTGCAATTTTTTACACCATAATTTTGTATATTTTGACTACACCATGCGACTATTGAATAAACTACCTCCAAACACCCTTCTTTTCAACAACTGTTTCACCAAATGCGGATCCTAAAAAACCCTTACGCCATAGTATTAATCATTCCACTACAGTCGGAAGTTGTGAAATAAGTAGAATACATCATACCATTTTACGATTGATTACCTCTCAAATGTTGAGCTTGGTGTTGCATTATGATATAATAATATAATATATACTATTCACATGTTGTCGATATCTTTTTTATTATGTTTGAACTTTATTACATTTAAGTATTGTAAAGTCAATCTTAGAAAGTTGTCATTCTTCATTATTCAAGCGACAAATTTCAATCTTAATAACTCGTAAATTCCTGTGCCACATTACCAAATTGCATGAATCAATCTGAGTTGCTCAACACATTGTCATTTGTAATATTCATTGCCAATATCGTGAAACAAACACTCATCTATATTGGTAATGAAAATGTAATACTCTGTTGGATAACAACACTGAATCATGTTTGATTACAAATTTATGAGGTTTTCCATCTTTTGTTTGTTATTTTGGTTGTTTTTGTCATGAAAGAAATTTTGCCCCAATTTGTTTTCTGGGCTTGTGTTTTGATTCATAAATTACGAAGAAGATGAGGATGACATTGAAGATGAAGGCCAACTACTTGGCTTCTACTTTGATTTTCGCTCGCGATGCTTGTGGACCAATTTACGATGTCCCTGTCACTAACGTTCGTCAAGTAGGCCACGTGGATTGGCCAGGGTCCTCTTCGGCTAATGAAACCTCGATCCCGAAGCCTTCGGAATATCTTTTTGATAGGAGTCTCTATTTCTATGGAGAATTTGCTATAGATCTTGTCCGGTCTCCCTCTAAGGGCTGTCAATTCTTCCGGCGGCTGTTCTTTCGTTAGTTAACACGTACTCTGGCGCAACATACGGCGACATTCAAGTAGCTTTCGAGTACATGAAGATCATTTAAAGGTGTTTTTAGCCGCTTATTGTTACAAAGTCTTCTTCATTCATTTAACTGATGTTGGTGTCGTAACGTGATGTTGGCGCCGCAACGCGCGCGGGCACCCACTAGTTTATTTGTAAACAGATTTACGAAATGAAAACTCACTCACTTTAGTACTACTTTTTAATTATTAAATGAGATTAATACTTTTCTTTTTATTATCAAGGAATAAGAACTTTACAATTGGTTATAAACATTCCAAAATTTGTAATTTAAACTTATAAAAGGTTTTTGATAAAAGATAAATAACCTCAACGCTTCTAAAAATGTGTATTGAATTTAAAGAAATCATGGAGATAGTTATCTTTTGAGCTTGTTATATCACTATGAACGTATTAGAATAAATTTATGTTTGTTTTGTTATAATCATGAGTATATAGATAAAAGACCAAACCTTAAGAGTGATAAGCATGCGATAGTAACTTATATGAATAATAGACGTCAAGAATTGAATGAAAATGTTATTTTTAATGCTATGACTGTCGACTAAACCAAAAACCAGAATCCGACACACATAGCATTTATCATGGATATACGTAAGAATATTTATATGATATCCGTAACTATACAACATCAGGCTATATTCTGGAAATTGCTATAACACACACTAAAAATAATTAATTTTGTTATTTTTATCTTATATCTTTTTCAATATCTATTATCTATTATCTATTATATCTATAAAAGAAGATTTTTTTTGGCACTTGTCAATTTCTAAACTCATTATTTTGCCACTTGTCAATTTCTAAACTCATCATTTTGCCACTTGTCAATTTCTAAACTCATCATTTTGTCACTTGTCATTCTTATAGACAACCTCAAATCATTTTCCTTCCAAAAATGTATTATAGTAATTTAAACACTCAAACTAATTTCTCTCTCTTATTAAAAAATAATTTTATTAATTGTTATATTTCTCTCTCTTATGTAGATTTTTTAAAATCAAATTATCATTTTAAAAATAGTTTTATTAAGAAGCTAAAAATCATATCTTTTCATTAAAATATAAATAATAAAAAATTATATAGTATAAAATTTTCTAAACACTAAACCTTTTTGAAACAAAATAAATTTTAAATCGGTCATTTATTAAAAATTCTAGAAAGATGAAATTTTTTAATAGCAGTCTTATTAAAACAATCAAAATAAGTACAAACCAGAGTTTTTAATAAACAAAATTTTTATATAAAATAGATTTTTATAAAAGGTCTTAAAATGAATGTCTAAAAATGAAATTATTTAAATAAGAGAGTTAAAAGAAATAGTAAGATTGTTTTAGTTCTTGAACTATTACGTATATATAATTTTAATCATATTTTACATTAAAATATCATACTGTAACTTTTCATGTTTATTACTAACTATAATCCGTTTATTAAATGAGTTTCTAGACTTTTATATATCTGACTGTATATCTATCTATCTATCTATCTATCTATGATTAAGAAAATTAAGATAAGATGTGACACAATTGTAAGTCTCATCATACTAATTTTCTTTTTCTTTCTATAACTAATAATAATATTAAATACTAATAATATTACTCATACCATTTCAAACTAAAAATATATTATTTAATAAATAAAAACCTGTTTTTTAATTAACAACACAATTTTAAAAAATAAAAGTTTTATAAAATACAGAACAAAATTTGCTTTTTTTTATATTTTTCTTAAAACAAAATATTTAAAAACCATAATTGTTTTATAAAACAAAATTTTAAAAAATATATTTTTATTTATTTACTTAAAATAACTATTTCTACGTAATTATAATCATATTTTATCTTCAAACATTGTTTGATTAATTCTTAAATTTTTATTACTAATTATTTAATATTTTATTTGTTAAACCAATGTAATACACAGGGTATTAACCTAGTTATTTATAATTTAAGATGTGATTTGTTATTAGTACATCCATTACTCTCTTCTCTTTATTTCTTTCTATACATACATATAGATACATAAAAAGAGAGAGATATGTAAAAGTTTTAATAACAAACTAGGTTTAACCCGCCGCGCGTTGCGGCGGCGTTTGCGGCGTGATAATGTATAAACTACGACCAGCCGACTCGTTCCCCAACTAAATTTACGTCAAAACGTAGAGTAACTCGAATATTGACCATTGAATGATAACATGTTATATCGCTAGGGGGTAAGAAAAATAATTTACCTGACATAGAAGCATAACCAATGCAAAGATAACCTTTGCAACTTCGGTCAAGAGGTTAACACTAAGTGGGCTAAAGCTGATGTTTCTTCGAGACCTTACTCCTGTAACGATCGTAAGCCCTCGAGACAGTCTTTGCAGTCGGTTTCACCAATCCGGAATGACACACACTGCACTCCATCATCTCCTCTTTCATCATCCAAAACCTCTTTCCCCTAAATTTCAAACTACAATCAAATCAGCATCAATCACCACATTAGTAGCACCAATGATTTATTAAAGAACTACATGAGCTGTTGATCAATAACCTAAAATCCTCAATCATCACATCATGCATACATTCATATCTAATGTAAAAATCGATAACCCAATTCAGTTACATCTAACTTTAGACTGATAACATCATAACACCTCTAATATCTTACGACATTATATCAAAATTCGCAATTTAAATCAAATGCGTATGAATCTTGAAATTAGACAATACGTGAAAGTAACGATACCCTTTAATGTGATCGGTCCAGCTGCCGGAATTAGACCACCGGCGACTGAATCGATCAAATGAAGTGTGAGTTAAACCCCTGAAGTTGGGAAAAAACACAGGATTAATATAACGGGTAGATTGGACCTGTATAAAAGAATGGTGATGTCTTCATGTCTTTCATATCCAGATTTCTTCAAGCTATGATCATCTTCCATATGCATTTAATCCTCTTAAATTCTGCTGCAAACAACAACATCTGTCAAATAATACTTATATTGCTGCAAACAACATCTGTCAAATAATACTTATATTCTCACTACTTAGCATTAAATTCCCAAATCGTTCTATAATCTATATCAAAAGCTAATTGAATTTCAATTTCTAAAACTTTGCTATCTAATCTAAAGATCAAAACCCATTTCTAATCACATCATAAAGACGTAAACCTCAATTCGCCGTAATTAGTATCCAATTTTAAAGCAAAGCTTCAATTTTGTGAAAGCAACAATTTAAACCTAAAAGAAGGGAAAAAAAGAAAAGAAAGTATATGCATCAGACCAATATCATAGGTTAAAAGATTATCCATAAGTATATATATGTACGTAGAGTTATAACTATTAGTATTTCTTACAAACCAAAAAATAGAAATATGCTAACTGTAGAAGGCCATCATCGTCAATTTGAAGGTTCTAAGCTCTGAGGGGAACATGAGTAAATTCTTAACCAGAGGATGATTGAAAAAGAGAGCAGATAGGAGAGTAACAAATTACCATGTCTAGTACACAAATAGTCCAATACCAGTTACAAATTTCCTAAGAAAAAAACATAATGCATCACCACACATCATACTGAAACTTAAACACTTCCAAAATAAAGCAAGAAATGATCAGTAGACAACAGGGTCTATAATATCCCCATTTTTTCAAGCCAATCTGAATGTTTCGATATCACATATAACATAGAACAAACTCACACAAGCAGACCAAACAGGTTATAAAGGTATAAAGCTTAAGCAATGAATATACAATCTCTCTCTAGATCTTGATCAAGAGAACTGCCAATGTTCTTGCATTCACGGATGGTCACTAACTAAATCAATGGCCTTCTATAAAAATTCTCTAATTCTCATTTTGTATTTCAAACCAAGATGTGATCCCTATGTCTATCTAAAAAGCATAAATCTCTGATCAAGACAAACATCCAGTAGATATTCTCCTAAAACCCGGAAAATATTTAGAGAATATCCCAATCAGACTACAAACATACGTATACTTCTGATCTCGTCTTTAGTAAACACACACGAATTAAACATATCCAAATCATCAAACACCTAAATACACCTAATCCCTACAAATTCGTGCTACATGAAACCCTAAAAACGCAATCGACACGACTTAAAGCTGAATTAAACAAAATCTGGCAAAATCACAAGTAAATCGATGAAACAAAATTAATCAAAGATGGAAAGAATACATCAAACAGAGAGACTTGCAGATATATACCTTGAGTTGGAAGTGATAATCGCGTGTGAAATTCGTCGTTGAAGGGTTTATGCGAAGCTTAATCGGATGATTGGGGAATTTAACATTAGGTTTTCTTTTGGGGCTTGATTTTGTGAAAGATTGTCGTCCGGCCATGAAGAACCTCCCGGGGTAGAGCTTGTGGACGAGGGTGCCTTTGTAGTAGCCTGAGAGGCCGGTGCACATGGATTTGAAGTTGGAGACGGTGATGGGGACATGGTTGCCGTAGAGGCCGAGGACGATGCGACCCACGGGTTGGGAGTCGGGGCAGAGGGCGAGGTCGGAGCCGAGGGTGCGGGTTTGGAAGTAGGAGGGGCAGATGCTGAAGTCCATGAAGATGCGTTCGGTGATGGTGGTGTCTGGTGGGGGTGTGGCGGTGGAGAGGGAGGGAAGGGAGAGGGTGGTGGTGGCGGAGAGGAGGAGGAGGGAGCGGCGGGGGAGGTGGAGTTTGGGGAAGGGGGTGGGTGGTTGAGGTGGAGTTTAGCTACTGTAGTACTGTAGCTAAACCTTATATCTTTAATATATATATAATTTAAGTGTTCATGTGACTTAAGTTTTTAGGAATACTTTTTAAAATACACTAATGACAAAAAGCATTTTTATATCACTATTAAGAAGCATGCCGACGTGAAGCGCAAGAAGCGTGGCGAATTGAAAGTGATGATTATGATGTTACGTAGCACCAAATCATCCCATTTAATTATATATCTAACTGATTGAATTGCATATATCACTCACTTGTACGACAATAATAACCAACGTCCATCTCCTATTCTCCTCTCACATGTGATATGCTATCCACTTCACTTAAAATATAAATATATGGTTCTATCAATTTAAAAATCAATCCTAAGAGAAATGATATTATTATGTTCCCTTATCTCGTCTTTATTTGCATAAACCGAATACCTAACTAATATTACTATTATAACAATTTTGATATTGCAAACTAATAATGTTCATGATACAACCTTTGATGCAAGATGTTTAACTTTGTTTACTAATGTGCATTAAACCTCTTGAATTGAGTCAGGAGGTTTTTATTTATGAGGTTACGGTACGATCCTGACTAGAAACGGAGAATTTAAGATATCCAAGCAGGTCATACGTTTAGTGTTAAAAAAATATTATTAAAGCTTTCACTCCCTTAAGTTTAGCTATTTTGCATTTTATACCACATTTTTATTTATTGTTTTTACACACTTACAATTTATTATTCATCTGCTTTTCTTTATATATTTTAAAAGCTAATCTTTCATAAAATTTTGAATATGTCGTTGCGACCGGATTATTTTTTATTCACATTTAGGTGTAATTTTCATTTAAAATGAAGTTGAAACGTCATATAAATAAATCTAAATTTGTATGTGTTTATTTTTATCAAACGCTAATGTTTTCAACTGTTTGAATTTTTTTTCGTGGTGGCCTCACTGCAACCACAGGTTTGCGACGGTTACCTTTTTAAAATACTATTATGAAGTCCAATTTCTATGGTTTTACTTCAACGTGTAATTCGCAATAAAAATTCGGCATTAGTTTTTTCACAGTTTTATGTTCCCCATAACACAGGGTCTCAATACTAGTTTAATATTAATTCAATCTAACCCCATCTTCAACAAACATATAACAAATAATCAGAATTTATCAATCAACTTATAAAAATAACTAAAAGAATGTACACTTAATTTTACATCATAGATAGATAATGAATAATCAGATAATATATAAGCAATAATCAAATAGTTTTGACATGTATTACAAATAATATAATATATAACAATTTATCAAATAATCATTAATCAGATTATGCAAATAATTATATAAATTAATTATACACTCAATCAAATCATATCTTCTAACCTATGTAACGAATAATAAGGTGTACACTTGTATACCAACTCAATGAAACCAACTCAATGAAACCAACTCAAACAACTCAAGTTGAGCTTGAATAAATTGATAAAAGGACTTGACTTCAATACACCCTAATTGCTAACAGAACTACAAGAATGATTATATATACACATAATTAACACAAAAATAATTAAACTACAAACCGAACTGTAAAACATAACAAAACCACCACAATATAAAATTATCATTTTTACCAAAAAGAACCCAATTCAGCAAATTAGAAATGGAAGGATAATTGTTATGTCCTCACACACCAACACACCTATTAAACACATACCACACAAATTTACAAGATTTAACCACCATTTTTACACAAATTTTCCAACTAATGAAAGAGGGGTGGTTTCAGATGGGACCAATTTCTCCACTTTCATGAGCTTCTTTAACTCTCTTCTCATACTCATCTTCTTCTTCTTCTTCTTCCCCTTCCTCTTCATCTCCTCCTTCTCCCCCATCTTCTTTATCTTTATCATCACCATCACCATCATCTTCATCATCCTCATCTTCATCCCCCCACCCGTACCCGCTATAGGATCGCGAAACTGGCGGTGGGACCCTTGCCTCCTCGACAATCTTCATTATTTCCTCTACACTTTGTGGGGAAAATGTTGGATTGTCCTTCCTGTAGTATGCAGCCTGTGCTGCTTCTGTTAGTTCACGAGGCAAGTTCTTCAGGAACCATGGGTGGCTCTTGATTTCCTTCAGGGTGATTCTCTATAGCAAAAAGATATACAAATGTTGACATATGATTTGTATATGATCAAAAATATAAGCCGTTTGGATGTGTTATAATAGTGTTTATGTGATAAAGTCGACACTTTCGTTCTTATCTTGATGTAAAAGTATTTACTATTTAGTAAACGTACCCTAGATGCATTGGCAACAAATATCCGAGAAAGAAGATGCCTACAATCTTGAGATATGTGAACATAGTCTGGGATTTTGTACTGAACAGCCATTATACGCTGCGAGTCAAAGGTCAAAAGTCAGCATCAGGAGGTCAAAAGTCAGCATCAGGAAGTCAAAAGAAATGTTTTATAAAGCAAGTAAAGTAAAGCCACTACTTGAATTGTCTTCCTAAAGTTCTTGGGATCTTCTTGGTCTTCAAAAGGGTAAGCCCCCCCAGCATCACGTAAAGTGTCACTCCACAAGACCAAACATCTGCTGTCTAAAGACCAAAAAACGAAATTCACGAATATCAAAAAATATGGAAGTTGAAAATAAGCAACTTAGAAAAAAAGATGTACACAATCAACAATTATTTCACCACTTTCCTCATCAGTCATCCGTAACCATAAGTGACATCATTGCAACATACCCAAAATAAATCAAAATGTAAAGAGTCAAGATTTTTACCTTGCCATCATATTCTCTACGAGAAAGAACCTCAGGAGCAATGTATGCGGGGGTGCCAACTGTGGATTTGGGTCTCGAGTGCAGCAGAGATGACTACATAATAACCAAAACAATTAAAATACTTATTTTGCTGCAAAACAAAATTGACCATAAGTTATAAGATGAATACCTTAGAGTAGCCAAAATCACAGATTTTCAGCCGTGGAGCAGCGCTCCCATCTAAAAGAGTGTTCTCAAGCTTCAAATCTCTATGGCATATTTGCTGCACACAATTGATAACACATTACTTGATGAAATCATGAAACTAATCACATCTAACATAACACCAATGCATATACATAAAATGCATAAAAGATCATTATGTGTGTGTTTTTTTGAATGCTCCTGTTACCATGAAATGACAGTAGTGAACTCCAGATATAAGCTGTTGGAAGAAGTATCTAGCCTGAAATATCAACAGATGATATCAATTAACAGACAAGTTCAAGCCAACAACGGTAATCTCAATCGAGAAATTAAGTTTCTGTTTTCAATATCTCTAAGACGGTAAGACCTCATCTTCACTGAATCTTCCGGCATTACAAATCCTCTCAAAAAGCTCCCCACCCGCAGCATACTCCATGACAATAGCAAGGTGGGTGGGAGTGAGCACCACCTATAAATCACCACAAATTTCAGCATAAAAAACAATCCACAGTGTCACAAACACCATAACAATCCTGATTGACCATTTACCTCTCTAAACCGAATTATGTTCGGATGTCGAAGTGATCTGTGATTAATGATTTCTCTAGCAACATTCTCATCAATCTACAACCAAAAAAGAACACACCCAAATCATAATTTATCCTACAGCTCACATTTTTAGACAAACAACACACAAATAGATGACTAACACTAGATAAGACAGCTACATATATGATTGATTATGTGTACTGTACGCATCTTATTAACAACTCTGTCTTCTAACAACATCAATCTGAATAAGATAACACTAAAATCAAGTAAAATTACGACAAAAATACCTTATGCCCTCTTTCAATATACTTCATAGCAACAAGCTCTTTAGTAACCTTATTCCTCATCAATCTCGCAACTCCAAAGTTCCCAGATCCTATATCCTTCACAAGCTCGTACTTCTCCATTGCTCTTTTTCACAACAACAATCACACAACCCAAAAGAACAAAAGCAATCAAAGAACCAAAACAACAATCGCAGTGATTCAAACTCAATTCCAACCCACCATCAACCCAATCGCACCGGATGAAATCGAAAACCCTTAGAGATAGAACGGAAGCCCCACGCTACAGTTTGCACCAAATCGGGAATCGGGGATCGGAAATCTTGGATAGTTGGAAAAGGGTTTCGGTGATTCGATTCGTTTGTTGTGGAGCAAAGTGAAAACCCTAATATGGTAGCTGGCAATTAGGGCAAAATAACAGTTATGAGGATGGGATTTGCTGTAAAGATGGAATTTTTGTGAAAAAGATGTGAGATTGCGGAGGAAGAAAGGAAAGTATATGAGAGAAAGATGGAAGATGCAACACAAGTGCGAAAAGGAGGTGTATTTGTTCTGCTGTCTGTAATGTAATATCTCTGTGAGAGAGAGTGAGAGAAGGCAAAATCAGTATTGTTGGGAAGAGAATATTGGTGTAAAATAAATGAAAAAATCTGGTTTTAAGAAATAGTCTTTTATTATCCATAATATTAAAATAATCAGACCAATCACAAACGGTCAAGTGGTAGAATATCGCCTGCCAGCGATACATACACATGATGTATCGCCAATCGACGATACGAAAGCATGATATATCGCCCGGAAAATAAAAAAAGCTAATATCCCTAACGAGCGATACACACACATGATGTATCGCCAAAATAAAGTATAAGGCGATACGTACACATGATATATCGCCCCCGTCTCGCCTAATATGGATAGGTATCGCCTAATATGGTTGGCGAGACGGGGCGTCGGCGTCTCGCCTGGGTATTCCTTTCGGCTGGGCCTTCCTTCGCCTGGGCTTCCTTCGCATGGGCCTTCCTTGAGCCCACCTAAAAAAACACCTAATATAATATTAACTATGGGCTTCCTTCGACTGGGCTTTCATTCGGCTGGGCTTCCTTCGACTGGGCTTTTCTTCGTTGGACTTTCAAGATTTCGGGCTGTTTGTTGAGCCCACCCAAAAAAACATAAAATTATAATTAATATATTATATCTACCATAATTAATGTAATAATGCTATATATAATATGCTAACACTTAAAAATTTGTAACACAATTTCATCCCTCTTATTTCACACACATATATATAGTTTCAACCATGTTTGTTAACATTGTTGTATGCAGCGGTGGAAAATGGAAGTTTAATAACGAAGTCGAAGAGTATGTTCCTATAAGAGTTCGGTGTAATTGACAAGCTATCTCTTTACCGGTCAATATTACATTTGAAGAATTAAATAATCTTTAAAAAACGTATAAGATTACGTTATAAAATGTCTACGTATACTCATTCAATTGATATATTCAATGATAATGATTGTTTATTTTTTATAAATCTTGTTATTAATGATCCAAATCATATTTTTACCTTATATGTTAGTAGAGAAGATGATGCTGGTAGTAGTTTCGTAACAAAAGAAAAAAAGAAAATTTTGATCTAAATGATATTTTTGAAAAGAAGAAATTTTCTCCCGTTGTGGATGAAGATTATGAGTTGAAAATTTCAGTTGAGATTATTGTACATTGCCTGATTCCTTGCTCGATCCCATAGATAATGAACTTAAAAATTATAAGTCATCATTTTCAAATGTAAAAGAAGGTCAATGTTTTAACACTAAAGACGATCTGCAGCTGGAACTAGGTAAAACGTGTGTTAATTATTGTTTTGAGTTAAAAGTCGAGCGATCGTAAAAAAAAAGATTTGAAACATCATGTCGAAACAAAGAATGCAGTTGGCGTATTAGAGCATATGCGTTTGAAAGTTCAAATATTTTTCAAGTTAGGTATTTTAACGATATTCATACTTGTTCGAGAACGCAGACTTATCCCAATATTCGTCAAGCTAACAAAAAGGTTGTTGGTCATATCATTAAAGATCAACTTAAAGACATCGGACGAATATATCGTGGTAAAGAAATTATGAATGATTTTAGTTTAAATTATAAAATTAATTTATCTTATCAACAAGCTTGGAGGGGGAAAAATTATACTTTTCAACTTTTAAATGGGTCACCCGAGAAACCATTTGAAGATCTTCCTATTTATTGTTATAATTTAAAGAAGGCGAACCCCGAAACTGTAATCCACGTTGCAACCGATGAAAGTGGACGTTTTGAAATGTTTTTTTGTGGCTATTGGTGTTGCGGTAAGAATTTTTGTTATCTTATATAAATTTACAAATCTATAGTATCTAATAAAACAAGGTTTTCTTTGCCACTTGTCCTTCTCTTATCCCACTTTTTTGCCACTAGACATTCACATATCAATTTTCCCTCCAAAATGGTATTATAGTAATTTAAATACTCAAATAAATTTCTCTCTCTTATTAAAAGTAAATGTTATTAATTGCTATATTTCTCTCTCTTATCTAAATTTTTTTAAAATCAAATTATTTTTTCAAAATAGATTTTATTAAGGAAATTAGAAATCAAATCTTTCGATTAAAATCTAAACAATAAAAAAAACTAAAATTTTATATAATATGAAATTTTCTAAAACACTAAACCTTTTCAAATAAAATATTTTAAATTGTTTTGTTTTTAAAAAGTTATAAACTGGTGAATATTTTTAAAAAATGTCTTAATAAAACAACCAGAATCATTACAAACAAGCGTTTTAAAAAATATTTTTATAAAAAAATCTTAAAACGAACGTTTAAAATTAAAACTATTTAGATAAGAGAGTTAAAAATAGTATAATTGTTTCATTTCTTAAACTATTACGTATATATAACTTTAATTATATTTTATATTAAAATATATATTGTAACTTTTCATGTTTATTACTATAATATGTTTAATTAATGGTTTTTAGTCTATCCATATATCTATAAAAAAACTAAAATAAGCGTGAAACAATTATAAGACTTATTGTACTTACTTTCTTATTTCTCTATATTGTTAATAATAATATTGAATACTACGAATATTACTCGTACCATATTCAAATTAAAAATATATAATTTAATAATTTAAAAACCTATTTTTAATTAAAAACATACTTTTTAAAACAAAAATTTTATAAAATACAAAATACGATGAACTTTTTTTATCATTTTTCTTAAAACAAAATATTTAAAAATCATAATTTTTGATAAAATAAAATTTTAAGAAAAATACATAATTGTTTATTTACTTAAAGTTGCTATTTATTTTATCTTCAAGCATGATTTTATAATACATAAATTTTTTGTACTAATTATTTAATATTTTATTTATGTAATCCGTGTAATACACGGGGACTAACCTAGTTATTATATAATATAATTAACTATATTAATTTACTTGTTTTTATTTAGATTCGCAGTTTTGTGAGACATTTACGACATTTGATTGTCATAGACGGTGCACATTTAAAAGGTAAATATTTGGGTACTATGTTTTTGGCTGTAGCAATAGATGGCAACAATCAAATTCTACCAATACCATATGGTGTTAGAAAAACCGAGAGCGGAGACTCTTGGAACTGGTTTTTGAGTAGGCTTAAAGAGTGTATCGGTACTAATCCGCATTTAGCAATTATATCTTATCGTGCTGCATCAATCGATGTAGCAATAAAAACAGTATTTCCCGACGTCTTTCACGGACTCTGCTGTCATCATTTGATGATGAACTTACGACTTAAGTCTATGAAAGGGAAAAAATTTGAGTCGTTATAGTGGCAGACTTGCAAAGCTTACATGTTATCTGACTTTAAAGATGGACTGTTTAGATTAATATCTACTCTTCCTCGCCTTCAAAGTACTTTGTTCAATATTGACAACAAATTTACAGCACACGCTTACTAAATGGGCTGAAAATAAAATTACGCGAAGAATAAAAAAATGCTACGTGGACAGTAACAGGTATCAGCGATCATTGTTTTGAGGTTGCTGACGGTGGTAAAAAGGGTTTAGTTAATTTACACAGTCAAAGTTGTAGTTGTCGTCAATGGGAATTATCAGGTCTACCCTGTGGTCACGTAATTGCTGTTTCAAAATTTTTAAATATAACTAACTGCAGTAACATGGCTAATGTTTAGTTTTGGAAAGACGTTTATAAGACAACTTATGAAGAGACCGTAAATCCTTTACCAGATCGATCAGAATGGGAAGTCCCTTCAAATTTGGTGCCTCTTAAGCCACCATTAATGAACAAGAGATAAGCAGGAAGGTCACGTGAGAACAAACGTATACCCTCTTGTGGTGAAGAAGTTACACCTACATTTTGTAGTAGATGTAAGACACAAGGACACCATCGTGACCAATGTAAAAGCGCAGCCCCTTCACAAGCAACAACAAGATCAACAGGACGTGGATTCAGCAGTCGTAATAATCCAAACGCTTATATTGATCCTCAGAGTTTTTCTAATTATGTACGTGATGCAACTAGTGAAGTTTCACAAAAATGGGAGTTTGATTTAAACCATCCTTAATAAAAAGTGTATCTTCTTTAGTGGTTAAAGTACCCTTTATAACATATTAATATATTTTCTATGTTGTGTTTATATTTAATCAAATTTAATTATGTGTTTAGTCAATTGTTGATAATTATCTCATACATAATAATTCATAGCAAATTTTTAAACCGAAAAATATAAGAAATCTTCCATGAAAATTAAAACTACACATTCAAGAAATAAATGGATTAATACAAGAAATCTTCCGTGGAAAATACAAGAAATCTTCCGTGGAAAATACAAGAAATCCTCCGTGGAAAATAAAACCACAAATCTTCCGTGATAATTTTCTTCTTCAAATCCTTTGTAGACATATCATACACATATGAATCATAACCCGGATGTCATAATTTTAGAGCAAATCGAAGAGGAAAATTATTTTCCATGTTTTTTAATCAGTATTATGTAGATAAAAAAATAATTTCATTTTGAAAAAACAAAGTTTAAACATGAATTCATTTTGAAAAAATAAAGTTTAAAATGAATTCTTTTTCAAATCCTTTCTAGACATGTCATTATTTTTTAACCCGGAGTTTTGAAAAAAAAATGAATTCACTTTGAAGAAACAAAGTTTAAACATCTATTTATATTACGTTTTCAAATATAAAAAAAGAAACTTAAAATTGAATTTGTAAACGTAAATCGAAAAATATTACGAAAGATTACGATTTAACATAAAGTAGCGAGATGTAGGCGAGACATATCTCTCACAGCTTTTCAGAAAAGGCTGATGCGTACACACTGTACGAGGCGAGATTCATGCGAGATGATTAGACACCTGTATTGCTTCTACCACGTGTTAATATTTAATTGAATGGGCTCGTTTATCTAGGTGAGATTCAGGCAATACGTCTTGCCCGTCCACTTTTCAGAGAATATTTCTATTTCTTGGGGAATATTTCAATTTTCTAGGTAAAGATTTGAACTTTCTAGGTGGCGGACGACGACATGGGGGCGAGACGGTAGCGAGAACGTAGTTTAAATAGCGATACAATCCTCAAGTGTGGAGCACGTTTCAGAAAAAACAAGTAACCTTCAATTGCTGATTTTTCAAGTGTGGAACACGTTTCGGAAGTTTAACAATGAATTTACAAGTAGGTTTTATTATATTTTATAAATAAATATTTTTTAATTTATCGATATTTATTTGTATAAAATATCTTTTACACAGGAATATTTTAGGGGACATGTTACTATTAGAATGAATTTTAACGTTATTAACAATATATCGCTACACCTTAATAAGCATCCACTTCAGTCACAAATTTTTAAGTCGACGTGCTTTAGAAACTGGTAATTATGTTAATGTATTAATAACGATCTGTCAGTGGTACACGTAGTGTTACAACATCAGATTTCTTGTGAAAACCCAGAAATGAATATAAAGTTTTTAGTTAAATGTGATGAGTTAACATTCGGACCAAAAGAATTTTGTTTAATTAGTGGTTTTAAATTTGTATCAGAAGCACCTTACTTTGTCGACAGAGTATTCGGTCAATATGGTTATATTAAACCGACAATGGATAATTTAAAAATCATTTTCGGAACCAAAATTGAGTATTTAGATGACATGGACGCCGTTCGTGTTTGTTTATTATTACTGGTTGAATAAGGTTTTAGGGGATTAGAAGGCAAGAACCATTTAAACAACAATTATTTAGATTTGGTTAACGATTTGGACGCCTGGAATGATTATTCATGGGGTACGGCTATTTAACGATGCACATACCCAGATATTCATGAGGCGTTATTGAAGCATCAAAGAGGTTAACGTAAAGGGGATGCGAAATTAAATTACTCATTGAAAGGTTTTATATGGTCGTTTAAGGTAAATTTTTTTGAATTTTTAGTATTAAATTTTAATTTATTTACATTTGATATTTATTAATGTCCAAACTTTTTTTTAGATGTGGGTATGATATTTCCCGAATTTTTTAATAATAAATCATTGCGTGGATTTTTACCAAGAGGGATGGCATGGTCGCGTTCTGAAAGTATATCATGGGAGCGAATGTTAGCTATTATTAGTCGTTTTGGATCGGTAGGTTTTGTAATTTAATCGCTTCTAAATACAAGTGTTCTAAGTTAATGGTTGTATCTTTTCAGACTTCATTTTATCCGATGAATATGATTGCAACTGAAGTGGAATTACACGAGCCTTTTTATAGAGAAAGTTGTTTTTTTTTTGGGAGAAAATCCGGTAAATAGACCTTTAACTAAACGTACTAATAAGAAGCACTACAGTCCGCTTGAGTCTCAATATGATTTCATCAAAAATTCGAATATGGTATCAAATGACATATTAAAAGAGTCGCGTGACCATATTATGGTAAGTTTTTTAATTACATGTTTTTTTATTTATTGTGAGTAATTATGAAATGAAATAAAAGTTATGTTAATTTTAATAGGCTTTGAAAAAAATATATAATCCTTCAGAAATGGAGAATTTAGAGGATTTCATTTCTCGGGATGTAAGTAATTTAATTTTTATAATTACACGTCAGTTATGTGTAAGTAGCGATTAACAATTATATACTTTTTTGTAGCGTAATGTTTTAAAAGCTAAAAATGAAGAAACATCAAATGGTTATGTTAATATGGAAACTCTGTTTCAATTGTTTCCGGATGCTGATCTATTAACACCATGTCTTAACCTTTCTACGGTTGAAAAGGTGACAATATGTAAAAATATAACATTGATACTTTCTCATTATTTTAAGAAAATATTAATATATGTTTAATATATTCTAATTATTACAGACCTTTCCTTTGGCGTAAAGAAAAGATAAACGTGTTATTAAACCAGGGCCAACGTTTTGTTCATCGTATCATATTTTGTCACCGACTCCCGTTGTTGATAAATTCAACAATGCTAAATCAACAAATGCTATAGAGTTATTCAACAACGCTGATAAATTTAAGACATCTCTCACGTTCGATTTTGAACTTTCAAAGAAATTTTTAGGAACGTTAATGGGTATGACCGGATATCTTGATTGGCTAGATGACGGCGTTAGTAACTTATGTAACACCAGGTTATTTATCTATTTTGAAGACGACGAAAGAAGAAAAGAAATAAAGTCCAAAGTCGAGGGACCAAACTCGTCAACGAAAGAAAGTCGGGTGAGTGGGGGTATTTAAGGGAGGGGGCAGCCCTTACCCTCTCCTCACACCCATAAAATTCAGCCAAACAAGAGAGGAGAAGAGAGAAAGGAAGAAAAGAGGAAGAAAAGGGTAGATTCGGGTCGATTCGGGCTCGAAACTCGTCGTGTAGCAAGTCCAAACGAAGCTCTTCATCTTCTTCTTGTTTGTGTGAGTTCTAGGACCCCTATTTTACTTGTTTCAACCGATTTTGGGGCTGGAACACATAGAAACCCGTTTTTGAAAATGTGTGTGTTTGACCTATTTGGGTGTGATTGTGTATAGTGCGTTTAGAGTGTGATTTCGGGCTTGTGTGTGCTGGAATGGTGTCATAGTATGCTTCCCTAAGGTTTAGGAGGGTTGATTTGGGCTTAGAATGAGTTTGGAAGGGTTTGGAGGTCGAAAGTCGCGGCTGCAGTGCGGGATGAACTGCAGTCTATGCCCAGTTAGGGCTAGGCGATTGGAGGGCCAATCGGCTGACTGAGGGACGACTGAGGTTCAACCGCACGACTGAGGTTCAATCGCATGACTGGGGTTCCATTTGCATGACAGGTCATACGACTGAGAGCCCAGTCGCATAGGTGCTCAGTCGCATAGATGTTCACTCGCACGACTGAGAGCTCAGTCGCATAGGTCCATTCGCATAGTGTCCAATCGCACGATTGAGGGTCCATTCGCACGATTGGAGGTTCAGTCGCATGAGAGTTCATTCGTATTGGTCTAGTCGCATGATGTTCAATCGCATGGAGGCCATGCGACTGAAGGGTGCCCAATCGCCCAAATAGGGCTGTTGTGTACGAGGAGAGGCATAGTTTAATTACTGACTTTCGGGGAAAAGAGCAAGGGTGAGTAATGATGTGGTAGTTCCCGTAAGTACATGTAAGATGACCGTCTAGGCTTTAGAAGTTATGTTGGGCACGATGATGATAGTGTTGCATGTTATGCATGATGTACGTTATGTTAAGTATGATGTAGCCCTGTATGATGGTGATGACTGATGACCGGTAAATGTCGATGTTCCTTGTTTCGTTACGTGTTTATCTTTCCGTGGCTTTACGTGTTATGATTAATAAATGTAATGAAAGTATTATGTAACGTAAAGTGAAAGATAATGAAAAGAGGAACGGAATGAAAGAATGCATGCATTAATGAATGAATGAACGAATGTAAGAAAGGCTTGCAAGCAAATGTATGGAGGTGCACACCCAACGAAGGTGTTAGCTCAACGGTATGCGGGTTAGCTACCCCGAAGGATGCACACTGGGGTCCAATATTTATGATTGACCATATGTACGGGATCCTTACCGCTTACCCTAGGTGACTGGATCAGCTTCGTGCACAATGTTCGTGATTTAATTACCAAAGGTCCAGCACCAGCACTAGTGCACAATGTTCGGGGTATAGCACATGACATTGATCCAAAATGAAAGAGGAAAGATTAGTGGTGCATGTATTTGCCCTAGGTGACTGGATCAGCTTCGTGCGCAATATTTGTGATTAATTACCACAGGTCCAGCACCAGCACTAGTGCACAATGTTCGGGGTATTGTACATGTCATCGAAAGTAATAAACGTATGAATGAACGTAACGAACGTACGGACAAATGTAATGAATGTATGAATGAAAGTAAGAAACGTACGAACGAAAGAAAGTCGGGTGAGTGGGGGTATTTAAGGGAGGGGGCAGCCCTTACCCTCTCCCCACACCCATAAAATTCAGCCAAACAAGAGAGGAGAAGAGAGAAAGGAAGAAAAGAGGAAGAAAATGGTTGTTTCGGGTCGATTCGGGCTCAAAACTCGTCGTGTAGCAAGTCCAAACGAAGCACTTCATCTTCTTCTTATTTGTGTGAGTTCTAGGACCCCTATTTTACTTGATTCAACCAATTTGGGGTTGGAACACATAGAAACCCGTTTTTGAAAATGTGTGTGTTTGACCCATTTGGGTGTGATTGTGTATAGTGCGTTTAGAGTCTGATTTCGAGCTTGTGTGTGCTGGAATGGTGTCATAGTATGCTTCCCTAAGGTTTAGGAGGGTTGATTTGGGCTTAGAATGAGTTTGGAAGGGTTTGGAGGTCGAAAGTCGCGATTGTAGTTCGGGATGAATTGAAGTCTGTGCCCAGTTAGGGCTAGGCGACTGGAGGGCCAATCGGCCGACTGAGGGACGACTGAGGTTCAACAGCACGACTGAGGTTCAATCGCACGACTGGGGTCCAGTCGCATGACAGGTCAGCCCAGTCGCATAGGTGCTCAGTCGCATAGGTGTTCACTCGCACGACTGAGAGCTCAGTCGCACAGATCCATTCGCATAGTGTCCAATCGCATGATTGAGGGTCCATTCGCACGATTGGAGGTTCAGTCGCATGAGAGTTCATTCGCATTGGTCTAGTCGCATGATGTTCAGTCGCATGGAGGCCATGCGACTGAAGGGTGCCCAATCACCCTAATAGGGCTGTTGTGTACGAGGAGAGGCATAGTTTAATTACTAACTTTTGGGGAAAAGAGAAGGGGTAAGTAATGATGTGGTAGTTCCCGTAAGTACATGTAAGATGGTCGTCGAGGCTTTAGAAGTTATGTTGGGCACGATGATGATAGTGTTGCATGTTATGCATGATGTACGTTATGTTAAGTATGATGTAGCTCTGTATGATGGTGATGATTGATGACCGGTAAATGTCGACGTTCCTTGTTTCGTTGCGTGTTTATCTTTCCGTGGCTTTACATGTTATGATTAATAAATGTAATGAAAGTATTATGTAACGTAAAGTGAAAGATAATGAAAAGAGAAACGGAATGAAAGAATGCATGCATTAACGAATGAACGAACGAATGTAAGAAAGGCTTGCAAGCAAATGTATGGAGGTGCACACCCAATGAAGGTGTTAGCTCAACGATGTGCGAGTTAGCTACCCCGAAGGATGCACATTGGGGTGTTGATACACATGTCCCTAGGTCTAGTCTAGTGAGCTTCAATGTAATAGACTTTCATCTTGTAACACATATGTAATGTTTTATCAATGAAATGAAAAACTCTTCTATGAATGTTTATTGGTTGTTTAATGCCATATCTATTAATATTATTCATTGTTACATGCATATATGAACATGTTATATAGGTTTACAGCTGTTAGACATACTTCTGAATCATTAAAGGTTCAAGAATGTGTTTAACTAAGTATTCTGATTCAGTCACACGACTGGACCATACGAATGGGCCAATCGCTCGACTGAACCAGGTGATTGAATCAGTCGCACGATCGAGTTATAAGATTGGCTCAGTCGTACAAATGAATCAATCGTATGACTCAGTCGCACGACTGAGCTAGTCGCTTGGCTCAGTCGTACGAATGAAAGCTGTAACCTATAAATTCCACTTAATTCATGGAAAAACAAGAGACTTTGATAATTTACAACCCTAGCCGTCCCAGTTCGCACAGAACGTCCCTTCCAAGTTCATAGAACGTTTCAGATCATTCCTTCTTCATTCTTAACGTATTCTAATTGTTGGGTTTGATCCGGATAACGTTCTCCCTGATTAGATCGCCAATCAAATAGAATTCCGCTCTATTTGATTCGGGTTCACGTAGAATCAGTTAGTACTCTGTACGTACACGGTCCTAACAAGTGGTATCAGAGCTTTGGCTCTTGATTCTTCGTGGATTCAATCGTTTTGGTGAAAAAGTCAATGTTTTTAAGCGAAAAGATCCGTTCTTTCTGCTCAAAATCCAATTTTTACGTGTGCATGCTTTGAAAATTGAGTATTTTTCGAGTTGCAGCCGTCTAGGGTACTCAAAATCATGTTTTAGGTCGAATTGTGTGAAAAAGGTTGAAAAATTTCGAAGTCAGCAGTCTCAGTCGCACGATTGACTCAATCGCACGACTGAACTCCAATCGCTCAGTTCAATCGCACGATTGGACCAATCGCTCGTTCAATCGTACAATTGGCCCAGTCGTTCTGTTCATTCTCACAACTGCTCTAATCGCCTGCCCAGTCGTCCAACTCAGCTCAATCGCACATTGATTGTCTCAGTCGGCCTTCAGTCGTCTCTCTCAGTCGCATATACAGTTTGTTTTTCAAGTTTAAGACTACTTCATTATGGACTTAGAGAACTTTGCATTCTCAGCAGGGAAGGACTCTAGGATCCAGAACCTTTTGCTATTGGAGAATGAGATTGGGAACCATAATAAACCACCTAAGCTATTGTCTCTTGATGAATTTACTCAATGGAAACGAAGATTTGAGATTCATCTTAATGGAGTGGATACAAATCTCTGGAATGCTATTGAAACTGGCTATACTATACCAGTTGGTGCTGATGGCATACCCCTGACTTTGAGTGGACTAACTGATGCACAAAAGATTGCTTATAATGCAGAAAAGAAAGCCTATGCCATGTTGACCCAGTTAATTCCTAAAGACATCTTCCATCAATATTCAGAACATAAGCAGATCAAAAAGTTCTAGGAGGCTCTTGAGAAGAGATATGAAGGTAATTCAACACTCAAGTCACTAAAGGCGAAAGCGTTGAAGAAAGAATTTGACAACTTCTCTTCTATTTGGAGTGAAAGCTTGGATGACATCATAGATCGCTTCTACCATTTGATGAGTGAACTTCACACTTATGGTGTTACAACGTCTAAAGAAGAAAAAGTGGCAAGCTTGGCTGATGGACTACCAGAGAAGTGGGATTCATTCATTTCCACTCTAAGATATAATTCAGTGTTGGAGACTTTGGATATAAATGATTTCATCCTGAAACTGAGAGAAGAAGAGGTCAGACACAAGTACAAGACAAAGAAAGGAACATACACACAGGATCCTACTCTCTACAACGTTACTCATACTCAAACTGCTAGATCCTCCAGTGCCTCTCTACAGACTGCCTTTGTGTCTAATGCATCATCTGTAACTAGTCAAAGCTCATCGTCTGGTGGTGAGTCACATGTTTCATCAGGGGTTCAACAAAGTCCTACAGTTGCTCAATCAACGAAGTTAGTGACAGAAAATCTGGGAAAAGTAACTGTGGAAGTGGCTAAGGAGCACATGGACCTACTTGCTGTTGTGGTTCATTCTTATGATGGTTTGGTTGCAGGAAAGATTGGGAACTGCCACTTGGCTGATGAAGACTATGAGCAGGTGGATGAAAATGAACTGGAAAGAATGGACATAATGTGGGCTCTCGCAAGCGCTGTGCGACGAGCAAAGAAGTTTGTGAAGAAGACGGGACAGAATCTGGTGGCTTCCAAAGATACTACTTTTGGATTCGACAAGTCTAAAGTCACCTGTTTCAACTGTGGTGAAAAAGGCCACTTCAAGCGGGAATGTGTCAAACCGAAGAAAACTGGTAAAGGGAACCTGTTTTCGTCCTTCAACAAACAAGATAAAGAGAAAAAGACAGCTTCAACAAGCAGTGATTCAAAGGCAATGGTTGCTCAAGGTGATGAAGGACAGGACTGGTCTTTCCGATTCTTAACTGATAGTGAAGCCAACATTCATCTATTGAAGATCTAAATGATGACTCAGCGAGTGAGGGGGAGAACTCAGTTGAGCTTGACACTGCTGATGTGGATGAGACCTTTGTTGCTGTAAATCAACTTGTTGAAAATAAACTGAATGCTGAATCTGAAGCACAACCGGAACCTCAAAATGCTTTCATGGCTGGAACATCTACATCTGCACAGATAGAAACAAAGTATGATATATTTATTAAACATGCTTGTGTTGAATGTGATAAATTTAGAGATAGCATTGATCTGAAATTTACTAGGTTATTAGATCATAATGATAACTTAGTAAATGACTTAAAATTGTGCACTGAGGCAAACAGAGTGTTAAAACAAAACGAGATCAGCTATAAGGAGAAAGTTGAAGCGTTAAAGAAACAACTAAAAGAAACCGAGGTTGTCGCGTTTAACCAAGAAAATGATATAGTTTTATTTAAAAACAATTGAGGAAACTAAAAAGGACAGAGCTGTTTTGCAAGTTGAAAATGAGTCTTTAAAGCAAAAACTCCATAGTCTAGCTAGTTCTTCTCATATTTTGAAAAACTTGGTTAAGGAACGCAACAACGGGGAAGGTTTGGGTTATAAGGTTGTGCCTCCACCACATGAGATCCTTTTGAACACCAAACAACATCCAATTAATAATAATCCAATAAAGGATCATGTGGTGACGACTCCTCTTGTTAGCGATCCGGACGCAGCAGTTAAACCTGCTCCTCCGGCTGCTGATCAGACAACATCTACATCAGGCACAACTGGTAAAACCATAATTGACAACTGGGTGGAAGAGAATGTTCAAGCATCTCTTGGGTTGGGTCCAAAATCTGCTACCACACAACCTAAGATTTCCAAAACCACTCAAACTAAACCGGTTAAGCAAGATAACAATCATCTTCAAAGACAAAACCCCCATAATATTAAACATGTAAAATTTGTCAAGGAAGGTGAAAATCAAAGGAGTGAGACCAAAAAGTCAGTACCTGATGTTTTCTCCCCACCCCACAAGAGATCTCCTAGTTCAGTTGAAAGGAGATCATGCTATACTTGTGGACAACGCGGTCATATCTCTTCAAACTGTCCACGCTATCAGACACCCAAAATCAAAATTGAACTAGACAATGATGTTAAACTGGTTTCAAAACAGAGATCTAAGACTCCGGTTAGGTCTAAAACACCTGTTAGGTCTAAAACACCTTCTAGGTCTTTTACCTCTCCTCAACGCCACAGACAACCCTGACAAGTCACTGGCAAGTCTGTGATGCCTGAGGTGAAACCTGTTTTTGAAACTAAACCTAAGGTTCAAACTGTAAATTAGTCATCGATTTACCATAAACAATCCTTTCACAAGGATGGTTTGTGGAAAGCCAAAACACCTGAAGTGTCTGAAAGCATGGATAAGTTGAAGATTGAGGTCCCACCTACGGATAAAGGATATTGGGTTGAGTTCGTGATGTGTGATGCCTCTGGGAAACCCAAGCCAGTCAAGGCTTGGGTCCCCCTCCTTAACTAATTATTTTCTATTATGTGCAGGTTGTCCGCTATAGTGCTTCTACCAACACATGGATAGTAGATAGCGGAGCATCCAGGCACATGACAGGAAATAAGTCTCTCCTTTACAATGTCAAACAAATTAAAGGGGGACACGTTTCTTTTGCTAGAAACAAAGGAGGTTACATTACCGCACAAGGAGAAGTAGGTAATGAAAAGGTAAGGTTCGATAAAGTTATTTTCGTTCAACAATTAGAAAACAATCTGCTTTCAGTGTCTTAGATATGTGACAAGGGCTTTAAAGTTATGTTCGACAATCGGAAGTGTTACATTATGAAGAAAGAGATGGAGATTCCAGAGGAGCAGGTATTAATGTCAGCATCTAGGTATAATGACCTGTATGTTCTAGATATGTCTAATGCTTCTACTAGTGTGTCTACTGTTCAATGCTTTTTGTCTAAAGCTACAGAGAAGGATTCCATCTCATGGCACAGGAGAATGGGACACATCAATCACAGGAAGATGAATCATCTGATTCATAACAACTTAGTTGATGGAGTTCCTATTAAGAACTTCAAACTTCCTGATTTTTGTGTCTCTTGCAAGAAGGGAAAGCAGACCAGGAAGTCTCACAAGACCAAGAACGTCAATTCTATCGAGATGCCCCTGGAGCTATTGCATATGGATCTATTTGGTCCTGTCAGCATGAAGAGTATCGCCGAAGACTGGTACTACTTTGTAGTCACATATGACTACTCACGGTTCTCCTGGGTGATGTTTCTGAAAGCAAAGTCAAAAACCTTTGAGTCATTTAAGGTGCTTGTTACTACACTGGAGTCTCTCTACAAGCTGAAGGTTAGGAAGATCCGTTCAGACAATGGAACAGAATTCAAGAATCAGTGGATGGATGCTTTCTGCAAAGAAAAGGCAATTGTTCATCAGTTCACCTCTGCATACACACCACAGATGAATGGAATTGCTGAGCGGAAGAACAGAAGCTTGATCGAGACTGCCAGGAATATGTTGGCAGATTCAAAGCTGCCAGTACAGTTCTGGAATGAAGCTGTTTCCAACGCATGCTACACACTTAATCGTGTGTCAGTTGTCAAGAGGCACGGGAAGACTTGCTATGAGTTGCTACAGAAATGTAAACCTAACCTGGAGTATCTGGAACCATTCGGAGCTCCATGTACGTTATTAAAGAAAACTCCGGAGGGCAAGTTCAGTGAAAAGGCAGATCAGGGGATCTTTCTAGGATACAGCATACCAGATAAACGAGTTTACAACAACTCAACTGGTCAAGTCGAAGTATGGTGCAATGTCGACGTTCAACGATTCACCATCCCCCCTGCTGGAAAAGGTCCATCGTCGTTCTTCAACTACGATGGCTTTTTCAAATCATTCAACCTTCCTCAGATAGATTCAGACGAAGACATTGCTACTCAGATGATGCACAATGTTCTAAACACACCGAATCTGGATACTAGCAATACAACACCTGCGAGTGGTTCATCGGGATCTTCACCAGCTGATCAGGACGAGAGTGAAGACTCATCAGATGATGAAGAAGCTGCTGAGACAGGCATTGAGCATAATGTTAATCAAGAGGAAAGCTCACCAGCTGCTGAACATGCATCAGGAAATACGGATACTGAACCTCCTGTCACAAATTTGGATACTGAAGTTGTCGTCCCTACGACACCTGTGACTAGGATCAGTTCGAATCATCAACAGGTTGGCTTCAGAAGACTTTGTCCTTGAGGCTTTGGAAGACTTCATCTTTTGGCTTCGAAAGATATTGGTCTTGGCTTCAAAAGATTTCACACTTAGAATAATTTCCAAGTCAGTGTGAATCTTCCGAAGCATTCCACTTCAGTGTACATGTGCATGCATGCAGGAAAGACTTTAAGTTTTGGGTTGCATTAGCCTTACTAATAGCCTTACACTCCGGCGTGCAGACGAGAAATCAGTTGTACTCTGCTGATTACGCTGCAATTATGGAAAAGGGCTATGTCAATGATGGAGCATTCAAATGATTTGTATCTCAAGTCGAACCCAAACACGTAAGCGATGCCCTGAAGGATGAGGCCTGGGTCAATGCTATATAAGAGGAACTGCTACAGTTCAAGAAGCTTGGAGTGTGGACACTCGTTGACCGGCCCAAAGGCGTTAAGGTGATAGGAACCAAATGGGTGCTACGCTGCAAGAAGGATGACCAAGGTGTCGTTATCAGAAACAAGGCACGGTTAATTGTTCAAGGCTTTAGACAAGTCGAAGGAGTCGACTACAATGAAGTCGTTGCACCAGTAGCTAGAATGGAAGCAATTCGCATTTTTCTAGCCTACGCATCTTACATGAAGATCAAAGTCATCAACTAGATGTAAAGAGTGCATTCTTGCACGGGGAAATCCGTGAAGAGGTCTACGTCAGTCAACCCGAGGGATTCGAAGATCCTTATCATCGGGATAGAGTCTACAAGTTGGACAAGGCTCTGTATGGGCTACATCAGGCTCCTCGAGCCTGGTATGAAAAGCTCTCCACCCACCTGCTGAAACACGGGTTTCGCAGAGGTGTGATTGACTACACGCTGTTTATCAAAGAAAGAAATGGAGATTTACTGATGGTGCAAATTTATGTGGATGACATAATCTTCGGTTCGTGAAACGAAGATCTATGTAAAGAATTCGAATCTGTGATGAAGGCAGAATTTGAAATGAGCGCCATGGGAGAAATGAAGTTCTTCCTAGGATTACAGGTGGACCAGACACCTACCAGTATATTTCTACATCAGACTAAGTATGTCGGAGACATTCTTAGTCGTTTTGATATGGAAAATGTCACTGCTGCCGGTACCCCACTCGCCACAAATCATGATGTGGCTCCTGATGAGAATGGGGATTTGGTGGATGCCACTATGTATCGTGGGATGATCGGATCTCTCATGTACCTCACTGCCTCCCGTCCAGATGTCATGTACGCCACATGTTTATGCTCCAGATATCAAGCAAAACCGAAAGTAAATCATCTGATCGGGGTGAAAAGAATCTTCCGTTATCTGAAGGGTACACCGACACTAGTTCAATTTTTTTATTTCATTTATTAATTTCCTTGTCTTATAAAATTCAAAACCACAAAAAGATTTTTTGTTTTAAAATTTTAGGGTGAGATTAGGTTACGTTCACGTTCAGTATTTATTTACTTAAAAAAAGGGGAGGGCAGATAAGCTAAAAGGCAAAAACAACGAAGAAAAGACTGTGATTCTACACAATGGAAAGTGATAGTACACAGGCGTCTAGTTACTTGGAACACCAAAAAGATTTTAAATTTTTGCAATTTTAGTTTAACTTAAATCACAGAAAATTGTTAGTCAGAGAACTCTAAGTCTAACAAATTAGGAAAATGATAGTATGCTTGGGTATTACTGTAATTACACGGAGAAAGTTGATCTAGAGAGGTGCTAGCTCACTATATGATATGTCGGTAGATTCAACACGATAGACCGGTAGACACCATTAGTGAACACAATTTAAACTAATTTGTTCAACCGACTGTGGGTTCCCATCTTATCACTGGTTAACACAATCAATTTTCCAATAAGGAATGACGAGCAAATAAACGCCACTAAAAGTGTGTGGATGACCACAAAAGGAGCAAAGCACGGAAAAAAATGAAAATAAACGCAATCAAGCTGATAACCTATGTTGTTGGTGCGTAATGTGCAAAAGAAAATACGAAATGCTCTAACAAGGGGATAGGTTGTGTGCCTCTCTACTGTACGATGGCACTGACCTGAGGATAAGCATAACCTAGATATTCTAGAATTCACTGTTGGTTGCCGCCTCTCTGCTGTGCGGTGGCACTGACCTGAGGCTTGGCTTCTCTTTGAAAATTCTAAGAATAGTCTCCTCTTGTCAAAATACCCGTAGACCGCTCAAAAGTATCCTGAGGAATGTTGATTACTATATAAGCGTGGGATCCACAAATGTTGGTTGAAATAATATAATCTAATACATCACCAATATGTGTCAAAAGTCTATGTATGGATTTAAGTGGATAAGCATACTGACAATCGTCGTGGATGCACCGACTGAGTTTAATAATCAATGTGTGTTACGTATCAGATCAAGCATGATTCCCAGTTAGAACTTAGAAATCTTAGATGAATGAGAACCTGTGATGCGTAAATATGCTAGTTTCCATTTCAATAAATATATAAAAGTTCCAAGTAATTGATTTTATACCTGTCTGATTCCATAAGAATCTGTCTTGGAAATGATGTTAATGCTAATAGGCTGATCTGCCCAACCCTAAGAAAATCAAAAGAACATGTTTATTTTGTTACTTAGTTTAGTCTTTTAATTTATTTGTAAAGTGTGTCAGTGTCGGACTGTGCTATGTTATTTATTGCAGTTAATGTCACAAAATGAGCTTAAAGTTAATCTAAAATAAATTGTTTCTGAAAAGATAAAAGGATCATGTCTGAGATGATCAGATGGATAAATGGATCATGTCTGAGATGATCAGGTGGATAAATGGATCACGATTGAGGTGATCAACATGTTTTATTCTAAAAGTGATCATGTCTGAGATGATCAGCTGCACATAATGTTTATCTATTGATAAATCGAACTAAGTGTCGTATGGTAAAATGGTCAAAATGTCACAAATATGGCCCATGCGCACGACTGAACCATAAGTATGGACCAGTCGTACGATTGGAGCATACGAATGAGTCAAATCGTACGATTGGACCATGTGAATGAGCCCAATCGCACGAATGGAGGTGACGACTGAAGCTCAGTCGCACGACTCACTCATGCGACTAGGCTCAGTCGCACGACTAACTTATGCGACAAGGCTCAGTCGCACGACTGGAAGTTGCCCTAGTATAAATACAAGTTGAATCGGCCTCAGTCACCCCATTCACCTAAATCGCCCTTTATTCGTACGATACGTCTACACTCTGCCAAAATTTCCTTCGATCCATTCCCACCATATATTTGCACATTCTAACGTTTGATATTGCTCATACAGGTACTATGAGTGGATATGCATAAAAAATTTGGCTTATAGACATCGTATAGACTGGACATTCTGACCTAACAGTAACTTCAACGTTAATGGACAAATAAACCATCTAAAATGAACTATAAGATCAAATTAATGGTAAAAGATGCTTAGTCGGCCTACTCTGAGTGTAATGAGCCTAATCTCAATGTTTAACATCAAGTTTTGCTCAAAACATGAATTTGAATGGACAAACAGTCGAATAGGCGACTGGACACTCTGTTGAACTTCAATCGTATGACTGAGAGGAACGATTGACTCAATCGCACGACTGAACCATGCGTATGAGCTCAGTCGCACGACTAAGATAATCATATGAAAAGTCATGCGACTAAGTCCAATCGCATGACCTAGTCGTACGAATGAATTCAATCGCATAACTAGATTTCAGTCGTGTGTTTAGTCGCACGACTAAACCAAAGATTAAAGTTCATTAACTTAAATTAGCTATCTTCAACAGGTACTAAGGTGGTCTATGAGCACTAAGCACAACATATGTGCTCATCTAGACCTGACTTCCCGAAATGCGGCAGACTTCACTGGGATCATTATCTTTCTACGACGCTCGAGGATATTCCGAGCGATCTCAGCTCAGTGTACACCCTATAGGTCGATACAGCAGTCGTTTTGGGAAAACGCTGTGGTCGATAGGTCCAGGGAGCCTATACTATTAGAAGCTCTATCTTTGGACAAAATATCGAGCTATTTGAGGATGACATACGGATAGTACTGGAGTTTGGGGACGATGCAGGATGCCCAACTAGACTACATCCCCTTACTGTCCGAGGCTGCTTTTTGAGGGCAAAGTACTCGGGGGACATCAACTCAAGTATGCTTAATAAAAGCAACTTGTGCCCCCAATTCAAGTACCTTGCCCATGTGCTTCTCCGGTGTATAGCCTCAAGGAAGGGCGGTTTTGATGAGCTATCAGACCAGATGCAGAATGCATTTGCTGCTCTGGTGCTGACTTCCCGTTCAACTTCTCTAGGATGATCTTCACCTATCTGGTGGAGAACATCGAGGCAAAAGGGAAAGAGAGCTTCTGTATGTACCCGAGGTTCATCCAGATGATTATAGACCAGAAGCTCCCTCAGCTGCCGAAAGCTCAAGAGGATGTTGTCGTCCTGGAGATCATGGACGACACCACATTAGGAAGGATGAAAGTATACCGGGGCAAGCAGGTCAAGCCCCCGGTGAGGAGGTTGTGTGGGCACCTAGCCCGGGAGGACTACGTGGCACCGGCAAGGCGTAAATGGCGCAACGATGACAGTGACTCCGATGTGGAGCACATAGTCCTCCCTGGTGATGATTCTGATGATGACGGTGATGATGGTGGAGTACAGGTATTGAGACCACTGCTGCTGATGTTATATCTCCACCATCACCACACGAGGGTTTAGAGACGGTAGGATTCCATCAGGGTTTTCAGCCTGATGAGGAAGACGAGTCGGATGATGACCCCTGGTATGAACGGTAGGAAGCCGTATCGTAGCCACGGAGAGGGGTATTAGGGCGGTTGGCGGATGCCCGGGAGGGTCTGGTGACTCTACTGTTGACCCATCTTACTTCCAGACTCTCCCAGTAGCCGAGGGGGAGCCTTCGGGTCCAGGGGGACCCAGAGGAAACGGATGGCTCAGCCCCACGGGAAGAAGCCAAAGAGAAGGAGGATTACACTGATCACCACCTCCACAGCCACTATCACTACCACAGCCACCACTACTCCCACTCCACCACCTACTACCTCTCCTCCACATACCACCATTACCCTACCAACTACCTCTATACCACCCCAATCTTCACTACCTCCACTACACCACCAACCACCTCTATACCACCCCCAATCTTTACCACCACCACAAGCCACCAAGCTAGCCCATCCTCCTTCCCCACAGGTTCATCCCTCCCTCCTATTGGAGTGGAGGAACAGATTGCAACACTTAACAGAATGGTGCTGAAGCTGTTAGCTGCAGACAAGGAGAAGGCAGCTCGACTTCGTCAACTTGAGGAGCAAAATGCTTCTCAAGCACAGCTTATAGCTCAGCAAGCTGAGCAGATCTCCCAAATCCAAGAGCAAAACATCCAATCTACTCAGAAGATAGAGGAGTTGGAGTCAACTAATAAGAAGATTCTGCTAAAGCTGAAGGGGTCGCAAGCTGAGCCTCTAAAGATAGGTGAAGGAGAGGATGATGACGATGGTGATGATGATGAGGATGATGATGAAGAGGATGAAAGTGAAGATGATGAGGGAGAGGGTAATGGCGAGGCTCGAGGCAAGGATGGTGATGACGATGAAGGGGATGCTGCTGCATCTGCCTCTGCTCCTGGTCATGAGCAAAGGACCAAGAGGAAACAGGACCAGAGAGCATCATCGTCTGCCCCGCCTACCTCCCCATCTGCATAAGATCCGGCTATGATTCACGGCAAAAGTACAGATTAGATGTCTTTATTATTCAACTTTTGTACTTGAATCATCTGTAAATGTTTATATAACTTATGTAAATGTTTAATGATTAATGTTTGATTATCTTGATTACTTACTAATGATTGTTATTCTATATGTCTAAATCAAGCAGATCCAGGATTTCAGCAAGATGAGCACGATGTTGCTCCCCTCCAACAGATCAAGTCTCAACTCACAATGATTCTTGATCTGCAGGGGATCGTCAGAAGGTCGATGAGTTATACTCCTGAAGAAGGAGAAATAATTCACGACCTAACCGACGAGCAACCTGCGGAGATATTTCTACTGAATCTGGATGAGATTGTAAAGGATGCTCCAACTTTTGATGATGTTGATGATGACGAGCTCAACGATGTTGAAGCAATAGAGATAGAAGACATCACTGATCAGCATTATCCGGAATACACTGACCGAGAAGGCAATGCGCTTCCAGATCTGGTTAACACCCTCGGCAGTGATATTCTGGAAAAACTCAGTGAAAAGGAAAAGGGAGTTGAAGCATCAACGAGCCAAGCCCAAGCCTCGGACGCTGATGTCGATATCAGAAAGGCTGAATGGGCGGCTTGCTTCGCTGAGGTCCGAGCCCAACATGCTACAGCAACTCAGAGTACCTACACCAAGCTATACAAAGTCAAGAAGAACATGAAGGTGTCAGGGAAGATCATTGCTTGGGCTTATTTTGATGACCTTGGTGTTTATGCAGTAAAAAGGGAGAGGGGCATCAAGTACTTCAGATTCCCTCATGATCTGAAGACTCTCCCCGGGTTTGAGCTCAACCAGCTGGCACGCCTGAAGTTACTATATGCTGATTAGAAGAAAATGTCAGGTTGGTTTGAAGCTGCCCTGAAAAGGGAATACCGGACGAGATGGGTAAACTTCAGACCACAGCAGGCTACAAGGTACATCTGTAGGCCTGAAGTGAGTCCCATCACCGGTCTACCAAAGATAGTCCTGAAGTGGCGCCCTCCGCGTACGATGTCCAGAATTCCATTGAGGGAGATGCCACAGGACTTTACCCCACATTTTAAGTGGTGGTACTATGACTGGTGCTCGGGAGAGGCCGTCATCATTTTGGATAGGGAAGGCACGGTGGACACAATAAGGGTGTTCGACCCCATATGGCTTATCAACTTGTCAGCGTCAGATGTTTATACGCTATACAAGTGGCCATTATTTTTGACACGCAGGATATAGTGCAAGCACTACAGTTTCAGCATATCATACATCTATGCTTCGCACTGAATATCCATGTCGGGGTTTCGAAAGAAGAACAAGTGAAGAGATTTGAAGAGTTCAAGAAGGAAGTCAAAGTTTAGATAGATCTAGGTCCAAGGGGGAGTTTGTTGGTACACATGTCCCTAGGTCTAGTCTAGTGAGCTTCAATGTAATAGACTTTCATCTTGTAACACATATGTAATGTTTTATCAATGAAATGAAAAACTCTTCTATGAATGTTTATTGGTTGTTTAATGTCATATCTATTAATATTATTCATTGTTACACGCATATATGAACATGTTATATAGGTTTACAGCTGTTAGACATAGTTCTGAATCATTAAAGGTTCAAGAATGTGTTTAACTAAGTATTCTGATTCAGTCGCACGACTGGACCATGCAAATGGGCCAATCGCTCGACTGAACCAGGTGATTGAATCAATCGCATGATTGAGTTATAAGTTTGACTCAGTTGTACGAATGAATCAATCGTATGACTCAGTCGCACGACTGAGCCAGTCGCTTGGCTCAGTCGTACGAATGAAAGCTGTAACCTATAAATACCACTTAATTCGTGGAAAAACGAGACACTTCGATAATTTACAACCCTAGCCGTCCCAGTTCGCACAGAACGTCCCTTCCAAGTTCATAGAACGTTTCAGATCATTCCTTCTTCATTCTTAATGTATTCTAATTATTGGGTTTGATCCGGATAACGTTCTCCCTGATTGGATCGCCAATCAAATAGAATTCCGCTCTATTTGATTCGGTTTCACGTAGAATCAATTAGTACTCCGTACGTACACGGTCCTAACATGGGGTCCAATCTTTATGATTGACCATATGTACGGGATCCTTGCCGCTTACCTTAGGTGACTGGATCAGTTTTATGCACAATGTTCGTGATTTAATTACCACAGGTCCAGCACCAGCACTAGTGCATAATGTTCAGGGTATAGCACATGGCATTGATCCAAAATGAAAGAGGAAAGATAAGTGGTGCATGTACTTGCCCTAGGTGACTGGATCAGCTTCGTGCACAATGTTCGTGATTAATTACCACAGGTCCAGCACCAGCACTAGTGCACAATGTTCGGGGTATTGTACATGTCATCAAAAGTAATGAACGTATGAATGAACGTAACGAACGTACGGACGAATGTAATGAATGTATGAATGAAAGTAAGAAACGTACGAACGAAAGAAAGAGTTATAAATGAATGTCAATGTAAACGATGAACGGTAAATGAACGAAAGCTAATGAATGAATGATGAAGATACTAATGATATATCTATGTGTACGCATGTTGTGTGACCGCATGTATGTAAAGAACGGTTTAACGAAAGAAAAGTATGTTTTATTATAAAACTAGAACTCACTCAGCAACGCTGACTTTTTATGTGTTTCCAGTTGGCAGGTAGTGTTGCTGAGGATGGTACGAGGCGGCTACTCAGCTCTTTTGGGATGGCATCCATTTATAGAATGCTTTTGTGATGTAATACAACAATGTATTTTGTAAACTAACTGATGATATATTATTTGGCAAAAGTATTTACAATGAAATGAGATGTCTTTGAATGTTTCCGCTGCATCATTTTTATAAAGTACATGTGATTAAAGGCTTTATGTGCAATGAGGAACCAACTGTAAGCGTCCCGGGAACGGGGCCTTACAACTTATTTTTAATAAAAAAAATAATTCATAGTTTATAAAGTTTTTAAAATTTAATTTTTATTTAAGATTGCAACATTTATTGGCTTGGCAAATGTATTGTATAGAACACGTCCCGTGAATGCAAATTAGTCGATTTTACCGCCATGTTTTGCATTTTGTCTATTAAGGGTGATAATTGTAATGTGTATGTCGACGGATCAGAATCTCCATATCCGGTTATAAGTTCAGTTGATGAGGTAAAAATATTATAAATTTAATTATTATTATGTTCTAAACTAATATTTTAAAATATTTAAACATTGCAGCTTTACATTCCGCTTAATGTTGATAATTTACACTGGTTACTACTAAAGGTGTATATTCGTAACTGGACTGTGTATGTATATAGCAGGTATACAATTTACTTTATTTAATTATTTTATAAAATTTTAATTAATAACTTAGAGTTACGGTATTTATATATTTTTTTGATAGTTTTCCTACATTCATACCCCAGGAAACTAAACAGCTTATTGAAAGTTTATGGAAATCAATCCGTAATTGGTTATTCAATAATCAATTTTATGATAATCATGGAGTTGTTGTTCCACTTCAAATATACAAGATAATTTTCCATCTAACGTGCCCATACAAGCAGTCGGGTCGGGAGATTGTGGGTGTGGATGTGTCTGTTTCTAGAACGTTTAATAAAGGTGAAGACGTTATGTTACCATTCGATACCATTAAAACTCCCCAAAATTTCCGTGACAGATTCACGGAGTTGATAGCATCAAATGTAATGAATAGAATGAAAGAAAATGTAAAAAAAGAAATAAATTATGTATGTTATTAACTCTATGTATTTTGTTTCAAATCTAGAAAAACTATGAATTTGTTTTAAGTGGTAGGATATCTCCTGGTTCACTTTTTTCTTTATTTTATATAATTTTTGCAAGCTATGAATTCAAATTTACGATTGTTAATATTTTTAAATCTTATAAATGAAACAACAGTCATCCCTTTTATATTATTGACATATATTATTGGAGCAATAAAAGTTCTGAGCTTTTTTCGAATTCATTATTGGAGCAATAAAAGTTCAAATTTACAATGTGCAAATGTTCCACTTGTCACCAACAATTATAAATAAAATATAAGAAAACAATATTAATTTTAAAACTATTATAAATACTCTTCAACCAACCACTTTATTCATTCATTTCCAAACCTACCATCTCTAACACTCATCCTATTACAAACACTTAATTTTTCCTACTACGGTCAATAAAAAATGTTATTCGTTTTTTACTTACGTCCTCCTCCAAAACCTTCATACAAATCACCACTGTATCGTTCATATTTTTTATCTACATAACACTGATAAAAAATGTCCTACTGCATCCTTCATATTTTTTATCTACATAACACTGATCACGAGATAAAAAAATTAAAACGGACAGTAGGGACTTCCACATTCAAGTCGGCCGGCTGTGTGCTACATTTTGCACGAAGCTTGAGCCGATGCAGTCGGCAAGGTTTGATTACTTGTTGACAAAAATAAATGAAGAAATACTATTTGTTAGTGTAAGGACTTCCACATTAAACACATATATTTGTTGCTTGGGAAATGAAGACATACTATTTGTTGGTGTAAGGACTTCCACGTTGAAGTCCTTACATTTATTTGTTGCTTTGTGTAATTTTCACCCTACCACATTTATTATTGTATTAAAGTTCCTTTATATTAATAAAAACGTTGAAGTTTCAAAAGGTTTGTTAGTAGATTGCATATTGGGATTTGAAAAAGAAAATTAGCTAGGTTCAGAATAGTATATAATCACAATTGAATATTTTAAGATGATAATAACTAATAAGTCAATGCCTAGATGATTAATGTGTGTATCAATACATAGTTTTAAAATTGAACTAACAAGTCAATGCCTAGATGTTCAAGTGGATTCTTTAATATTTTTTCTTTTTCCAAGCATGTTTCCAATCTCATAAAATAAACTACAAATAGACAGTAAGAGTTGTCCTTTAAACCTGGTCCAAGTGGTAAGGACTCCTACTCCTATTGTGGAGGTCAGTAGTTCGAGCCTCATTGGCATCAGTTTGGGGACATCTAAAGCAATGAAGAGAATTTGCCTTTGAGCCAATGTTGCGGAGGCCGATTCTCAGAGCTTGACCCCGGTTTTCATCCGGCTGTTACTCCAGAGGGGCAACCCTTGTGAAGGCAGTACGGTTTCCGGGGGAACGCCGTAACCAAGTCTGACATTTCCAGTATGGACCCGGTTCAGACAACATAGTCTGGAACAGATCTTGGCTAGGGTCGCCTCACCGGCGATGTGACAGGAGTCACTTCTAAGAAAGTCACCGTTCAAAAAAAAGACAGTAAGAGTAGATATATAATTAATAAATAATTTTGAAATTGAACTAAATCCACAATTTAGACAAGAACTACATCTAATTCAAAAATACCGAGGTTGAAATGGACAAGTAAGCCATGATGTTCCACGTGACACTTAAAACACCATAATATTTTCGAATGAGTAAGCCACCGATACATGTTTTGGTTTTTATGATACAATTAGCATGCGTTTGGTTTCAGCTTTGAATTAATTATTTTATGAGGACTATAAATAAATTATTACTATATGAAATAAAAATAAAAAACATCATACATAATATTATAATAAAAATCATTACACCTAATACATAAAATTTTAATGAGGACGGGGTAAGCTACACTAGAAATAAAATTGATCATCCATGAACCATCTATACTTACACATCTCCTTAAAATTTTCACCACAATCTACGGGTTTTCCCGTAACCAAATGTTCCATCAACATTGAATCGTAAACTCCTTCATTACCTATTAAGTTTTGGGGAGATGTAACATAATCTTAATTTACTTTAATCCCAAATGGTTTTTTCTGGTTGTTTAGACTTTTTCCAAAATCGGAGGTTTACTAATAGAGCACCAAAATACACACATATTTTCATCAACACCGGGTGAACCAACCGACCAAATTTATCACCACCTATTTATTCACCACAAAAATCTCCAATTTTATTGTTCGTAGATTAACACGAACAAGTAACATTCTTGACTCTGAATACAGAAAGGAAAATATACATAATCAGTATCTAAAAAAGAGGGATACGGTTGAACTTTCCATCTGCAAAGAAACAACATGCTTGCTACACTAGTCGGTTAAAAAATAAAAAAATTGTGGAGGCAGTATACTCCAATGCATATTCGACAACGGATTCTTGTAAAGCTCTCTATGTCTCCAATTCACCATTCTTAATACCCAACCTTCAATGTGCTGAATAAAAATGCTTATATAATACAATTATAAAAATATAAGTATAAAAATCAATTTAACAATAATGGATACAAAACGTTACCACCGCGGTTAAACAACCGTTACGTCGTAGACCGAGTAAAATACCCCAAAAATTGTCGGTGTCAAAAATATAGCAGAATAACAAAAAGGTGCTCCCCTTTATTATAAAAATCCATAACACCTGTTGGCCATTTATCTGATTCATCATTTGGAATGACCCATTTACATACTGAAGATGGTCTGCCTTGAACATCTTCTTATGCATGATGGTTTTCGAGCGGGTTTTCTTCCGGGTTTTGAACGTTCGAAGGTGAAGATTCGTGTTGATTCCTTGGACGCCTCCATTTACTCATGATCCAAATGAAGGTTTCGGGGCGGGTTGAGAGCAATATTGATTTTTATCCATAGATTTATATTTTTTAAAATATGAGTGTTTTAAGACAGTGAATGGAGTTAGATAATGTGATGTCTATTATACTAATATTTATAATTTATTTTTTTATTTAATTTTTTATCTAAATAAATTAAATTTTGTTTACTGAAATTTTGTTTTGAGTAAATTAAAATTTTGTTTACTGGGCCTTTAAATTAAAATGCAGTGGGCTGGATTGGTGGGCCTTTAGGCAAGATTTAATAACATTGTAGTGGGCTGGATTGGTGTCCAAGGCTGGGCCTTGATAATTGTAATTCGGGCTGGATGGTGGGGTGGTGGGCTTTTTTGAGCTCGGTGAGATATAACAACATTTTTCTCGCCAGGTATCGCCGGCCAAAAGCGAGATGCGTAGCCTTCTGTGTCGCCCACGTCTCACGCCATTAATCATTTCAGCGAGATGCATGCTTCTGTCTCGCCGGCGTATTGCCATGTGGCTATTCTCGTA